>CM037020.1:2032297-2632297 GCA_020875875.1 Dioscorea alata
GAGACGTCCTCGAGAGTCAATCCTGTATAAAGTTCTTCTCAATTTTACTGTAAAGTTGTAACATACATTCTTTTGCAATAACTAAGATAGTTAACATTTAACGAAAAACCTTTAACTATACATACGATAAACAACTCTCTGTTTTAAACTAAGATAGTTAACATTTACGAAAACCTTTATTATTATTAACTATCAGATTCTATGTTTAAATATAAAATTCCTTCGTGTACGTAATCAGGCTTCTGTGTGACAACACTGATTGAGAGAACGAAACGTTTTTTTTTTTAACTATCATGGGAAGTCCGTGGGCGGTTCGTAACGGGCACTGCAATAACTTGTCCGTGTTAGGCGGAGGTTGGGGATTTTGAATATATTCTCTTTTCGCCACTGTACGACCGGAATTAACCTTTCGAACATCGTCTCCACGGAGGGACTTATGGCGACAACCCTAGTTAATGGGCGATGCTCCTTGGCAGCGGTAGCGGAGACGATAGCCGAATTGAAGGTCTACATGAATGGACAGCACTGGGAACTTATACGAATGACACCGTTCGAAGCATTGACTAAGGTGGGAGCGGTATTCCAAGACAGGGCCCTTCTGATTTCCTATTGCAAGTTACGATGACCGCACAAGCAATTCAGGATCGGGACAAGCATGCTAAGTTTCAGGCCTGAAGATGTCGCCCTCGTTCTTGGTGTGTGTTGCAGTGGAGAGGAAAGTCGTCTTTCAGAAGAAGAAATCACGCTCATCTTTCCAAGAGAGGTATTTCTCGAGAACGTACGAGAGACACAGAGACTCTATAAAGAGAACTCTTGAGCAAGTTGTTCGACAAAGTGGACAAGAAGAAAATTTTGTCAAACTCCTGATGGTTTACCTCATGGGTACGGTCCTCTTCCCAAATACGTCATGCTCTGTTCCAAATTGGGTCGTTGATTATGTCGACGATCTACGTGGCATGGGCCGATACGCATGGGCGCAGGCGACACACAAGTGGCTTATGGATGACGTCCCACAAGCTGCCGCAAGAGTGCGAGCAAGATGCGCCGGGGAGAAGATTCAGGCGGGGTTCGTGAAGGGTTGCTCGATCGCATTGAACATATGGTTTTACGAGCTAACCGGTTGCGGAAACAAAGTGAATTTGAGCAAGACACCAAGGATGCTTTGCTACGAGAAGCAAGGGTCGATACAAACCATTTTGCCATCTCTGGAAGGAAAGGAGGTAATCATACCGAATTCTCCGTATAATTATGGATATTACCATTTACTATATGTAGTCTCTGTTTAACTAGAAGCATTACTATTTAAATATTTCGTTTACCGTTTACATATTGACGTCTTTGTTTAAGAAAACATGTTCTCTAACCTTACCTTGCATATGTTAGTTTCGTGAGCTGGTTGCCGCTAATGCGAATGAAGATATAACTGTTGGGGCCGCCCGACGGACAATGCACGATGAAACTACAATCTCTCCCGAGCGCGTAAGCCGTCATTCACGTACTACGAGTTCAACGCGCCGTACGGGAACACCCCCCTTGACGTCGGCTGCCCCCCCGACGACGGCAGCCACCCCCGCCGGCTGAAAGGGACGATGTCAACGAACGTCTGCTGCAGGCGTGCCAGTTATTAACATCCGAATTCCGAGGGCTTGTTGCTCGGGTTGATGTAATGGAAGGACGGTCACATTCGAATGAGCCGTCCATACAAGCAAATGAAGTTCCCGGTTCGGATGCACCGGAGGTAGACCAGGCGAATGCGGGGGCCTTCACTGAGACGAGCTCGGAATTTGACGACGATGAGGTCATTGCGGTCGCCATTCGAAGACGGTCAAATTTGAAGAGACCCGCGAGAAAAACCAAAAGAATAAAGCTGATCGCTCGAGAGGCTGACGACGCAACAGTAGCAGCGTCGCAGACAGACACAAATCCGGGGACCGATGTCGTGGTCGCCGCATCGCATGCGGACAATAGCAACAATGAACCACCCGAACAGGTACGGCACGATTTCATTCCGCATCGGAAAAAATACCCCGGCCACACGCGGCTCGACATATTCGAGCAAGAGTTAATAACGATCTTCGTCAACTGCTATATTGACGAGTATGTAGGAAGTTTTTACATCAACATTAGCCTTTACCATTTAACTATAATTGTTACCGTTTAACCTTATCTTTTAACGTTTAACTATGTCTGTTGTCGTTTAACTATTTCTTTTACTCGTTAATTATAGTTTTCTTTCTCTTACTGTGTCTGTTACCGTTTAACCGCAGCACTATCGTTTGGACTAATGGCTTTGTCAGCACTACACGGAGACAACTATTCTCCATGCTTGAAGGACAAGAAACGGTTCCCGACGATGTCATGGACGCGTTCGTATGCATAATTCAAAAGTCACTGAAGAGGGTACCATACCCTTATAAGAAACGCGCGTCCATCACACGTCCACTGGCATTGTTTATGTCCAAGCAGCCTGACGCGTGCGAGTCGACGCTCGCTATGATCGGAGACGCGGCGCGAAACCGGCATGAAGTTGACATTGTTATCTTCCCAATCATCATGATTGGCCGCTTCCATGTGGTGGTGCTTGACAATGACAAACAAGAATACAGGCATTATTCGTCATGCCAAGGTGACGAGTACGAGAGAGACGCGTTTGAAATGGTAAGTGCCTCGGTCATTCAGAGGAGACTTTTTAACATCAGTAGTTTATTAACATCAGTTTGTATATCTCAACAGAGGAGACTTTTTGACTATTGTGTGGACATGGAGTCCGGCGAGCCGGCGACTATACTGTACCCTCTAATTCACGACGATGCCACCGCACGACGGAGACGAGGAAGTGCCGACTGCGCCGTTTATGTGATGAGATTTATCGAGCAAATACTCGAAGGTGACAAGCTACGCCTTCCTCGAAAGGATCTACCATATTTCCGATTACAGTATGTTGCACGCATACTCATTGAAGGTCGAAGGACCAGAACCATAGAAAGAGGCGAGTCTTCGACTGGGGGGGGGGGGGGGGGGGGGGGGGGGGGGAAACCGACTTGAGTTATTGTTTGAGATATTATGTTTAACTAACTATGTTAATCTTTAACAAATGTTATTTATGTATAACTGTAAGTGTATATATTTAAATTTAAAAGTTTCTGTTTAACTATCAGCCTGGCCATTGTACTATCGGCATTGTAGTCCTTTAACATTAATACTTAAATGGTTAAAAGTAACCGTTTCTGTTTAACTATTAAACATAGAGACAGTTTCACACATGAAATGAAATATGTTTATTGCAAATACGAGAATAACTCATTACATAAATTGCAAATACGAGAATAAATATTAAACAAGGACACGTTTTAAAACAATTGATAAGATATCTGATCCACCAGGACATGAGCAAGATGCAACTCGGCGACGTAATCGTAGGAATCTTGCACATCAGAGGCTTCGCAGGCAGTTGTTCAAATTGCAAGTTGAACAACCACCGGGGAAGCCTCTGATATCGAAGAAATCCCCGATTACATTGCCAAGATGCATCCCGCCGATCCCCTGGTCGAGCAGATGTCACATCAATTGTTTTTGGTAACTTCATCCCTGGCCATTGTACTATCTTCGCCTGTAAAATCTGTTGGTGTCTAGAAACCTTCATAAAGTTTTAAAACAATTGATGGGATATCTGATCGAACAGGGGATGTCCAGGATGCATATCAGTAATGTCATCGCCTCCGGATTCTCTGATCTCGAAGGATGGACCGATTACATTGCCGATATGTGTCCCGGCGATCCCCTGGTCGAGCAGATGTCGCATCAATTGTTTTTGTAACTTTATAATCTAATCACTCCACTCCAAGGCAATTTATACAGTAGACGGGAAATTGAAGGGTCGTTCAACTTGGCTGCTTCGATTCAGGAGATACATTAAATGTCTTCGAATGAGAATTCCAAGGGTCGATCAATTTTGACCGGACAACTACGCTTTGGTGTGATATGTACTACATTTCTATGTTATCCTTCAAACAAACCGTTCTCCATTTAAATATAACTTAAACCATTTAAATAGTAATGTCTCCATTTAACGAACATTGGTACTCATTAAAATAATATTTTTCTGTTTAAACTTACTGTGTAAATATCAAACATATAGACATAAATATGCTTATTATGAGTTAAGACAGGTGTTTATTTACAATGCCTACTCGGCGACAGGTTCAGTACAAGATCTACGATTATGGCCGGACGCGTGGCAGCGGCTGCACCGTAACTCGCGGACCGCGGAAGCTTGCGACTCGATCCTCTTCCGTCTGGGTCGCCCAGGTTGCCTTCTCGTAACCGGCGGACGCAGATGGAGTTCTCGATTGTCGTCTGTAGGCTTGTCGTCGTCTGGTATTGGGAAAATAGCTTCCCTATACGCCAGTTTGTATGTCTCGACGGTGAAGTAGTCGCTAATAAATTGATGAACGTTGGTGTCTGTCTGCATTATTGCAGCGCAAGCGTGTGTGCACGGGATACCATAAATTTGCCACCTGCGACATGAGCATGTTCTACCCGATAGATCGACGGAGTTGCTGCAATGGTCAAGGACTTCATAGCGATCATCGACACAACGACCAACATAAAGATTTCGGCTTTCCGCAACCACTTCGTCTACCTTCTTATGTATATCGGGGCATAAGTAGGTGTCCCATTTGTTCGCTTGCTCACGACGGGTGCATATCATCCGCATTAATTTGAACCTGTATCATAACAAATTATAATTGATTGTTAAGGTAAACCAAGAATAGTTAAACATAAACGTAATTATTTAAACAGAGAAAATTATAATTAAACACGAACCATCATAGTTAAACAGAAACCATTATAGGCAAACGTAAAGCACACGAAGTTAAACAGTGACGAAGAAGTTTAAACCGAATGAAAATCAAACATTCAAATACCGTATGGAGTCGACCATTCTCGTCACTGGTAGATGGCGAGCTTCTTTTATCCACGCATTGAAGGACTCTGCGACATTTGAATACATGTTGCCCCAACGTTGACCTTTAAACAAATAATTACACCAATGTGACAAATCTGACTTTTCAAGCAACCAGCGGTGCGCTTCTGGTGATATGGCCCGCAATTCATTCACCGTATCATCAAATTCTTTAGCCGTTGACGCCCACGCAATACGAAAACATATGGACCAGCACTCGTCCTTCAATGCCTTCCCAAGTCCGCCATTTGCTTTCATAAAATTCGCCTCCAAGTGTCGAAGGCAATAGGCATGTGGGGACGAGGGGAAGACCCTTGCAATGGCGTTCACAAGCCCCTTAGACCTGTCCGACACAAATGTAATAATCTCTTCATAATCGCCGTCATCGTATAACGCATCACCTAACTTGGAAATAAACCACGTCCAATTCGAATCTGTCTCGTTGTCGACGATACCGAAGGCCAAGTGGAAAAACCCATTGTTACCATCTTTGCCTGTGGCGCCCAGCAACGTACCACGATATTTTCCAAGAAGATGGGTACCGTCGACAAACAGCAGCGGCCTACAACCCCGCTTGAATCCCATGATACAAGCACGGAACGAGAAGAATGCGCGTTTAAAACGGTCACCGTCTCTTTCTACAATCGCAATGCTGCCGGGATTTGTCTCGGCCACCTTATCCACGTACCAAAGCAGCAGATCATAGCTGGCGACGTCGCTGCCGTCGAGAATCACCCGGGCACGCTCTTTACCCAACCAAGCTTGCTTGTATGGAATGTGGACACCGTGTTCCCGTAACATGTCCTTCTGAATGTCGATAGGCCTGTACAATGGCTGGCTTTTAAGCTTGTCAATCACTCGTGCGCTTACCCATTTGTTCGACGCTTTCGGATGTGACACCGAGCCAATTCCACCACCGCAATTGTGTGACGGGTGCATTGTCTTTATTCTGAACGTATTTTTATTGTATTCCTTCGATGCATGAAGGCGCCAGCCACAACCAACGGCAGCGCATTCTATAGTCACCCTGTGTTTCTCATTCTTTATGAATTTGAAGTCGAAATTCCTCTTGATTGCAAAATTCCGAAGCGCGTCTCTTAAATGGTCAACGTCTACGAAACGTTGTCCGATATCCAACGACAGCACTTCGGGATGATCCGAGGAGGACGGAAGACATGCTCCACCGTCCGGGTCGCCATGAGATGGAACAGGTGCGCTGGCAGAATCAGAATTCCTGCCAACACTTCAGTTAAGCGGAAAACATCAGTAACTTAATCGGAAACAAAATAAGTTACCTTGAAACATGTATATTTAAACAATAAAATAATAAGTTAAACACAGAAACTATTTGTTAAACGGAAAATGGTGTAGTTAAATAAAAAATACAATATTTAAACGGTAACTATAATAATTAGGCGAACACATATGACTTCAAAAGTAAAGATAAAGGATAAGAACTTTACAATGACAAGAATTCGTTTTGACTATGATGCGACAATGGCACATCATCTGTCTCAACAACGAGATCGACTGCAGCGCATTTGAAGAGTGAGTATACATGACACATGCGCTGGAAGTCAACCTCATTTTCTATTGGACAAATCGTTTTATGTCCATCGGGTGTGATAAACTTCACCCTAACATGGGAAACATCAAGACCCCATCGGTCACATATCTCCGCTAAGATTGAATCCCAAGAAGTCTGTGCCGTGAACACTAGCACTCGTCCCTCACCGTTGTATCTTGCAATTGCACAAAAACTCTCCATTAAAAACCTGAAACCTGCATATAAATAAATATAAATTGGTACTCTCACTTAAAGGATGATCAAAGTGATGGAAAGGAAGACATTCTCACCTTATCTCAGCTTATCGGCCAACCGGCGGAGTTCAAACGAATGCAAACGATGAATCTTCCAAACTTTATTTCAGAAAAATCAACGCAAGCAGGGATAAAAAAGAGACAAAAGCCAAATAAAAAATGTTTAACATGATGTGACTGGGCGGTTTTTTTCCCACCATTTGCAAGGGCACGCACGGTATTTCACAGCATAAACCTTGTACAAATGAACGACAGGGGGGAAAAAGGAATTCAAACACTAACGGAAGGGCTTTCTGGGGTATTACAAACTTGCAGGGGCTGTCTGGGAAGTTTTGCAATTCGCGAGGGGTGAATAGTAATTTTCCCTAATAATAATCAAGTTGACAACAGTTGGTGAACATTTAGATACAATAAGCAAAGATGCCTTTATATATATATATATATATATATATATATAGCATGACAAAACAACAATGAATATGATAGAATGATGTAGTTAGTTGTGATAATTTATATGGGCTTTAAAACTTTACAAGCACTATTTGCATATTACTAATTACATGCTATATATGTTCAAACATAGGCACTACCAAGTACTAACATCATCATTTTCAAACCAAAAAAATGAAAGATCTGAAATTACATTTTTGGGGTATTCACAAAAGCAACCACTTTTTTTTATAGTTGCACATGCAAGTTAAACAAACAATTATCCCAATTAAGAGAAACAAGAGATTATGGAAGGACTATATTGAGACAAGATAGGGTTGGGCATCACAAAGTAGGCCATTGAACACCATTGATCCATAGAAGAATATTGAAACAAATTCAAGAATTTCAAGTTAGAAAAGCTCTCTCAAACATAACACAATGCAATAAACATTGTCTCAGTACTTTGCTAAAGATTCTGTACAAATCTATTAGTTAGTTGAAAACATAGAAAGACATAAAGTTAAAGATAAAGTTAAGTCTGAAAATACAAAAATGACAACTTCCCTTAAGAGATAGAGTATAATGAAGACTAAATTTCATAATAGATGTTAAAAAAAAAAAACATTACGTCGTTTGCCTCCCATTTGTTTAACTAGTACTCATCAATTAGACATTCCCAACAATTAATTCCATCTTTCGTCAAGGCAAGAAAAAGACATACCAAAATTAGGCAAATATATTTCACCAGAAAAAAAAACTCAGCTATTCACCATAATCAACAAGATGAGAGATTTCCCTCCAAAATTGTTACAATTAGATGACACGGGATTCAAATACTTTACAATCAAACAAAAAATAAATTAGACCAAAGCTAACAAATTACAATCCTAATTACTAATTATCAAGCAACAAAATTGATAATACCAATCGACAAATTTTTATTTCATATAAAAAAAAATACAAGTTACTCACCGAACAACTACGAACTCTCAAATTCCAAGTCTGGGTCATGACCCTTCCTCTCCCAATTTCCTTTGTTCAGTCTTCAGCCAAAGAAAACAAAAGGCAAAAAAAAAAAAAAAAAAAAAAAAAACAACAACAACAACAACAACAAATTTTGATCAATTTCATTCCGCATTCCACAAAAATATAGTTATTATTCTAGAACTCTTTCGCATTCAAAAAAAGAAAAAAAAAAGGAGAACAATATATATATATATATATATATATATATATATATATATATATATATATATATATATATAATCGTAATCTAAGAAAAATTTAGAACAATAAAGATTTACAATAAATTCCAAAAGTTGATCTTGAGAAGAAGAAGGAGAAGGAGGAGAAAAGGAGGAAAGAAATACATCATGACAGGCTTTAGGCACCTTGGATTCAAGTTGAAGCTTCACGGGAGTTCAAAATCTCGAGGTCACTGGGGCTGTAAGGAATAAGGTAATCTACAAATTTGCCAGATCTGTCGGATGGTTAGAGATGAAAAGAAACAAGGTGGTGAAGATGAGATCGTCTCATCCTCTCGGATGAACCCTTGAATCCCTCACGTGACCGGCCATGTGAGGGATTCTAGATCCCGGATTTTGATTTACAGCCGTTTCAGCCGAAAATGAAATCCCTCGTGTATGGGATTTGAAAAGTCATACAAAATCAAAATCCTAGTAAACAAACAAGGGGTTTAAAAATTCCCGGGATTAACAAATTCAATGATAATGAAATCCATGAAAGCAAACACACATGTAGTGTAGCCTAGATAGGCATTCTTTTAGTCTTAGGTGGATTGTAAACTAGATTCTAAAATATATGTATGATTGTAGCTTTTGTTTATAATTAATAATATTAATTAAAAATCTTGATTCTAATTCTTATAAGATATTAGTATACATTAATAGTCATAAAGTAATTATAGCACATGCCTAAATAGGGAAAAATTTGCACGAGCCTCAAGAATGCTTGCTGATTTTTGTTAATAAATATAATTTTATATGTTATATAATTTATATTTAAAAATAAAAAGAAAACTGAACTAGCGGTTCGGTTTGGTTCAGGTTCTGGTATACAATTCTTAAGAACTTTAACTAGAACCTTAAAGCCCGGTTCAAGGTTCTGGAATCTCAAAAGTCCGTTTCAAGGTTCTGGCTTCAAACCGGAACCATGTTTACTGTTCTGATTCGGTTCAAACAGTAACGGTTCTGGTTCGGTTTGTTAGTTTGAACTTAACTAGGGGCAAGTCTCCCTAAATATCATACCTCTATTTATCTTATTTTACTCTCAAAATCCTCTGATATTTAGGTATGATATTTAGGTATAACTGTAACGGTTACCAAAAATTTCACTCTCAAAAATAGTAACGGCTGCCACATAAGCTATTTGGTTTCTAAATCAATCAGGTGACTGCTTAGTGAAATAAAATTGAAAATAAGTGATCATTTTGATGTAAATTGAAGTTCAATTACTAAAATGAAACATGACCATAGTTAAGTGATCTATGAAAAAATTAACCCACCTAATTTCTCAAGTCAATCCATTTCCAAATCCATCCAAAACAAGCTAAATCCTTCGAGTTTAATATTTAAATTTGAAAAAAAAATTAATTATATATACAATAAAAAAAGTAATACCAATTTATTCCAAATAATCATTGTTATGACCCTAGCAAATTTTGATACGATGATCTATAAAGCTTTTAAAAAAATAATTTAGTAAAAATTCTTACATAAAACAAATATTTATAAATTATTAAATATTTGTTAATATAAAAATACATCATTTAATATATTTATATAATTCAAATTATCAAAGAAAATCAACGTATCATCTCAAATATTATAGTTATGATTACAAAATAAAATTATTAAGATGCCATTTCATAATGTTTATAAACTAATAGACACTGTCAACTTATTCGTAGAAGGTAGAATATTAAAAAGAATTTCGAAGACAAAACTAAATTAGATAATTAAACTTATAAAAAAATTAAAAAACTAAAAAAATGTTGGATATATTAAAGACTTCAAACCTATGCTGCAATGAGAAGAGAAAAAAAAAAATTTTCTAAATTCAAGTTGAATATCAGAAAATTTCCAAATTCTCCAATTTATGAAATAATAATATAAAAATTTAGAAGAAGGCAAGTGCTTAAACAACAGTAAATAGATAAAGACATTCAAATAATAACACTAATAGTAATAAATTAAGTTTTTCATATATATATATATATATATATATATATATATATATATATATAAACGCAAATAGAAATATATATATACATACATTCCTGTATGTAAAAAAATTAAAAACTTTATTAAAACTAATTTAAAATTTTGAACTTGAAATAGATTATTTATATTTTTATAATTATGTAATTTATTTATGATTAAATAAAATCAAAATATTAACACTACTTTGTGAAGCTAAAATTAGAATTCTAGTCCTAACTCCGAAAAATACATGATAAGGGTGTGTTTGTTTCACTTTATTTTGAGTTGATTAGGGTGAAGCGGTTGAAGTGGAGATTTTCCCACCACTTCATTGAAGTTGGATTTGAAGAGGATGATTTGACACCGCTAACTTTGTTTCACTGACGCCAACTATAGCTTTCTTTTTCTTTGCTAGTTGAAGTGTAATGTTTGGACAATGATTTGACATGCCAAGTTATAGTTACCCACTTCCCATTTTCATCATCTTCCCTAGATTTTGAAGCTTTTTCCTCCTCCACTATTGGGCTCCATTATGTAGTGAAAAACCACGTTTTCCATGATCCCTCTCGTCTCCATCACCAACTAGCTTCACTATCTAATTGGTTGAACACCACCAACCCTACTCTTGGCTTCTCTAATAGCTAGCGATTCCTCCAAATCTAATTAGATATGCAGTTTTCTCCTCCTATTTTGATGCCGATTGGATATGCAGTTAAATATGTGCAAGGTTCAAAGAGTAGAATGAAAAAATTTGAAGAATGTGTGAGAGTAATTGATAACATTGACACTAATATTGGCTTGCGATTGGATGTGTCTATCCATTGGAATTTGACATATTTGATATTGGATAGTGTCAGTAAATATAAAAGAACTTTTGCTTCTCTCCAATTGATTGATAAAAATTATAAATATTGTCTTTCAAGTGAAGGATGGAAAAAAGGAGAGGAAATATATGAGTTCTTGGAGCCATTTTATGATACTACCAACTTGATCTCTGGTTCTTCTTATCCTCCATCAAACTTGTATTTTATGCAAGTTTGGAATATTGAGGTTTTATTATAAAAAAAACCTATTAAGTAAAGATGTGGTGATAACTGATATGTGTAGGAGGATGAAAGAAAAGTATGATAAGTATTAGAAACAATGTAGTATGGTGCTTGCATTTAGGGCTATTCTTGACCCACGAATTAAATAGTTAATGTTGGAGTATTTTTATAAGAAGATTGAGAGTGATCCTACTACGTGTCAAGAAAAGGCGTCACTTGTGAGAACAAAGTTATACAAGTTTTTTTAGAATTATTCTAAGGCTAATAAGTTAAGTCCTTCATAACCACAATCTTCTTCTTCTATTATTGCACTACATCTACACAAAGTGGTGGAGGAATTAAAAGTAAGGGCAAAAGAATCTTTGGTGTAAGTATTGGAACACTTTCTTTTTTTATTTTTGTATATTCTATTTCTCTAATTTATTTATATTTTTTTAAGTGACAACATATCTTAATTATTAATTATAGGAGATTAAATCATTTGAGAGCCAATCAATTACAAATGCCGGAAATCTCAGTTGTATCTTTATTTGGAGGAGCCAAAGCTCGAATTTGCATATTATGAAGATTTGGATGTTTTGGAGTATTGGAAGAATCATAAGCATAGGTTCTCAATCCTTGCATTAATAGCATGTGATTTTTAGCTATCCCAATAACAACTGTTGTATCTAAATCGGCTTTTTCAATTGGCTCTCGTGGCTCAACAAGTACAAAAGTTGTACCCTTCATGAAAAAACACAAGTTCTCATTTGCACCTGTAATTGGTTGCATGGTTATAACATTAGTAATTTTACTTACAAATTATTTTTTACATTTTTCACTTAGTTGAAATATTAAATTATTGTTATTTTAAATCTAAATTTTAACTAACTCTATGCTTGTGTGTGTGTATTTTCATGTAGATAATGAAGATGGAGCAAACATTAAACCAATTATATCCGACGAGGGATCACACATTCTTGAGGTAATTGATGAAGATAAAAAGGAAGAAGGAGATATAGAAGAAGATTTTAATGATGTAATGGTTGATGAATTTTGATGTAGTTCATTGTTGTATGTTTTAAGAGAGAAAGGGAGATGAAGAATATTTTAATGAATTGATGTCTTGATGGTTTTTAACAAACATTGTAATAGAACTGATATTTTTTGTCTTATGTCTTTTTTTCTTTTTGGATTTTGTCCATATTTTTATGTATTATAGGTTATGTTAAATATATTAATATGTTAGGTAGGAATTATTAAATATAATAATTTCTTAATTTTTTTAATATTTCTGGTGGGCTGGCCCGTTTAGCCCATAACCCAAGGTGGGTTGAGTTAGGTTGGCCCACCCCACCATGCCAAATTGTTGGTTTTGGTGGGTTGCGGGTTGGCAAGCCCCGCTAGCTTGTATTGACAGGTCTATATCTACTATTGTTATGTTTTATGTCTTAACAAGCTTTTCATATGTTGTTCCCCATTTTTCGTCTTTCCTATATCTTACATGTTTATTTCATTTTTTTCTCTTTTGTTGCTTTGAGTAATTTTTCCATGAACTGCATGTTGTCCTCTATTAATAATTTTTCTTAAATTAAGCTTTTCTTGTATGCTATTATATATATCTTTCCCTTATCCTGCATTTCATATATGGTTTTTATCATCTTGTTAATGATTACTTTTCTGTTTGCTTTTTTTCCACCAATTTCGATAATTGGTTTGTCATGCAACTTGTATCCTTTCTTCTTTGGTGTTGATTCAACTACATGCTCCAATTCATCTTATTTGATGTTTTGGATGATATTTCCCTAGGTTTGTGTTGATTTGTGCTAATCTTACTTGTTTCTAATTAAAATTTTTGACAATCAAGTTTTTCATGTATATTATTATATATCTTTCTCTTATCAAGTATTTCATAGATGGCTTTAATCTTTGTTATACCTTACTGGGTTATGTGTTTTCTCACTCTTTTTGAAATTTTCTTCTGGTAAACTACCAAGATAGTCCTTAAACTATTGGGTTGTTACTATTTTGGTCACTGAACTTTAAAAAATTTCAATTTTGTCCCTAAACTATTTATTTCCTTCCAATCAAATCCCTCTAGTGAACAGCGTTAATGGCAAGTTGATGTGGCGCACCACGTATTTGGCAACTTTCCACATCAGCTTGCGTTAAATGCCACGTAGCTTACTTTATTTTCCCTTTATAGTGAAATTTTTTTTACTTCCCTAAAGTTCTTACTTTTTCTTTTGTTCATCCACAAGGAATGTTCATGGCACCGAGCAAGAGATCGAGCAATCTTCGGACTGGTGAGCGTACGGAGAATAAGATTGAGGTAGGTGCCTTTTCCCCAAGCCCTTCCTCTTCCCTACCCCTACCCTAGAAGTTCGTTGGTGTTTGATTTCAGTTTTAATTTCTATAAGTTTGTTTTGAAAAGCTGCAAGAATAAGGTGAAGTGAAATAAAGACCAATGGAGAAGAATCCAAACTTGAAGATAGATAGCTTAGGCTTTGGAATTATTTGTAAAAAATGATTGCATGTATGATGGTAATTTTATTCAACCCAAAACCAGACAACGAATTGATTAAACTTGAAAATTTCTTTAAATTTCTTCATGTGCATGTTTATTAGCAGTATTGTTTTGAGATTTTTTTTTCACTTCCAAAAAGGAACCTGAATTCATTTGTTCTAACATCTTAACCTTATTACAAAAGGGTGAACAAAAAAATCCAGATCCGATAATCCAATCCGATATCCGATTTTTGATCTGAATTCTTTAGATACTTGATTTGAAAAAAGGGTCGGGTACCCGATCCAAATTTTTTAGATGAAAATCGGGTCGGATCCGGGCCAGGAGAAATTAAAAATCAGGTATCTAAATTCGATCTTGTTTCTAATTTATATATATATATATATATATATATATATATATATATATATTAATAAATTTAAATTCTACAGGGGTTAAAAGTAAAAAGAACCCGCCTCTTCTCTTTAGCCTCTATTCAAATTTCTTCTTTGTTTAACAACTAATGATCCTTTTTTTTGTAATGTCTAAGATTGATAAAACTCTTTCTTATTTTTGTTATGATTTTTGTTGTATGGAGAATAATATAATAGTTTAATGCTAAGTTATAAGTTTTTCATATTTGTTTTTTTATATAATGTCATTATATAAAACAAATCCATTGAGTGGATAACACTTAAATTCGAATCCGGATATCTGATATCCAATCCAGTTTAAACTGAATACCCCATTTTGGTACCCGGTTTAAACCGGATCGGATACGGATCGAGTTTCTTGCTGATCCAAAAAACCGGGTATCCGATCCGGTTTTAAAAATCGGATTAGATACCTGGTTTTGCTCACGGCTATGTATTTGTCTTTTTGCACATGTCTCATTCACACATAGATCCAAACCAAATATTAGAGGAAATAAAAGCTATTGTGAGGTCTTGTAGTATGTATGACATTGTCAACCATTACTCGATAACAATACAAACACTCAAATATATGTTATCTAATCAACTTTGGGAAGAAAGAAGTATGATCTTCGATCCAAAACGTAATTATCCAAACATTCTAATTTTTATTTATAGCTTGCCACAGACCAGCTAATGGTTGCTTGCAGCAAGCACAACCCAGCAAACTCAAACCAACTCATTTGATTGTTCTTTCCTGAGTACTTCAACACTCTCTCTGCCTAAACGATTATTTCCTTTACTTTCTTCTTCAATAGCTCACTTCCTTTCTTACTTAGCATCATGATAGAAAGAAGATTAGGTTTTTAAGGTTTAAATTAGGAGAGATGGGGGTTTTCACTGTGGAGGGAAAAAGACATAGAAGAGAAGCCTCGTGGCATTTGAGGCAAGCTGACGTGAAATGTTGCCAGTAATGTAGTGCACCACGTCAGCTTGCCATTAACATCATTATCCAGAGAGACTTGATTGAAAGAAAATAAAATAGTTTAGGAAAAAAATTAAATTTTTTTTTAAGTTTAGGACTAAAATAGAAACAACCCAATAATTTAAAGATTATCTAGGTAGTTAACCTTTTGTGTAATTTTTTCCATACACGTGCACACTATCTCTTGCAATTAATAATTTTCATTAATGAAGCTTTTCTTGTATGTTGTTACATATCTTTCTCTGATCATGCATCAGGTATATGGCCTTTATCTCTTTTTAGGGCTGATCTTTTCACATTGCCTTTTCCCCCATTTTTCCGGATTGGATTATCACGCTGTATTATTTTTTTCTTTGGTGTTGTTTCAACTAATAACATGCTTTTCATATATGGCTATTGATCCTTGCTATATCTTATATGTGGCTGTGTTTTCTCTCTCTTTGTTTTTTTTTTAAATTTTATAAGTTATAATCATAAAGATTTTTAAATATATTAAATGTTAAATATTTGCTCTATATTTCATAATTTTCATTTTTTTTGGTTAATCTAAATTTAAAAAAAATAACCATTATTTTTTAGTAGACTTGTTCTTGAATATTCTTTTTTGTTGGATGATAAATCAGTTCCAAATAGAGTAAATATTTATATCCATAATAATTTTTTGAATATAACTATACTAATATAAACATAAATATTAATAAATTGTATTGGTTTTCCTATTATCACATTTTATAATAATTCTTTGTAATAATTTTTTGTAACTCACTAATATGATAGAAATAATTAGTTTCAAATTTCTCTAAAGATGTAAAATTGGTGGATGCCTGTTGCCTACTACTAAACTAATATTTTATAAAAATTTTTAAACAACCGGAGAAACCTTATCACATATCTTGTGTGATTTAACTACTTAAAAAGAAACACCCTTTTACTATAAAAAAAAATTATACCTTTTATTCTAGAGTGAAATAATGAAAGAACACTATTTTTAATCTAATTTTACATTAAAAAGTATAAGTAATTAATTTTGATCATTTTATAGCTTACATAATATTTTAGGTTATAATATTTTTTTTTGTGACAAATTCAACTAAATCTGACTATTTTAAATAATTCTCAGACGCATAAGTTTTTAATAAATTATGGATGAGCTTAATTAATTAAAAAATGAAAGTTCCAAATAAGTGTGATGTAACAACTTCCACAAATTTGTTCCACTTTCAACGAACCAAATACCATATAAATATAATTTAATCTTAAAATTTTTCTTTAAACTTGAATTTAGTGAATTTGCTAGTTAACAACTACTGCCATGAATAGTGAATAAGTAGACCTAAAATCGAATTCTTAGATCGATAACATTATTATAATATTATGTAAGATACTATTTAAATACTATTAAAATACTACAACAGTATTTTTTATTTACCCTCCTTTCCATGGTTGCATGACAATACATCTATTTGTCATAGCAGTCTTTCCATATCTTGATACTCACAATTTATGAAATTAAATATAAAACCAAATTATATATATATATATAGCGCTTAAGTTTATTAGACAAATTGTCTTGCTTTATCTAGGGTTTTTACAATTTTGAGAGCTTTGAGCTAACATTATATATAAACAAACAATGAAAACTCTAACTTTATAATTAAATAATTTTTTACAATGGGAACTATTGGTATATCTTGGTTTTGAAAGATTTTATGGAAATTAATTACGTATACAAATAAGCACAATTAATCTTCTTCAATTATTAATACCATATTTAATATATACAAAAATTCATTAATAATTTGTTTTTTCTTTCAAATTATTTATTTTATAACTAATGGAAAATCATATTATATAATTACAAAATACTTTATAATTTTAAAATAATATTTAAAAACATTTTTATGAACCTCGCATTTGCCTTTAGGGTCCGATGTTTGAACCATTTAACCTAAGATCAAGAGCTTAGAAAAGCATGATGTTTGAGTTAATTTTAATAAGAATATTCCAAACATTACACAAACTATCGGTATACTTTTTCAAAAAATAAAAATAATTTTAAAATAATTATAATTAATTTAAAATATTAATTGGAGCATTTAATGTAAACAATTAAATAGAATTAAACATTTCTCATTACCAATATCTAGTTAATACAAATAAAGAAAATTCTAAACAAAAATTGAAAATTTTCAATTAAAATTTCTTAATAGAGTATACAACTACTTTAAATATATATGCAGGCATGCTAAAACATTAAAAAGTTTACATATCAACGTGCAATTTCCATGCATTCATAGAGAGCATTCAACGTCATCGATCAACCATTCCATTAACATGAATACCACATCATTGATACATGTAAATTAGTTCTTATATCCATTAACAAAGAACTTAATATATATATATAGTATACTACAAAGGATTCAAAAGATTCAATAATTTTATACATATTTTATTTTGATTTTCTTCTAATATCTCATATTTTTCTGTGTTTTCTTATAGAAAATTTATTGATGAATTTTTTTGATAAAGAATTGATTGTAAATTTCTAAGCAATTTCTTTTATTTTAAATTTATAAACAAATATGACAAACTTATCATAGCTGTTGTGTGATTAACCTCATAAGAATAACATGTACAAGCACACAAATGTTATGCTTCTTCATAAAATATTATAATAAAAAAGAATTTTTTTTAAAATCTAATTTAGCACTGTCTATATAGAACAAGATATAACTAAGTGCACGCATTGTAAAAATAAACTTAAAACAATGTGTATTGATTAATAAGTTGCTTTCAAATACCATTTAATTACAAACTTATACTCCCTTTGTTTCATATTAATTATCACAACATTTAGAATTGTTTTTTAAATTACTTGTCATTTTTAAAAGTTCTATGAGTATTAATTATTTTTAAAATTTTATCATTTTTTTTTTAAATTGCATGCATTAGTGAGTATAAATAACTCTAATAAGGATAAAAGTGCTTTATCATAAAGTATTTTTTAAATTTTAAAAGCTTAATGACAATCATAATATTTATGCGAACTTTTATGTGACAATTTTAAAAAACGAAGAGAGTAATTTTGGTTAAAAAACACTATCAATGCTGCACTTGACCGATTAAAACCCAAATTTTGGTAATACCCAAGAGGTCCTTATTTGGATATCAAAGCATACAAGATGCATACAAATGCATTTAATATAATCTGGGAAGACCAATTTTCCCTTCTTAGGGATCTGAAAAGCAGGGATAGTGTGTTTTGGAATTTATAAGAAAACATATAATTTTGTTCACTTTAATTTTTTTTATACTGTTGGTGTGCATCTTCCTTCTTTCTCCTTGGATATGGAGATGGTGCAAAAGAGAATATAAGCGGTTGGGTGTAATCACAACGCCACATTATTACTCATGTCACTTTTAAAATTTGAATGATGGGAAAGTAATATGCATTAAAGAGTGATACTTTTCTGCTACTATTTAATTTGGGTCGTTTGGCATCATTTCTGTTTTTTTGTTTTTTATTTTTGTTTTTGTTTTGTTTTCGTTTGATTTTCAATTTTTTGAAAACAAAAACATGTTTGGATACATTGACTATTTTCTATGTTTAAAAGCTGTAAACAAAAACATGTTTGGTTAGTATAAAATTATTATAACGTTTTTTTATCGTTTTTTTTCAAATCCATATTTTTAATTTTTTCATAAAACTTTATTTTTCATATTAGTTTACTTGATTATATTATTAAATAAAATTAATAACATAAATTATTATTATATTATATTACATCATAGTTTATCAAAATCAAGGTCAAACAATTATTTTCATAAATAATTTCTAAAAATATAATTTTTTATATTATATAAACTAATTTGTAAAATATTAAGCCAAAATAATAAATTTTTATAAATATTTTAAAAATATATATATTTTTAAATTATTATTATTAATTTGTAAAAAAAATTATATTTTTTACAAAAATAAAAAAATAAAAATTAAAAGGAGAGAGAGAGAGAGAAAGAAGTAGAAGAGGAAGGGTTTTATTGTGGGAGGAAGAGTTTTGAAAACGTTTCAAAACAGTTGAAAACATAAAATTGTTGTTTTTTTTTTTGAAAACATGAGGATTGTTGTCAAAATTTTTGAAAACAAAAACGAGCTGCCAGACATGTTTTTTCAGTTTTGTTTCCAAAACATGAAATTGAAAATAGAAAACAGGAATTGGCAAAAATGCCAAACGAGCCTGCTTGCTTTAATTTTTGTCAAAATATCAACTAGTTTTTTAAAATTATCCTCTATTTTATTATCTGATTAAATTTATTCTTCATTCTTAAATGTACTATCATACTCTCTGTTTACACAATTGATGTGAGATAGAGTAGTAAATATGATATATAATTATTTTATAGAAAAATACTCCCCCATTCCTTAATTTTTAAAATTTGGAAAAAAATTAAATAAAAAAAATCTGAACATTCATTCCCACAAAAATTTGTAAATACAAAAAAATTCAATATGAAAATCTGAACATTCATTCCCGCCCAAATTTGTTTTAGAAATAAAAAAAACCAAAGATATATATTTTCAATCAAAAATAAAAAATTCCATTATTTTGGAAATTTGTCCAAATCAAATCCACAATCTACATTTGCATTCAAATCGAAATTTAAAGAGACCTTCTTTTCTCCATTTTCTTCATCTTCTATCTTCATCTTCTTCTAAGGTGAGTTGAGCAAATTTAAGTGTTCACCTATCTTCATCTCCACATTTAAGGTGAGTTGAGCAAATTTGTAGAATAGGAAGTAGTAGAGTCTTCTTCTATCTTCATCTTCTTCATTTTCTTTCAATGAGAATGCAAAAAACTTTCAATTTGATGAAGAAGATTAAGTGTTCACCTAATAATCCAATTTTACTTCTAAGTTTTTTCACAATGCATAATAATTAAATAATTAATTTTTTATTAGAAAAAAAAGGGCAACCTATTTTTATTTGGAGCCACTATTAGCTTGGTTATAACATGCATTTTGAAGAAATAATGCATTCAATTATTTCGTCATAACCCAAGAAAGTAGTGGTAAGGGGCAAATTTAGGAAAAAAATGATTAATGCTTTCTCGATTTTTTAAAGTGACAAAAAAAAAAAAAAAATGGGGGAGAAGATTTATTAAATGAAGGACCAATGCACAGCCTAGTGATTTCTTACCTTTCTTGTGCTTGAGAGATCTCGAGGTCGAGATCTCTTAAGCACAATGCAATAAGAATAAAAAAAATGCTTGTCGCCAATTTATAAAAAAAAAGATTTATTAAATACTGATGGTTTTACTCCCTTAAAAGAAATATAAATAATAGAAGCGTCGGCCACTAATGCCTGGCAAATCAGTGATCTTCTACTAGTTCAGTGAGTGGATAGTTATACTTAATTTCTTGTGAAAAAAATGTAAACACTATAAGTGTGAGAGATTAGGTTTTTTTTGTAAATATTTAAACCTATAGATCATATTCCTTCAATATTTCACCACACTGATAGACCATTTGCCACATTGTTAAACTCACTAGATCATATTCCTTCCATAGTTTGCCACACTATTAGATCTACTATATACATTGTCTGATTTATTGCTTAGAATCTTCTTTTAGTTTACCATATTCCTAGAACACTATGGTATAAGATCAATAAGATCATTATCCTTGCTTATTTTGCCATAGTATTAAACCTATTAGATTATATTACTTTCATTGTTTACCACACTGCTAAATCGTCTATGTTGTTATAATTATTGGTTACATTCTTCTTTAGGTTTTCCATATTACTAGACCACTATACCACATTATAAGATCAATTAGATCATAATCCTTTCTTACTATTCCACCCAAGGAGATGCAGGAGAGAATGATTGTTCCCAGGAGATGCATACTATTCCACCCAAGGGGAGTATTCATGAGTCATAAAATTACTATTATACCCTTGGTATATAAAGCCTCCCTTTCTCACTTTCTCTCTTTAATTAATTCATTTATTAATTAAATATATTAAATTATAATAATTTAAAATAGATATAATACTTAAAATAAGTACTATTATTAAATTCTTTCATAAATAAAAATTTTATGGTTTTTTGGAATGTTTTATTTAAAATATTATTAATGAAATAATTAAGTACAATAATTAAAAGTAATACAAATAACTGAAATGAAATATTAAATTTAAATATTCATTAATAATTTAAATAATATAATTACATATTTAACTTTAATTATTAAATAATTCAATTAAGTTATTTTGGGGAATTAAATTAAAATTAATAAATGAAACTACCTTAATTAAACGTATTTCATGATATTAACTAATTTAATAAATACATAATAGTTAAATAAATTATTAAGGTTAATTATATAATTATAATATATTGAAATATGTATTTATATTATAAATAATAATAATAATAATAATAATAATATTAAATATTTATCATTAAACATGATCCATTATTTTATATAATATCATATCGTTTACTTACAAGGGTATTAATGTAATTTTATTACATCCTATCCTTTTATTTTTATTTTATTCTCAATCCTTATTCCCTCAAACTGAACCCATTATCTACATTCCCCTTATTCTCATTTACATTTCTCTTCTTTTCCCATTCCTCATATTCTTATTCATGTTCGGTGGGTTCCAAAGACAAAAAGAAATTAAAAAAAAAGGAAAAAAGAAAATTAATAAAAACGATCTTGTCCTTTTATTTAATAAAAAATTATTAAAGTTTTAATTTGATGTCTTCATGACTTAAAAAAAATATAAGATCATTGAAGTCATTATCCAAACTATAAATTCTATTGGATCACTTTTAAGCTACTGAGCACCATATTATCATTTTCCCATATATATATATTTGATCATTTTGAAGTCCCATCTCCCTGAAAATAAAATGAGTTTGAAGTTTTCGGTACTAATGTAAGAGGTTCACTATAGATGAGGTCAATGCAGGCAAATATATCCTAATATAAATGTTTTTTACGTCATTCCATTGCATGCATATATATATCCTAAAGTATATGATATATATATATTATTTAATAATTAGTTATATAAAAAAATCAATAATATTATTAATAACTTAAATTGGGTTTTATCTAATACCTCAAATTTTCAAAAGTTTATAGCATAAATAATTTTTGTTAATCCTTCCCAAAAGCATGGCTATAAATTTGTCCGAACAAACTACTTATTTCAATTAATATTGTAAGAAAAAAATAATTGCCATGGTGGCAATAATATGTCTATTTATAATTTATTATGCGTTTTCATAGTTTCAATCACACTAATTCCAAATGACTCAAGTGGTTTTAAGACTCAAACATCTTTCTTTTTTCTCAAATATCTTTTGTCAATTTTGTCATTATACCATTTTTTTTTAAATTGTAACATTCAAGTATATGTGCTCACAAAATGCCATATTTACGTATATATGGCCCTTAAGATATATCATGCCTCTATTACCCTTTATTTACTCTCAAAATCCTTTCATATTTACATAAATACCTTACTTTTGAAGGAATAACTTTGTTATTTTTAAAACATAGCTGTTGGAAAAATGATAACTGGAATAAAAACTATATTTGATTCAAAATAATTAGAATTGAAAATGAGAAAATTAAAAGAAAGAAATTTGGCAAAATTATCTTCAAGCATCTGATGCAAACAATTGGCATTAATATAAAAATGATAAGATATATTTAATAATAAAAAACTACTGCATTTATAACATGTTTTTGAATAGCTTTATCCACTTAAATTATTATTAATAATTAATTAAATTAACAAATTTTATTTAATTAAATTTGTAGCAAGGGCAAAAGCATTGTTTTAATTTAATTATTATAGTTAAATATTTTAACTCAAAAATTTTATGTTAATTACAGTATACTTTAATGACTATAATTGATAATTTAAATTAATCATTTTTATTTATTTAAATTTCCAACCGGGCAAAGTGCCATTTACTTTAGTAATTATAATTAAATAATTCATGTTAATAATTAATTAGTTTAACTATTATAATATAAAAAATAAATATTTAAATGAATGGAATCATTTAATTAAATCTCTACGGGCGGGAAAACGTCATGTTTGCTCTAATTATTATAATTAAATATTTTATTAAATTTATTTATATTAATTATTACTCATTTTAATTATTATAATTAATATTTATTTTAATAATTTTTATAATTAAATCTTTAAAGAGGGGCAAAATGGTTAGTGGCTAATGAGGGAATGCCTAGCATTCCCTTGCTCAGGAGAAGCCATTCCTCCTCAACTCCCTCTCACAAATCACTCTCTAATCATTATCATATGAAATGAAACAAAACATTTGGGTTGCTGAAATGACTCTCTTTAACATTTTAACAAAGAGAAAGGGAGAAAGATATAATAAAAAACTTGAATTCGAATTTGAATCCTCTCACTTGGATCCAAATTAACTAGATTAAAGTTTGTCTAAACTAGAGTTGAAACAATTTGAGAGATTTGAGTTTCTGTGTAACACCTTATTCAGTTGTGTTATGTGTTTTTTTAATAGTTTGTATTTAACTTTTGTTTAATTAATAAGCTACTAAGTAGCAATTTGGACTTATTGATGCGCCGATTTGCAAAATACAGTAAAAAAAAAAAAAAACCACAATCAAAAGCTTGCTGATTGATCATATTACAATCTGATTTGCAAAATGTACTCTTAGTACATGTCTCCTTTAATAAATGCAATATGCCACTTTACAAAATTAAAGCTTGTATCCATACAGAATTTGCATTCCTAAGTTCATTTAACATACATATTGTTTTTGCAATTTGCAGGTCATCCAATTAAACCAAAAACAAACAATTGGAATTGCTCTAACTTCATTCGTATATTAAATATAGTAATTTACATAATTTGGTCCCCATATTGACTAGTTACAACATGTTCTCCATACATGTTCCTAAACCCATGATGACATGGAATTATATATATATAAAAAAAGACTAATGCTGCATGACATTATATATATATATTCTACAAAATGAGACCAAAATACACCTTTCTAAACAACAACAAAAGCCTTGCAATTGCATCAAATTTAATGATCTTGTGTACTTGTAGCCTTGGTCATACTTAGTTGTGTTGACAAGATCTTTGGATGCTCATATGTTGTTGAGGTTTGCTGGCGTGATCCTTCTTCACCTTATTTTTTCTTCTCAGCAACCCTCTAATCTCACCGAAGAACATACATAATTAGTGACCCCCCCCCCCCCCCCAAAAAAAAAAAAAAAAACTTATGATCAAACAAGTTCCACATGAGAAAAATGTTGTTGAGGTTTGCTGGCGTGATCCTTCTTCACCCTATCTTTTCTTCTCAGCAACCCTCTAATCTCACCGAAGAACATACATAATTAGTGACCCCCCCCCCCCCCCCCCCCCCCCCCAAAAAAAAAAAAAAAACCTTATGATCAAACAAGTTCCACATGAGAAAAATGAAAAATGTCACCATTAATTGATTGGTAGTGATGAAAGAAGAAGCATGTTGATTTTCCCTACCAACAATAAGCTCACCAATGTGGACACCCTATGTAAACAACATTTTCTCTTTAGTAAATTTATCTACTCTTAACAATGATAATCAAGTGAATTATTTCTGACACTCAATATAATGATTGAGTATATTGAAGAAACTCTCACATTCTCCCCTATTGAAGTAGACATTTTATTCTTATTTCTCCTTGATACTTGTCGTGTTCATTCCCTTTCGCTATTGAGAAACATTAGAATTTCCTTTTTGTTTCCCTTAGCCACTTGAACCAACATCTGCAACAGCTGCTATTGAAGGTCTCACAAGATGGGAGCCATCACTTGTGGCCTACACAATCACAACAAATTTTAAGTAAGACCACTTAATTAACATGGTAGTAAATAATTAATAGTCAAAAGATACATGACAAACTTGCAGTATTATTTTTGTTTGGATACTTTTGCTTGTTATAACCTTTGTTAGTTCCGCCGGTTAGGGTTTGTGAACTTAGAGGAACAATCTCTCACTTAAGCACTCAATAATAGCACACACAAACCACATAAGAGAAGACACAAGACGTTGGTAACCCAGTTCGGTGTCCACTGGCCTACGTCTGGGGGGCCAAGCCCGGAGATCAACAATCAACTAAAAGAGGTAAAAGATAGAAAAGTACAAAATACACTTGTCACTCTCTCACAATACAAGAATACTACCCTCTTTAGATTGTCCGGTACCTCCCTACTCCCTCTTTCAAGAGTCGTACCCAATCCTAGACCAAGGAAGTATATATAGACGCCTCAACGTCCCAAATATAGCGCATACCTTTTTTAGAATCTCCGCGGCTTCTAACTTTAGAACCTTCCGAAATTAGATGTCGCAACTTATGTTGTAACATATGTTGCAACATGACCCTGATTGCTGGCTTGACTGATTTCTGGCTCCATTGCTAAGCGACCTCAAGACCCATGCTTAGTCCGAGTCGATGCAGTCTGATCACCTGATCCGAACCACCAGCAACTAACCTCCTTCTTCAGCTCCTCACCACACAACCCCCTCGTAAGGGGCGCACCTCCTATGTGTGTCTTCATGAAACTTGCCAAACTTAGTTTTCACATCACCCAAGTTTGGTCTTCAAATCTTCAAGAAAGATTTTCAGTCAATCATCCATATCTTTCCAACAATAGGCGCATCTTCAAACATACCCTTAATAGACTTCATATCATCTCTATTAGGGTTCTTCAAATCTTGCTTTCAATAGTCTTCAAAATCATACCATTGATAGATATTTCTTCATTTAGCTCTGCCCATATTTAGTCTTCAATTATATCACCTAAATATGCTATTGATGAGGTCTTGACTCCATGATATTGCTTGCTTAATCCTCTTGCCTAAAATAGCTTCAACAAGATATTCATTTAATCTTTATGAGAGTTGAAACTTCTTGCCAAAAATAACTTCTCCAAGATCTCCCATGATATTTTCCTCCTAGTCAAGATTGTTTGCCATGTCATCCTTCTTTCCACGTCATTATCCATGCCATGTCATCATGCTTGCCATGTCACCTTGACTAGGTGTCAAATTATGCCAACTAAGAGTGCATTTGCACTAACAACCTTCTTGATGGCAAGTCCTACACTTCAGATAAGTGTCTTTCTTAAACCTACAAGATAGATAACTTGTTGGATCTGCACCACAAAAAATAACGATAGCCATTGCATGTTCATAGGGATCCCAAAACACATGTTGTGCCATATCATCCTAGAACACATCAACAAGTACTTCTGCATCTTTGTTTGACTAGTTAGCCTAGCAGTGTT
This sequence comes from Dioscorea alata, assembly GCA_020875875.1. Classification (NCBI taxonomy): domain Eukaryota; kingdom Viridiplantae; phylum Streptophyta; class Magnoliopsida; order Dioscoreales; family Dioscoreaceae; genus Dioscorea; species Dioscorea alata. Next base: position 2,059,030 of record CM037020.1, read on the forward strand.
TCAAAAATTCAACTTCAGCTCTTTGCCTTGGAATTTCTTTCCCCACCTAGGATAAATGTGTCTTGCACACACTCTATGCTTAATCAAGGGCAAAACTTTATTGATTGCATGGATTAGACTTTGCCAAAAGACATTGTTACAATTAAAATAGAGATGTAATTAATGAAAAAATAAATTCAATGGAAGTTGCAAACCTTTTGCATGTCATTGACTACTACCTACTCTAGTACATCCCTAATGCAGAGATCATCTTGCAGATGCTCAGCGAACCAACTCTAGCTCTAGTTTGTTTCCTTGTCTACAATAACCCATGCAATAGGGAACATTTGATTGTTCCCATCTCTCCCTATTGCCACTAGCAACTACCTTTCATCAATCCTTAAAAAAAAAAAACAGCCATCCAAACCTATTAGCCTCCTACATCCAGTAATGAACCCTTCTTTAATTGCATCCAGGAAAATGTACATCCTTTGAAAAATAGGTAACTCATTTACTTTTCTCCTTTCTGAGACAACAAGCTGCCAAGGTTTAACTCTTTGAGCTGAATTGCATAGTTGTTAAGCACCATAAAATCCTCTCTGAAGTGCTATTCAATTTTTTAAGCACCAAGCCTTTAGCATTTCTACACATGAAGCCTATGTTTTTGCATCATTTTTCATGTATTAAATTAAAATCATTTCCTAGTTAAGAAATCTACAAGTTCACTGTTAAACTGTTTTAGGTCTCCAAACCTAAAATCTTAGAAGTTAGGCAATGGGATATCAGGATTGTAATATTTTCTAACAAACCTATGCCTTTTTTCATCATTTGCATCAGATTCTTCACCAATTCTTCATAACTTCCTAGATCTGATGATTTAATGTAATCACTTTCAAATCTAACTAGTTTCTAATCCTGAGTTGTATTTGACCTTGTGTTTCCTCCTTCCCCATCTGCATTATCACCATCCATGTCTCCATCCCAAATGTCATTATCACTTTCACCATCATCTTCTTGCATATCATTTTTCAAGTGGACATATTTGGTTACTTTAATTTTGGCCTAGTTCCTCTTGTCATCTACATCTGAGCCTACAATGGAGACATCTACTAAAATCTCCTCATTATCCTTTCCTGAGTCATTGTCATGTTCACTCCCAACATCCTCATTCACTTCTAACTCCATATCACCATTAGGACAAGGTAGTGAAGTATTATTCGATTGTTCAGGATAGGGTAATGTAGTATCTGACAATGCTGTAACAATTCAACTAGACAGATTTGATCACCAGCTGGATATGGCAATAAAGTATTTTCAATTTCTCACCACGCTTAACATCTGAACACTCCATATATATAGACATCTACCATGAGATGGCGCCTCATTAATTGATCTACTAAATCCAAAATTTCCTTATCATCTTTAATAATTTTCAAAGACTACCAATCATCCAAAAGATATAGATTGAGAGACTTCTTAATATCCTACCCTTAGATCTTTCAAATCCCCCAACAAATCCCAATAACATAACTTATCGGGATCAACAATAAATTTTTGTAATTGTCCCATCCAAATATTTTGCCTCCCATTTTCTTACTAATGTCCCTCCATGTGGTTGCATAGTAGGGAAATGGCACCTAATTCACTCAATAAGAGGGAATTTGAACACAATTAATGAGAAGGATAGGAAGCCACACAAGGGCATTTAACAAAAATCATTGACCTATGGATAATTTCATACCTATCTCTATGAATTAGAAATTGGCATGCTAAGGTATTTGCTAATTTCATTGATTTAGGAGTCATAAAAAAAAGATGTCATCCTATGTTGAACAATTTCATTGCAATGCTATTATGATTCAAAACATTTACTGTCCTGCCAGGCTCTAAAAGACAATTGGCAAGAACATACGCTTCACAACTTATTAATGAGAAGGAGCAAAACTCAGAATGAAGGTTCAAAATCATTGATTTGGTGACTAACTTCAAACATAACCCTAAGCCTTACAAATTGCCATACTAAGATAACTTAATTGAGCTAGTATTCTAAAAAAAATATGTTGGCATTCCATGTTTAACTATTACATTGGCTTGTTGTACAGAAATATAGGTTTCTATGCTATTTTATCCAAAAAATTCATTGTCATTTGTTAGGCTCTAAAGGGAAATGGGAAAGAAATTATGCTTTACAAGTTTTCAATGAGAAGGAACAAAACTCATAATGAAGGAACATAATTCAATAACCTAGTGGATAATTTCATACTAACCCTTAACCTCGCAAATTCGCATGCTAAGATATTTACTAATTTCATTATGTTATTAGTCATTTAAAAAAAAGGTTGGTGTCCCATGATGCTTAACAATTTCATTGGCTTATCAACATACATAACTACAAATTGTTATGTTATTAGGCTTCACAAAATTCACTCTCCTGACAATATCTAAAGGAGAATAGCCAAGTCTTATCCTTTACAAGTTGTCAATGAGAAGGTACAAAATTTAAAATGAAGGAACAATATTTAGAATTAGTAGATAATTTTAGACATAACCCTAACCTTTGCAAGTTGGCATGCTATGATATTTGATAATTTTATTAGTGGTGGGACCAAATAATGCTGCTCATGCTATCACCTTCACAAACACATAAACAAAATAATATTTGAGTTCTATTGTGTGGTCCCTAGTGCTACACAACAAAAATTAGCACCCAAAACTACCATGTGCATATATATATATATATATGCCTCACTAAACAGAACAAATGCGCAAATCATGCTTTCATATTTATTGTGGTCCTACTTTCTTGCAAGTATACAAGTATATATGTTTGTATGCAGGGAACAAAATCACACACACACACACACACACATATATATATATATACTCTTACATCCTGGTAATTAAATGCTTCATTTGGGAACATATCCACATATGAAAATAGTAAATCCTAGAATAAATCAGTTCACTGGACTAAAATCATTACATGAAAGCAAATTACTACAATGTTGCAAACAAGAACAATACATGATAAATTAAAACATAAGAACTACAATCCATGATAAACTACAATGATAGGCTAACAAAGGGCAAGTTAATAGTCACTGATAAACTAATCGAAGAAAATCCACTATAAAAAGGAAGAGATTGCAAAAAAAGGAACCTTATCATGGTAATGAGGGTTGCTCCTGGGACACGATGGGGATGACTTCACAAGGCTTGGATACTAGGGGTTTAGGGACCAATGGTGACCGTCATGAGACCTGCATCCTTTTTCTTTGGTGTTGTTTCAACTAATAACATGCTTCATGTTCATATATGGCTTTTGATCTTTTCTATATCTTACGTGGTGCTTTATTTTCTCTCTCTTTTTAAATTTTTTTGTGTAATTTTTTCCTAGACACTTGCATCTAACTTTTGTAGTTAATAATTTCCATTTAAGTATCCCTTTTATGCTATTGTATGTCATTCTCTTATCATGCATTCCATATATGGTTTTTGTCATCTTATTGGGCATTATGTTTTCTCTTTGCTATTGTTTTCCCATCCTCCTGAATTGGTTTGCCATGCAAGCTGTATTTTTTTTTTCTTTTGATGCTGATCCACCTAATAACATGCTTCTTATCCATTTTATTTTATGTTTTGGATGTTGTTCCCTAGGCTTATGTTGCTTTTTCTTGTATTTTACATGGTGTTGTATTTCCTCAATCTTTTGGAAATTTTCTTATACAAATTTTTTCTAGACTCTGCAGTTAATCATTTTTACTAAGCAAGCTTTTCTTGTGTGCTATTATGTGTTGCTTTCCTTTGGTTGGTGTTGCTTTATTAGAAGACATGTTTTTTTTTTATTACTCATTTCATGGTTGGTGCTGCAGTTTGTTATTTCCTATCTAGAATTTTATTTTTGAACTTTTTGCCCCGTGATAGTTGGTGGCTACTTCTTAATCATGGTACATGTGTTTATTCAAGTATATGTTTACTACATTTGTTTTGGTTCCATTAGACTTTGTTGTTAGGCTGTGAATGCTATATAAATTGGCAATGCTATAGAAATTGGAAATGTTTATGCTATTTTTTTATGCTCTATCATTATCTACACTTTATTTTAGCCTTTGTTGTTGTGAGGCCTTTGATAGTGGCCTTCACAACATTCGTCGTCATTATTGCTTATTTACTTGAAGAAACATATTTAACTAGGGATGCAAGACATAGGGAACCTTCTTTGTTTCAAGAGGTAACTAGGAAGAAACATAGAAAATGCATAAGGAGTGGTCGAGACTACTATGTCAACTACCTTAGGATGGGCATAGGCCCTTTGATGCATCTAGCTAGCATCCATCATGCGAGACATGCATCTACTTGTGGATACTAGATGCATATCCATTGAATAACAATTGGCAATGTTTTGCATATAGTTGGACACAACACAAAGAATCAGACCATGTGCGTTGAGTTTCTTCATTCTTGGAAACCATTAGTTGATACTTCAATAACGTCCTTCGAGCTATGTGTGCTATTCGTGATGACTATATGCATCCCCCCAACAACACCTACCATCCTGACATTGAGAGTAACCTTGGCTGGTACCCTTTCTTCAAAGTTCGCATTTAAGTAATAAAACATCTTAATACAATTCATAAGCCACTTCATGTCAAGTCCTTTACTCACATTTGCCATTTAGAATTGTATAGGGTTATTGGATAGGATGCACATCGATGAGTCTACCCTCCTCAAAAATTGCCTCAGTTTCATACTCAGAAAGGTCCAACCTAAAATATACTTGTAGTGGCGGACCCATATTTGAAATTCACCTATATGCTGGTGGGTTGGAAAAAGCGGGCACATGATTTTACTGTGTTAAGAGATGAGATATCAAGACCACAACTTGAAGGCCTCAAGGTAATAAAAGCTGGGAAAAATAAATTTCAGCTCATATATATCATCTTAGTAATCCCGTTTGACAGGTGACCTCTAGTTGTAGGAAAATATTTCCTTGTAGACATTGGTTTAACCACTATGAATGCATTTATAGCTCCATATATAGGTGTTAGATACCACTTGAAGGAATATAGTGGAAGGCCTCTAACAAAGCTGAAGAAGCTCTTCAATCTAAGGCATTCGATGTTGTATTCAAGGGTTGAGTATGTGTTCACCATTCTGAAGAATTATTTCAAGATTTTGACCTTGCACCTTTTTTTTGCCATTCAGTACCCACATAAAGTTAGTTCTATTGTGTTGCATCATCCATAACCATATTGTAGGCGTCGACCTGAACAATAAAATTTTGAATGAAGGAAGTTCACAACAACAAGAGTTGTTGGTATCATCATAGGGTCATTCACAACGAGAGCAGCTTGAAGAAAATAAACAATGGATGGAGCTGAGGAATAAGATAACCAATGATGTATAGGTTCTATATAGTGGTTTTATGTGACCCTTACACTACTTGAATTCTTATTTGGTCTATTTTAAAGCTTTGTTATGTGTTTTAGGAACATTCGTTTGCATTTCCATTACATGCACTCTGTGCATCGATGCTTTTTTTTTTTGTGTTTCTGAACATCGTATTATTCGAATCCTTATTTGATTTGCTTTGATGCTATGTCCTGTGTTTTTTTGAACATTTGTCTGCATTTTTTATTACATGCACTTTTCATGTCTTGAAGCTTTTATTTGTGTTTTCTGAACATTGCACTTGTTGAATCTTTATTTCTTCTTCTTTGAAGTTATGTTTTGTGTTTCTAAACGTTTTTTAACATTGTTGTTACATACATTTTCCATGGTTTGAAGCTTGGATTTGTGTTTGCTATACATTGCAAGTGCATGTAATACCACAAGATCATTAATGGATTAGGATATATAGAACTTTATATAAGTGGAACTCCTTGCTATCAAATTATAATTAAAAGCTTAGTCAAGCTTTAGCTATAAGGGTTTTAGGCAGGTAGACTGAGACAAAACCTAACTTTGTCCAGCACATTGTGCAACCCCATTGGGAGTTGTTGATCCTTTAGCACATCTGCATTGAGGAACTCTTTGATATCAAATTATCATTAAAAGCTTGGTCAAGCTTTAGCTATAAGGACACTGGGTAGGTGGACTGAGACAAAACCTAGCTAAATCTAAGATTAGATGTTATGTTTCCTTTTTAAGAGCACATGGCTTGGTGAATTTCATGGACCAATCATGAGATAACAGTATTGGGTTTGTAAATGGTGTAGTATTATGAGATTTGGCTTTCATCCAGAGAATAAGAATGCAGGAAATGTGAAAAATGAGTCAGACATGAAAACTATTGTCCACATGTGTATTTTTATTAAAATTTTATATTACTAATAACAAATTCAAGTATGTTTCGTAAGTCATTTTTACTATTGTTCAGGTGTATTTTCCTCATTTGCTAAGGGACCTCGAGGAACTTGTTATCTTTAGAAAAGAAGAAAAAGAAGAAGAAAAAATATATATACGAATGTTAAAAGTTAGTTTCAGAAGTAGCCTGGAGCTAACAAAATTTATTTTCCTCAAACTTTAATAGGAGATCCAAGGACAACAATTCAATTTTCCTGTTGCCCAACCAATCATGTCCTTGTCTTTGTGTTTTATGAACATTACACTACTTGAATCTTCATTTTTATTACATTTATGTTTTATTACATGCACTTTCTACCTTTGTTTGTCTAACCATTGCATTAGTTGACTCTTTACTTTCATTATACTCTTGTTTCTGAACATTTTAGTTGTTCTGCTTTGAAGCTTTATAGTACCTCAATTTTCCATGGTTTATTCATTCATTAGAATTCTAAACTTTATTTGTCTAACTATTGTGAGTGATGTTGCTTGCTTAAAGCTTGTTGGAAACAAGCATGGTACCCCAAACAAGTGATGGGAGCCTAAGTACAACAACTTCCAAATTCCACTTCTTATGGACCATGCTAAAAAAAGGTCTTAAATGTGACAATCAAGAGGCATATGTATGCCGCCATTACTGCTTATTATTTTGATGGCCAGCATTTTTTGTTTTAGGTTGTTTGCAAGGCTCGTATTTTGTTTGCTTTTTACTGCATTGGACCATGTTTTGTTTGATTGGTTTTAAATTGTGGACAGATGAGAACTTGGACATGCCGATGAAGGGCTTTAATATGAACTTGTTAGCTGAGCCATATAGGGATTCAAAGTGGATCTGATCGAGGCCAAGTCAGGCAAAAAATCAGAACTTGATGTATAACTACATCTTTGTGAGGTATTATGCTATTAATGACAGCTAATAATCCAGACATGGTCACTTATTGTGGGGAGTTTTTTTTAATAATTGCATGGGTAAGGTTGTAACTTATGCATGTGTGCTTTTATTTAGTGTAACGTAGATGTTTAATGTTATGCATGGCTTGAATGGGTGCATGTGAATCATTAACTTGATGCATGTGTACTCATGTCTAGACTTCTATAAATTAGGAGTTTTAACTATGTAGTAGTGTGAGTAGTCAATAATAAAAAGTGTTGTTTTAGAGGAAAAACCATTTTTCCGATGGAGCGGCAACCCCAAGTAACCCACTGACATTGATTCCACCCACTTCACCAGAGACTACAAGTATACCATGCAGTGACGAAAGACAAGCTCGGTATTGATCTCTCACCGACATTTATTCTGAGACCGAAGAAGTGCAGCTACATGACGGTCTACTGCTACTAGATTCTGAGGAGCCAACCTCCTACTAAGAAGCAATCAAAGAGACTGCGTGGAAGAAGGCCATGGTGAAGGAGGTAGAGTCCATCGAGAAGAACAACACCTGGACTCTTACTGAGCTGCCACCAGGAGGAGAACCCATTTGGTTGAAATGGGTGTATAAATTGAAGAAAGATTCTAAAGGCAACATTGTCAAGCACAAGGCAAGATTAGTTACAAAAGGCTACGTTCAAGGACAAGGAGTGGATTTTGAGGAAGTATTTGCACCGATGGCTAGACTCGACACCATTCGTGTGATCCTTGCATTGGCAGCCAACCGAGGATGGGAGGTGCATCACATGGACGTCAAATAAGCTTTTTTGAACGGAGATATAGAAGAAGTTTATGTCACTCTGCCGGAGGGGTTCATAGTGCAGAACAAAGAACATCATGGTTACAAGCTTTCAAAGGCATTATACGGTCTTCGTCAAGCTCCAAGAGCATGGAACACTCGGTTGGACAAAAGTCTAAAACTCCTTGGGTTCAATAGATGTTCACAGGAGCAAGCTGTGTACACAAGGGGAGAAGAGGAAACGATTGTCATCATTGGTGTGTATGTTGATGACTTGGTTATCACAGGAAGAAACATTGAAGAAATCATGTTTTTCAAGAAGCAAATGATGGCTGAATTTGAAATGAGTGACTTGGGTCTCCTCTCATACTATCTTGGCATAGAAGTTGAGCAAAAAGAGGGCTGAACTTTGCTCAAGCAAATAGCTTATGCTAAGAAGGTGTTGCTCCAATTCGGAATGAGTGATTGCAATCCAACCCGGTACCCCATGGAGTATAAACAGCAACTGCACAAAGATTCTCAAGGGGAACCAATAGACGCTACGGAATATAGGCGTCGGTCTCCTCTCATACTACCTTGGCATAGAAGTTGAGTAAAAAGAGGGCCGAACTCGATGTTAACCAAACACTATGAATTATGGTAATTATATTTTCAGACTTTTACTTTCATTAATTAAACACTTAAAGTGATTATGATTTGATACTTTTCCCAACAATTAAATTAGTAGTTTTTCACTTTAAAAATAAATAATCACAGTGAATCAAGTTGGGTTAACACACTCATGTAGGACCAAAAATTTATAATTTTTATATAGTATTTAATAATCAGTTTTATAAAAATCAATAATATTATTAATATCTGGGGCAAACAAAAATATATAAAGGTTTATTGCGCTTTTTTGTGAATCCCTCCATTTAAAAAAAAATATTGCAAATTTCTTGTTAAATTGTGATACAGAACTTGCTCATATTGTAGCAAACAAATATATATATATATATATATATATAAAGATTTACATAAAGCACATTCTTGTCACAATCATTGCATGAGTAACACCATGTTAATTTAACTACACAAATCTTGTACCCATCCCTAAAAATTATAATGAAGAAAAACATTTTTTTAATTTAATTTTGCAATAAATTTTATTTTTCAGAAAATTTTAAATAGCTAGGAGAATCATCCTTATGACAATTATATGAAACATGTATAGCTAATATGTAATTTTTCCGTTCATTTTGGTTTTAATTGATTTAGATGATGATAGGGATTCTATAACTTTATTTTATATAAATATACATATAATTTTAATTTAAGCAATACTGTTTCTAATTATATATAGCAATGTAATATCCAACAAAATAATTCTCAAAATATTTGTGGCCTAAACAATATAAGAAATATTAGTTTAATGTTTTCTTATTATATCATTTTTTTCCAATTGTGATTCACTAACTATTTTGCAATGTACTTGACGTTATATTATCTGTTTGGGGATATCTATGATGCAATTTGATAAATAAAAAAATTATTTGCTTTACATACATGCATTAAAATGGAATAAATTTAGAATATCTTTATCACATTAAATTTAAGATTCATGATATTATTTCATGTTTGATAAAAAAAATGCTCATGATTAAAAATAATAATAAATTATTATACATATGTCAATTATGATATAAATTAACTCTAATTATTAGGGGAAATCTATTTCTAAACAGTAAACCTTGCAAAAATATTATTTTAAGACTATTGAATTTTTAAGATATTAGAAATAAACTCAACATATTAAAAGAATAAAATGAAAGACTAGTTCAACTATCACTTAAAACATGAAGATAAAATGGCTTAAGCTTTAACTTTTAAAGTAAATATCAATTAAATAAAATTAACGGCGCACCTTTTTCTTTGTTTTTTTTTTAATGTTTTTCTCAAGAAGTAAAAATGAAAACAATAAAGAAAATCACACTACAAAAGCTTTAAGACATAAATAAAACATTTATTTTCGGGTATATGTTCAAATAGTAATTAAAAACAAAATGATAAAGACAGAAATGTGCATGTACAAATATAAAATTATAGGCCGATGACCTTTTATCTATTAACACCAAATCTCTTCCTTTTTATTTATTAACACCAAATCTTTTCTGCAGGATGTTCGTATCCTATTAAGCAAAGTGGGATACAAATTATGTTAAGGTGGTAACTTCACATTATACGTGTCTTTAATGTGATTTGTTTATTTTATTAAAAAATAAAAATAAAAATAAAAATTAAATCATAGGGAACAAAATAAAAGGCAAACCGAAGACGAATGCATGGACCAAAATAAACAACCACCTGGTTCTCATGTACAAGAAATATACAAGCCTTTACTTCCTGCATGGAATACGAAAGTCTACAAGACCTGCAAGGGATGTGTAAACCAGCAGGGACCTTCAAGTTCTTTCTCAAACAAACAATGACTATTAAAATAAATTAATTTATTTGATAAAATATATTCTATATTCTTTAACACTATTATATATTCATGCGTACGTGCATTTACAGAAATTGTATAATGATATTTGTTTAATGAAAAAATCTACTTTTGTTTTTTTTAAATGTGGTTTATCCATTTTTCTATTAATTTTTATATATACTTGTGCAAATGTACTTTTCTATTAATTTGTTAATTTTTTATTACAAATTATTGTGATTCTCTGATTTATATTCTAAGAATATAATGTCAAAAATTTATAGCATATTTTTATATTGGGGTTTGAATAAATAATTAATTACATTATTTTTTAGTAGTGTATGTTCAATCAAGGTCTATTTAAAATTGAAGACATCATTTGAAAATTTTAATTTAAATAAGTTTACTTCAAATTATATGATATCAAAAAGCTAAATATTTAATTTTCATTCATTCATAAATAATCAGCTATCACCAAACTAGAAATAAACAAATAAATTTAGTTCCCAAATCATTAATTGGTAAGTGCTTTGGTGAGTCATTATTTTTATAATATTTTGCTTACATTTTACTTGATGTTAGAGTTTTATATTAATACTTGATACTCAATCTTGTTAAATTTTATGTGTAGTGTTATTTAACAGGTATTTTTTTTTTTTAAAAAAAACCTATATGAGCAAGTTTTGGATAATGTTAACAGAGAAAACGAAGAAGTTGAACTAACCACATCTAAGGAACACAACCATGTTCCAAAACACGGTTGCATATAAACTTTTTGTAAGTCTAGTATGGGAACACAAAAGTAAAACACGGCATTGTATTGTGCTGTAAGACAGTGTTTTAAAAATTTTAAAACATAACTGTGTTTGCATTGTATGGTTGCTGATCAATAACCTTAATGGCCTAACATGTCCACTAAACACCTCCGTGTTTAGTGGCCATGTTTAGCTTTGTAGAAGACTCTATAAATAGATCTTCAATATCTTTTTGGCAAGACTTCTTTGAGAGTTGGAAAAAAGCTTTCAAGAGATGATTCTAGAACTTCTCATCACCTTTGAGCTAGATCAAGGGGAATTTGATCCATATTTGAGAGGAGATTGAAAATCAAGAAAAGATTTGAAGAAGTGTGCCAAGCTCTAAGAGAATACAGTCATCTCTTTGACCAAATTCTATGAATTAGAGGGAGTTCTTCGTGAAACTATTATTCTTTTGCATTTTGATCAGATTTTGTATGATACTTTCATTCATAAGTATCTAAACATCTTCTTGGTGCTTGAATTTGATGGAGCTTGGTTGTAATATGATTTCTTGACTTCTTTTCTATGAATCTAATTCATTTGATATTGAGATTCAATTGTGGCAATGCTTGAACCATGAATTTAGTTAGGTAGAGCCTGAATATGTGAATGATCTCCCACAATTAAAAGAGTTTGAATTCATTTTTCATATTTAGAATGATAAGAACTTTTTGGATTATGGTGATATAGTAGCAACTATCACTAAATTGAAATGCATTAATGGAGGGAATGTGCAAAATACCTACCCTACCATGTTTAGGAACTAGTCACATACAGATGAGGGCTAGCTAGTTTATGTAAAGAACTTCCACGATCCAATGATCATGATGAATTAGGTTCAAGTGTCCATAAAAATAGAAGTCAATATCGTAAATAACAAAGGGAAATCTTGTCCAAGAACCATTTTAATCATCTTGATTTTACTTGATTGTACTTGTGTATCTTGGAAGCATATTTTTAATCATAGGTAGTTCGTTTTATTAAAAATCTGAAGTACATCTAATCGGCTAGATATTAGGTGGAGAGCTTTCTAGTACGCAATTTTCTTATGGGTCCAACTTAACTTTATGCACATTTTTACTACTTGACACGTACACTTATGTTTATTTTGGCCCGCTTGGGTGCCTCATGAAGATTTTTACGCCGTTGTCGTGTAAATTGATATTAGGAACACTCAATTCTTATTATTTTAGTTGTTTTTTTTCTTAGACTTTTTTTTTTGTTAGTTTAGTTTAATCTTGATTTTGATTCTTTCTTGTTTTCTTTCTTGCAAGGATAATTTTTGTATACGAAGAAGAGAGAATTTGGAAGTGATCCAAAAAAAAATCCAAAAATTGAGAGGATTTTGTTGAAAATTTTGAGGAAAAAAGAGAGGGGGACGCAACAACACATTGAAAGAGAAATTTTAGCTGAAGGCTCAATCATAATGCAAAAAATTAGAGAACGATTTTGATTATGCAAGACTATCTTTGACTGGAATTGAATCAAGCATAGTGAGGCCTGGAGTGCCTGCAATCAATTTTGAGGGTGTAGCTACTCAGTTTGAAAGAATACATGATGAAGATATGATTGTGCACATTGCAAATTTTTTTTAAAATTTGTGATACATACAAGATATATGGAGCATCGGACAATGTAATCATATTGGGGATATTTCAATCTTCTCTCAAAGGTATGGCTAAGCCATGGTCAGTGTCTTTACTGTTTGGTATAAATGATTGAAAAGTTTTTGTTGAAGTACTTTTCACTGGCAAAGTAATAGAAAAACTTACAAAAAAAAACAATAAACCAAAAAATACCTAATATTGTATTGAAGATTTCAAACCTGTTTGGCCTGGTAAAAGAAAAGAAGATAATATTTTCTCTAAATTTAAGTTAAATATCAGGAAATCTCTAAAAGTTGCAGAATTATTGAAATAATACTAATAAATTAGAAAAGACAACCATTTGAATTACAATAAATAGCAAAAAACCGTCAGATAATGTTAGTCATTGGTTAAGTATTTCATATACATAATTATACAACACAACAAGAAGCATATATATACCAATTTAAGAAAATTAAATTTTAGAAACTTTAATAAAAAAATATAAGAAATTAAACCTTAAATAAATAATTTATATTTTTATAATTATGTAATTGTTTATAATAAAATAAAATTAAATATTAATCAGAATAATAATACAACGTTGGATTTGCATCTTGTTCAAGGGAAATCGGGAATTTTAGTATCAACTCCCAAAAATTGGCAAATTGTGAGTAGTTCGGTCTAAAATAAAGCAATCAATATGAATTGGATTGGGTCGCCGTGCTTATCCGCGTCTGAAACTTTGTGTTATTCATATATTATTTAATAGTTATTTTTATAAAAAATTAATAATATTATTAAACTTGTATTGGTTTTCCTCTAATGGCCCATATTTGTTTGGTAGTTTATTGTAAATAATTTTGTGAATCCGTCCATTAAAAGGAATTAGTTATAAATTTCTCCTTAAATTGTAGCATAGTATATTCTTATAATAGCAAACACATATTTACAAAAATTTATATAAAACAAATGACAACCTTATCACATCAATTGCATGAGCAACCTCATAAGAATAGCGCACTTTAATTTAATTTGACAAATGTTTCGCTTAACTAAAAATAGAGTAAATTTTTTAGGATGACCCAACTATGGTGAATTTTTATTTTAGGGTCCAAATTTTAATTTGTATCAAAATGATACCCATCTTTAATTCTATTTCACCAGTTGGATACTTGAGTCGCCAATTTTTAATGATGTGGTGGATGGAAAATCCTCATTAGCAGCGACAAACCAATCTATCTCACCACATGGTATTTCCATGTTAGCAGCATTAGTTAACTCACCTTAGCCTTCCACATCAGTCCCATCCCTCACGTGACTGATACACCTCTCCTCCAATGTTGCAAGCAATGGCAAGATGAGGGAGAAGGCAATGAGATTGTTCTCACTGTTCTTGCCGTTGCCATTTTAGCAAAGTATAAAAGGATCGTCAGTGTAGGAGTACAAGGCCACACCCAATGGCTGAGGTAGAGGATCTTAGGTCTCAGCTGCTCACCCTTGAAGACGGCAATCACAAGATGATGCAATGCCTTAGTTTTTTTTATTTTTTATTTTTTTTTCTGTGGATGATTTTATTGTATATAATACGCTGAGATTTTGAATTGTGGCTAAATTGTGTTTACTTGTATGTAGATGTGCATTTTATTAGTTGGAATGCACCGGTACTTGTATTTGGTTCCATTTTTCCTCATTGTATTCTCAATTGTGGTTGCGTCAAAATGAAAATAATACATGGTAAATTGAAATTGCCAATTAGCAGCATTTGTAATTACCAGCATTTGAATGTCACAATTATGAAATTAAAATATGGCAAATTGAAACTGGCAATTAATAGCACTTTAATATCACAATTGTCGTTATGTTAGAATGAAATTAATGTATTTTGTTCTAGTACTTTCAATTACCAACATTCCAAATTTGATAATCACTAAAACTGGCAATTGAATCTCATAACCTAGTGGCATATTCAAATGAATCAATCTATTGAATTAAAAATACTATTATTATTATGATAGTATTACATTACAAAAAATTCTGTTTATTGTGCAACATAAATCATTCTTTCTATTGGAAATGCATCTTGACGAAAAGACACAGAAAGACAACACTGACTATTCAGGTTTTAAAGTTGTAGCTGTACAAAATTTGTGCAAACTACACGAGCTAACAACATTGAGTGCAATGTCTCAAACTAACAACACATTACTATAGAAAGGTACACAACTAACAATAAAAAAAATGGTTGAATAGAGACATTGCCATGCAAATACAATTCTTTCAGGATCCCTTGTTGTATATATTAGATTAACCTACAAATACTCTAGCTCCTCATGGCACCCACACTTTCCTTCTCTTGTTAGCATCTCTTACTTTACTCCCTTCTGTAGAATCCTTGTGTTTCCTTTGTGCCACTTTTGATGTAGTTCTTGTGTCCTTTATGTCAGTCATTGTATTTTTGGTCTTCATTGGATTCATTTCCTACCTCATCAAATGAGTTCATGTTGAAGGTTGTTTGTCATGTTCTGCATCTTCCTTTCCATTTATGGTTGATTTTTTCACGCTCCTTATACTCAATTTTGGAATCCTTGATTGAGTTCCTCCTAAGGGTTGTTCCACATTGTATGTCTGCAAAGTGTCTGTAATTATCTGCAATGTTAAAGTAAATAACATTACATTTCATAATCATTAATAATCAATTAAGTGTCATCTACAACCAATTAATGCAACGATCAATTAACTGTAAGGTTTCTCTAACACAGGAATTGCAATGAAAATCAATTAATTGACCATTCTTTATAACATGAACTATTTCATCCATTCAGCAAGTAATTAGTTCAACAAGATGAGTTTCACTGCAATATTTTTGTAGGCATTAAACCCTAAGTGAATTTAATTCAGCAATTCACTAAATAAAAAAACTCAAGTATTGTAATCATTGATGAATTAATTAAGCAATCAATTAATTCAGGAAGAAATTATTTCATCAAGTACTTAATATTACCACCATTGACTATTTAAGTAATTAATTGAGCCATGAATTAGTTAATACAGCTAGGAATTAATTCAAGAGCATTACTTAAACATACACTGGCTTGTGACAAAGGATTTTGTGAGCCTTGAGTGCTTGTGTGGTTTGCTAAAGTTGTTGTCTCATGGACTATTTAACAGGAATTGCAGTGACCTGTAATGCCACGGGTAAGAAATTAAATCAGCTAGTATGGTAATGCATAATAAAATTAAATCAACAATTGTTTCAACTGTCACTGACTTGTGATAAAGGATTTTCTGACCAATGGGTGATTGTAGGGTATCCCACCTGTAACACTAGGTGCCTTAGTTAGCTCCTAAAGTTGTACTTGATGCAATTGCTAGATTCATGAGGCTCTTCTCTGTGTTTATTGTTGTCATCCTTAATTCAGTAGGTACTACATGTGATGTTATAGAGGTTGTCTTAAATTGACTTTGGAAATATGACTTACTCTAGTGCTTGGGTTCAATTTTTTTTTTTTCATATAATCATAGGCTTCTATAAACATCCCCTTCAAAATTTCCATCGCTTTCTCAAATGCAGAACTGTAAGAAGCCCTAACACAAGCCCAGAGTTAGTCCTTAAGAGATTAGCCCATAAATGTCTTCCTAAAGTTTGAGTGAATGTGCCTCACACAATACATATTTTCACTAAATGGAAATAACTTTGAATTCCTGGTTTTAAACCCTAATTGAATTAATATAGCCAAAATCACCAATCAGAACCAAGTAAAAAAGAGGGTCGACAAAAAAATAGCATACCAAAGAGAGGGACTGAATGAATGGTAAAAAATAGAATATCAAATGCATACATTAAACCCAAATTGCAGGCTGTAAACCTAAATTTGCAAGCATTAAACCCTAATTGCAGGAATTAAACCCTAATTGGATGCATTAAACCCTAATTGTAGTCATTAAGCACAAGTGCATACAAATTGCAGAAAATAAAATTCCACTCACCTTTTGTTTCTCTAACATGAATGCCCACTGTTTGCTGTCGTTTATCCTCAGATCTTTAGCCAACACTTGGAGAAGAATGAGTATATAAGAAAAAAAAAGTTCGATATGGCAGAACATACAATTGATAAAAACAGATTAATTTCATCACCCATAGAAACCACTTCTAGTTGTTCTTATTCTCCTTATTTACCATAGCCCAACAAATGGGATAGATGCATTATTTACCATAGCCCAACAAATGGGATAGATGCAATCATTTGCATCTATCATAACAACACAGATTCGCTAGCTTCCATACAACCCTTTCAAGAAGCATCCATCCACAGAAATGAGGTGCCTACAACCAGCTAAAAAAACATTCCGTTAATGGAGTTAGGCAAACAAATAGAAACATTGGGAAAAAAATAAAATAAATAAATAAATAGATGAGGTGCTTACCACTTGCTAAAAAACTATCCCTTACTGGAGCTAGGAAAACATATAGAAACATTGGAAAAAAATAATAATAAATGAGGTGCCTACAACTTGCTAAAAAATCATCCCTTGATGGAGTTAGGCATACATATAGAAACATTGAATAATAATAATAATAATAAATGAGGTGCCTACAACTTGCTAAAGACCATCCCTTAATGGAGCTAGGCAAACATATACGGCTTCAAATACACCTTCATCATTGCAACTTACGATGATGGTGGAACCAAGGTGGGTCTTCAATAGCTTCAACTTGTAGTCATGCAACTTTCCCATCTAGGACTCCTCATCACCATCAATGAGCCTTTCTCCCAGAAAGGATCCCAAAGAGAAGTTTTAAAAAAATTGAGGGTAAATTAAATTGAGTATTACAATGCAAAAAAAATCATAACAGTAAAATATAGAAAACAATTTTACAGTGAGCTCTAGTTACCTTTGTGTAATACAGTTTGCCCTATTGGCTTTAAGTCTACTGATATCAATTTCTTGGTTTGTCTTCACAGCTTAAATGATCCCAGTGATATTCTAAAATCGATCTACCCTAAACTATTCTAAATAATTCCTTGCTATCCATTGTGCATTGACATGCCTATTGACATGGTATCTTGTACACTCATGCTCCAAATTCCCTGTCTTAATTTATATTATGCTCTTATTCTTCACCATAGAAGAGGCCCATAAGTAGAAGGGGCAACCCTTTCTATAGAATGCCTTGCATTTTTTTTGTTATAAGGTTTGAAGTTCATCACATATTGATTTTTAATCCCATAGTTTCTAACAACCTCCCTAAATTGTTTAAAACTCCTAAATTTCATTCCTATCTTAAAGTGTGGGTTCTCCATGTCCACCCCATCATTGAATTCACCATATTTAGGCTTGGCAGACACCAACTTATCCTTATCTGCTGAAGAGCATGATTGTAGTTCTTCAGATCTAGTATAGTTTGTCTCCACATCACCATCACTTGCTAGTCCTTTAGTTTCTCCTTCTATTTCTACCTCAGCCCTATGCCTTGTAACATTCTCTCCATCTTCTACATTTGTGTCTCCATTAAAACTATGATATGAGTCATGGAACTCATTCTCCTTATCCACTATTTTCCCTTGACCTTGATCTCCCACTAAAATGTCTTCGAGATCAGTATTCTCCACAACTTCATCTTCTTCCACATCTTTCAGTAATGCAACCATACTTATTTCTTCTTGCTCTACACCATCACCAATGCAACCTCCATGATTGTTTGTATTAACACAATTAATACTAGAAAGTTTAATATAGATACATACTTCCTTACCTGGCCCCACAATCATTGCCATATCAAAGGCATCTAAATTATTTTGTATCTCCTTTAACCATTTCTCCTCACCAGATACATTTAATCACCACAAACTACAACCTTGAACATCTAACTCAAAATCGGTGGCCATGGAAGTTAGCTCTAATCTAGACATTTGATCTGTACAGTAATAATCTAATGTGCCTAGGGTCTCAAGAAC
Source organism: Dioscorea alata (assembly GCA_020875875.1). Classification (NCBI taxonomy): domain Eukaryota; kingdom Viridiplantae; phylum Streptophyta; class Magnoliopsida; order Dioscoreales; family Dioscoreaceae; genus Dioscorea; species Dioscorea alata. The sequence goes on from CM037020.1 coordinate 2,077,825, forward strand.
TAATGTGCCCAGGGGCTCAAGTTACCATTGTGGGCTGTGCTAAGCATGGGCCACAACGGGCTGACACAACCTGCGTGCTGGCATGACCCTTAAACCATGGAACTACAACCTGGCATGGTTGGGGTTTTGGGTCATGCCCTACCTGGGCATATTACTGTAGCACCGTGCTCGAGTTGGGCACACCCCAACTCATGCAAGGTTGTATCGTGCTCTAACTGACATGGCTTGGTTGACACCACTAGCCATTATCATTAGCATTAGCATTATAAATTACAAAACATTTGTTGATATAAAAAAATGACATCATTTAATATATTTATATATTTCAAAATATCAAATAAAATGAATATGAACTTCTAAAACATCACAAGTATTATTAAGAAAAAAAATCATCAAAATGTCATTTCATAATATTTAGAAACTAAAATATATTTTTATCGACTAATTACTATCAAGTATTTTTAAAATTAATATTATAAAAAACCTAATTTAAATAAATTTATAAAAAAAATTGGCAAGCTAAAACATAGTTAGTATATTTAACGCTTCAAACTCCAAGTGGAGTGAGAAGAAAACAAAAGATAATTTTTTTTTTCTAAATTTAGAATTTAGTTTAAGAAAACATGATTTTTAAAATATTTGAATTTCTAGAATAATAATATCAGTGATTAGAAGAAAGTATTAGATTAAGGTATTATATCTTTCAAATAATAACAGTAATTAATTATATAAGTATATATATGTATATAGTGGGTAAATTAGAATCAAAATTAAAGATTCGTTGAATTCAAATTTTAAAAAATTATAAATATTAAACAATTCTACAAATTTAAATTTGGGATTATAATAATCAATATTTCAAAAATATAAAATATACATCCATAAAATAATTTTGGTATAGATATAAAAAAACATATCATATCTACATAATGCAATTAACTCAGCTAATAGTTAAGCACTAAAGTAATGTTAAAAAAAAACTTAACACAAATTCACTATCTAATTCAATTTTTAAATACAACAATTATTCAACAAATAATCTAATGAATAATCAAAATTTATATCTAGTAGTTCTTAGAACAATTTTTATAACATATAATCAAACAAATATTTAACAAATATCCAACAATTATTTAAAAAAATTCAAATATTTTAACACAACAAATAATTAAACAAATATTTAACAACAACAAATCATCACACAAAAAAATTAAATTAATTAAATCATATATAAAATAAAGATAAATAAATCCCCATAATGAAAAATAAAACGTAAACTCGGAAAGCATACAATAAGTTTGGTGCTCCATATCAATTTACATGTATTTTAAAGTATATCATTTTCATATATTATTTAATAATTAATTTTGTAAAAAATAAATAGTATTATTAAAAACTTGTTTTTGTTCTCTTCCAATACCCCATATTTTTCAATAATTTATTATAAACAATTTTTGTTAATTCCTCTATGAAAAAACATTGACTATAAATTTCTCATCAAAATGATCTATTGCAAAATAGAATTTGCTCATATATATATATATATATATATATATATATATATATAGTAAACAAATATTTATTAAAAAAAAAGGCCAACCTTTATCACAATTATTGCATGAGTATCAATTTGAAAATCACACTTTAATTTAATTACATAAATGTTGCAATAAAGAATATAATATTTTTTTAAATTTAGTTTGTAAGAAACAATATAAATCTATACATATTATTAAATCAGTTGTATAATTTCCCCTTAGAATGTTTCATGGAATAGTTTTAATTTTTTTTAAAAAAAATTATTAAATAATTAAAAATAATAATATTCTATTGCATGTAAGTTTTTATTTACATTAAATTTGATTTTAGTAATGGAAAACTTTTCATTTCATTTATTTATTTTTGCATTAGATGTACCATTAGATTTTTATAGCCATAGGGGAAAAAAAATTTTACATAGAAAAAGTATGCCAATAGTTTGCATTTTATGAAGTTATTTAAACACTAGAGTTGTGTGTGCCATGTTTTGATTAATATTAAATATTAATTTTTTAATAAAAATTGAGTAAAGAATAGAAAGGTTTATCATTTTTTTATAGTTAGTTTATCTAAATAAAAAACCTTTGTTTTTCCTTGTTACTCTTACAAGTTTAGATATATATGCCGACCTACCACTGATCATATTTGAATGATGTTACGATTTGAAATTGTTTTTTGTTTGTATTGTTTTTCTAAAGTTATTTTTCTCATTTTTCTCATAAATAGTGTATATATGATACAATATGATGATTAATCTATTTTGTTTTGGTTTTGAATTGTTTGTCATATTCAAATTGTAAAAACCTTGATAAGAAACAAAGGAATTCAACTTGTAGTGATTTCATAGCTTTAATCACAATAGTTACCAACTGATTCCAGTGCATTTAAATCTCAAACATATTGTTCGCCCCGGCGGCGGGGGGGTGGAGGTTTGCCATTTTAATGAATATTACCATATTTAATACTCTAGAAGTCCCTCCAAGTTTCACTTGTACATAGATTATCCAACTAAATTTGGAGGAGTGTGGAGTGTTAAGGATTAAGTTTGTCAAAGTCAATGTATATTTCTTTGTTGTTATAACTATTAATTGTTACCCCTTATGTCTCTCTTAGATTGTCTCTAGGAAAGTTAGCTTCTTGCTATACATTGTAATCCTTACCATTGAATACAGATGAGCTTTTCATAATCTTTACATGGTATCAAGAGCCTCGTTCTGATCCATCCTTTTTCTCCTTTTTTCCAGAATGTCAACTCATACTATTCCCAATGATCTTGATCCACACACTCCGTTCATTATTGTTACCTTCTCTAATGTTATCAAGCTTACCTCACAGAACTATCTCTCGTGGAAGTTACAAATCGAAGCTACCCTACACCAACCCTATGATGGCACTGAAGAAATAGTGATCGGTGATGGCACTGGGCTTCCTATCACTCACACAGGTTCCTCTCTTATCTCTAGTTCTTCCAAATCCCTTGTTCTTTCCAATGTCTTATGTGTTCCTACTATGAATCGTAATATAATTTCCATTTCCCAATTTTGTAAAGACAATAATCTTCTAATTTTCTTCTCATCTGATTCCTATCTTGTGAAAGATCGTCTCACGGGGGCACCTCTTCTTATGGGACCAACTAAAAATGGGATCTATGAGTTGTCCTCTTCTCTTTCCTCTATCGTGGCATATTCAAGCGTCAAAGCTTCTGTCCTTGACTGGCATCATTGTTTAGGGCATCCCTCTTTAGCAGTTTTAAAATCTCTTGTTGCTTCTTTAAAGCTCAATGTTAGTAGTGATTTTTCCTTCCATTGCAATGCTTGTCAATGTAATAAGAGCCATCGGCTTCCATTTAATCAATCCACTTTGACTTCTTATTCTCCTCTTGATCTTCTTTATACAGACTTATGGACTTCTCCTGTTTATTCTTTTGATGGTTACAAGTACTATGTTATCTTTGTGGATCATTTCACTAGAGATGTTTGGTTTTATCCTCTCAAAAAGAAGTCTGACACTAAAGAAGTTTTCATTCGGTTTAAGGCCTTAGTTGAAAAATATTTTGAGAAGTCTATCAAAACCATATACTCTGATAATGGTGGTGGGGGGGGGGGGGGGGGGGGGGGGGGGGGGGGGGGGGATATCAATCTCTCTTTACTTTTCTCATTATCAATGGTATCTCCCATCTCACTTCTCCTCCACATACGCCTGAGCATAATGGTTTTGCTAAACGACGGCATCTCCACATTGTTGAAACAGGGCTCCCTCTTTTCTTTCCCATACTCAATTACCACTTCAGTATTGGTCTCTTTCCTTTACTACATCATCCTATCTCATTAATCGCTTACCCACTGCCACTTTATCTCACAAATCTCCTTTTCAATGTCTTTTTGGCTATCCTCCGAATTATTTCAAACTTAGGAGTTTTGGTTGCCTTTGTTATCCATGGCTTTGACCATATGCCAAACACAAGCTTGACTCACGCTCCACTCCATGTATTTTTGTGGGTTACTCGGGCACTCAAAGTGCTTACTATTGTCTTGATCCCACAACTCACAAACTCTACACCTCTTGCCATGTCAGGTTTATTGAATCCCAATTTCCCTGTGCCAAACTTTCTTCCACCAACTCTAATCCTACTTACCCTACTACTGCAAGTTGGTGTCAAGTTTCTGTTCCCATACTCCGCTCCAATTCTTCTGCACTCGCTACTTCGTTCCATGAGCCACAACCTTTCTCTCCTCCTCTCTTGCTCATCTCCTTGCCTAGTATCTCTGATTCTTCTACACCTTGTGCTACAGTCACCTCCTCTGCTCTCCATCATTCTCCATCCTTTTCCACATCTCCTGCAGCCCCGTCATTACCCACACCACATCCTCTTCCCGACACCACAAACCCCATCTCGAATTCTCCATCTTTGCAACCTTTCCCACAACCCACCTCCACCATCATTACACGTTCCAAACATAATATCTTCAAACCAAATCCCAAATATGCCAATCCTATAACCATGCAATCTCAACCAACTGAGCCTACTTCTGTTGCTCAAGCTCTCGCAAACCCTTTATGGCATCAAGCTATGCTTGTTGAGATCACTGCTCTTCATAAAACTCGGCACATGGGACCTTATTCCTCCTTAATCGGGTTAGAATCTTGTCAAATGTAAATGGGTTTTCCGCATCAAATATAAACCTGATGGTACCATTAAGCGTTATCGTGCTCGGCTCGTTACTAAGGGGTTCCAACAACGTGCTGGCATTGACTACACCGAAACATTCAGTACAGTGGTCAAACCCGTCACCATACGCACTCTCCTTAGTCTTGCTGTGACAAACCACTGGCATCTTCGGCAGCTTGATATCAACAATGCTTTCTTAAATGGCACTCTTCATGAAAAGGTTTACATGGCCCAACCACCTGGTTTTCCTGATGTCTCTTTTCCTAATTATGTTTGTAAGCTTCGAAAGGCCATTTATGGGCTCAAGCAAGCCCCCCGAGTATGGTACAATGAGCTTGCTAATTTCTTGTTGGGATTTGGGTTCAAAAGGTCAGTTGCTGATGCCTCCTTATTCATTAATCACCAGCACTCCTCACCCATGTATCTCATTGTTTATGTGGATGATATCGTTCTCACAAGCCCTAATTCTCTTGTATTGGATGACTTCATCAAATGTCTTGCCCAAAGATTTGCTTTGAAAGATCTTGGTACACTCTCATATTTCTTGGGGGTTGAAGTTATCCCATCTGTATAAGGTTTATTCTTGAGCCATAGGAAGTACATCACTGATTTGATTGAGAGGATGAAAATGGCTACTGCAAAACCTGTTTCAACTCCTATGATGGTTGACTCCATCCTCACGTTGCATTCAGGTGACTTGATTGACAATCCCACTGAGTACCGCGCAGTTGTTGGAAGCCTATAGTATCTCACACTAACTAGGCCAGATGTTGCCTTTTCTGTCAATAAATTGTCACAGTTTATGCATGCTCCCAGAAGTGCTCACTGGGCAGCATTGAAGAGGCTCCTGCGCTATCTTGCTGGTTCACTTGATAAAGGTATCACTTTACTTCGAGAATCTTCTCTTCATCTTCATGCCTTCTCTGATGCTGATTGGGCTGGTAACAAGGATGACTATACATCGACTATGGGTCATGTGATCTTTCTTGGTCGTAATCCTGTATGTTGGAGCTCTAAGAAACAACGTTTTTTAGCACAATCTTCTACTGAGGCCAAGTACAAAGCTGTCGCTGCAACAGATGCTGAGCTATTATGGTTACGCCAATTACTGCATGAGATGGTTGTTCCACTTCCTCAAGTTCTGGTTATCTACTGCGATAATCTTGGAGCCACTCATTTAAGTGCTAATCCAGTTTTTCATTCGCGCATGAAACATTTGGCACTTGCATACCATTTTGTTCGTGAGCAAGTACAACTTGGCCATTTGCGTGTTACTCATGTTCCAATGGGTGATCAGCTTGCTGATCTCCTTACAAAGCCCTTAGCTCGCTGCAAATTTGATCTGTTCATGTCCAAGATTGGCCTCTCTGTTAGGTCCTCCATCTTGCGGGGCATGTTAAGGATTAAGTTTGACAAAGTCAATGTATATTTCTTTGTTGTTATAACTATTAGTTGTTACCCCTTATGTCTCTCCTAGATTGTCTCTAGGAAAGTTAGCTTCTTGCTATACATTGTAATCCTTACCATTGATTACAGATGAGCTTTTCATAATCTCTACATGGAGGAGTGTGTGTGTGGGGGTTGCCATTTTAATGAATAAAATTAACATAATTAAATGAATAAAATTAGAATATTTAATTATGTTATCATTTAGCGAAAATATTCTTGAAGTCCCTTTAAGTTTCACTTATACATAGATCGTCCAACCAAATTTAGATATTCCCAAAATGTTTTTCTTTTTTCTGACAGCTTACTTTTCAATCATTCTGTCATAAAAGTAGCTAACATTGATTGAAATGACCTTCAACTTTTTAAACAAAAATGCATAATATTAAACGAAAATATCAGATATTAAACATCAAAAAAAATATTAAAGGAAAAAGATAATATATATTAAGTGAAAATTTATATGGTTACACATAAACACTCAATGTTAAACGAAAAATATAATTATTAAAATAGAATAAATGTTGTAAAATAGAATATAAACTGACGGAGTGAGCTGTAGTGACTGAAAAAAAAGTAAACTAAGAAAAGCGGGGTTGTCTGGGAAATTCAAATGTCAGAAGGTTTGTCTGGAAAGTTTTGAAACTTTCGAGGACCTATAATTAATTTTTTCTATTATTTAATGGCTATAAATTGTAATATATATCTTATATTTTTTAGTGTTATATAAGAAAAAATTATATTCGGAGAATTCTTAATTCTTTAGATGAGAACAAGATTGAACACATAAAACTTTTATGTATACATTACATTAAGAAGACAAAAGCAATAAAGAGCAAAATCAGTGAGGTGTCGTATATGATATTTCAATAAAACAACATACAACTTTTAGAATTTCCAAGAATCTGTTCAAACAAAATTTATAATAAAAAAGATTTCATATCACGCCCCTTTTTCTTTTTTTAAACAAAAATATCATGCCCAATTTTTAAATCTAACCAAAGCTCTTCACATCAAAATGTTTCTAGACTAACAATTCCCTTTGATACATCATACTCACCAAAATCAATTTTTTTTTTTAGCTATGCACATCAATAGTGATAACCAAATAATAAAATTCATCAGAAATCAAATCAAAATAAATCCAAAAACCAAACAATTTTTGCACACGCCTCTTAAATTCTCAACAAACGCCACCATCACAATGGTAGAATAATTTTAAAGTATTTGATCCTCATGTGAGAGGTCGAGAGTTCGACTCACTCATAATTCATAGTTAAGAGGTAAATAAGATGTGTGTGATAGCTTATCCATATTGTCAAAAAAAAATAAAATAAAAACAAAGGTCCAACAAGCACATTGATAATAAAAACAAATTTTTATCCCACAAAACACATTTAAATTCAGAAATAATTAAGATAATTATAATGAAATCAAGGCAATGGATCTCATAGGTATGTCTATGTAGAGCAGTGTGAAACAAAAGGTCCAACTTGATGAGAATCAACATATTTTTAGCTTCCCATTGATTACAAAACTCTAAATTTATTGAATTAGGGCACTCAAACTTTGGGTTAATCCATGATACTTATCTTTCATTCATGAATTCAAATTTCAACAACATTTTACTAAAAATATCAATCAAATCAACCAAAAACAAAATTTCCATATCCTTATGGCATTTTACATAAAACAAAAATAAACATAGATTTCCAAAAAATTCACAAATGTTATAAAAAATAACAACATTGATGATTTAAATTGGGGAAAAACATGAGCAGGGGCTGAATGTCATTGGTTGCCTTAATTCCCTACCTCTTTTGATTACTAGATAGGAGAGATCAAAGAATTAAATCAAAAACAAAATTTCCACATCCTTACGGCATCTCACATGAAGAGAAAACAAACATAAGTTTCCAAAAAAAAATCACAAATATTGAAAAAAATAACACCAATGATTCGAAATAGGGAAAAACATGAGCAAGATCTGAACGCCATTGGATGCCTTAATTCCCTACCCCTTATGGTCACCAGACAAGAGAGATCATAGAGGATGAAGCCAAGACCAATGATTTAAACCCGTTTTTCTCTTTAGAATCCTTCCGCCAGGAGAAACCATCCATGGTCATCGTCTTAAGGGAAACAAGCTCTCTTGAGTAGCCACTCTCTAGGATAAATAAAGGGGCTTCTCACTCTCTTAGATGGAGGAGGAGGTTGGAAGGGATTGCTAATGTGGATGGCCGGCCCTTGAATGAGGTGTCTTGTCCAACTGGACATAATGAATGCCAACTCATTATTAACATCCTCATTCCAAATGCCACGATAGATTAATTTGATCGGAATACCATGAGTACTCCCCCGGTGAAATATAATTGATTTTGGGACAAAAAGATTTAAATTAAAATCAGATACCCTAATTGAAAAAAAAAAGACACAGTAATTGATCTACCTAAATTTTTACCCAACAACCCACATGTATGCTAAAGTATATGATTTTCAGATATTATTTAATAATTAGTTTATAAAATATCAATATTATTATTAACAACTGGCATTGGTTTTCCTCCAATACCTCATATTTTTCAATAGTTTATTATAAACAAATTTTATTAATCCCTTAAAAGGACCATTAATTATAAATTTGTCACCAAAATAATCCATTGCAGAACAGTATTTACTAATTTATAATTGAAAAAATTACAAAACATTCCTATGGTTTTTCGGATTTACAGAATAGACATAGAATTTTTTTTTTCAGTTCTATGACAAGTGGTTTGCTAGATTTGCAAAAAATACAAGAGAACAACCATCACCTCTAGGAAGTCATGATGAATTAGCAAGGGCAATTTAGGGATTTCCACCCAACGGCTCCAATGTGGCAAGACAAACTTAGGGGGATTTCTTTAAAATGGATAGATTCAACGTGGCAAAAGACCGTCTTTTTCTCTCCTGTTTCTTTCAACTGATCATCAATCTTTTTTTTCAGTCTAAATGAGATGAATTCAAAATATGTACTATTGTCTCCAACCTCAAAGACACCAATGAATTAGGCTACAAATGCATATTTCTATCAAAAGAAAAAATAAACTGCAAAAGCACATGAAAAGAAGACACAAGTGATGGAAGAAAGAAATGTGCAAAACTTGAAGAAACATTGAATCGATAAAAGATTATGTGTGACAACAAATAATATAACATATTCACAATAGCACTCATTTTCATGCACTATAAAAGATGAACAAGAAATCTGCTTTCCAAGTTGGAGATGAATCAGTGAAAGCAGGAATGCTATATGTACCTTTCCCTGAAAATAATAATTGATTTCTCATAACTAAAAAATATAAATTGAAAGAGTGTATAAAGTGAGATAAAGGACATAATACAGTGGTTAACCTAAATTTTTACACAACATCCCCCGGCGATGTATATGATTTTCATATATTATTTAACAATTAGTTTTATAAAAAATTGATATTGTTATTAATAACTTGTATTGGTTTTCCTCTAATACCCCATATTTTTTAATAGTTTATTATAAATAATTTTTATTAATCCCTACATAACCATTGATTATAAATTTCACTTTAAAACAATCCATTGCAGAATAGAATTTGCTAATATATAATAAACAGATATTTGTTAAAATTCATGTGAAAATGGACAACCTTTATCACTACTATTGTATGAGTATCGTGAGAATAGTACACTTTAATTTAATTACACAAATATTGTAATAAAAAATATGATAATTTTTAATTTTTAATTTTAATTTTAAAATAAACAATATAAGTAATTTATTGTAGTGGATTTAGAGTTTCAAGCATCTTGTTCACTGTCATTATTAAACCATTATTTAATCGTAACAAAATGTCCTATAATATTTACATACATGCTCTTGAATCTCATGTGTCTGTTTCCCCTATTTTACCCTGAAAATCTTTTTATATTTACAACAATGCCATTGACTTTTGAAGGGGTAATTTTGTTATTTCAAGACTTTGTAACCTTGAGTTAATTGTTATTTCAAAATTTCAACTACAGAGTTTTTTTTTTCATTTTATATCTAAAATCAACATATTGACGTATGTTATTATTTAAGATATATAATATGTATTATTTATTTTATATTTTTAATATTTTTTAGTGTAATATAATTTCAAAGTATTTGATTGTCATGTGAGAGGTCGAGAGTTCGACTTACTCATAATTCATAGTTGAGAGGTAAATAAGATGTGTGTGATAACTTATCCATATTGTCGGAAAGAAAATAAAATAAAAATAAAGGTCCAACAAGCACATTGATAATAAAAACCAATTTTTATCCCACAAAACACATTTAAATGCAGAAATAATTAAGATAATTATAATGAAATCAAGGCAATGGATCTCATAGGTATGTCTATGTAGTGCAGTGTGAAAAAAAGGGTCCAACTCGATGAGAATCAACATATTTATTAGCTTCCCATTGATTACGAAAACTCTAAATTTATTGAATTAGGGCACTCAAACTTTAGGTTGATCCATGATGCTTATCTTTCATTCATGAATTCAAATTTCAAAAACATTTTACTAAAAAAACCAATCAAATCAACCAAAAACGAAATTTCCACATTCTTATGGCATTTCACATAAAAGGAAAATAAACATAGATTTCCAAAAAAAAATTACAAATGTTATAAAAAATAACAACATCGATGATTTAAATTGGGGAAAAACATGAGAAGGGGTTGAATGTCATTGGTTGCCTTAATTCCCTACCTCTTTTGATTACTAAACGGGAGAGATCAAAGAATATTAATTCAATCAAAAACAAAATTTCCACATCCTTACAACATCTCACATGAAGAGAAAGCAAACATAAGTTTCTAAAAAAATCACAAATATTGAAAAAAATAACATCAATGATCTGAAATAGGGAAAAACATGAGAAAGATCTGAAGGCCATTGGATGCCTTAATTCCCTACCCCTTATGTTTACCAGATAGGAGAGATCAGAGAGGATGAAGCCGAGACCAAGGATATAAACCCATATTCCTCTTTAGAATTCTTTGGCTAGGAGAAGCCATCCATGGTCACCATCTTAAGGGAAACAAGCTCTCTCGAGTGGCCACTCTCTAGAATAAATAAAGGGGCTTCTCGCTCTCTTAGATGTAGTAGGAGGTTGGAAGGGATTGATGATCGGCCCTTGGATGAGGTGTCTTGTCCAACTGGACATAATGAATGCCAACTCATTATTAACATCCTCATTCCAAAGGCCACGCCAGATTAATTTGATCGGAATACCATGAGTACTCCCCTAGTGAAATATAATTGAATTTGGGACAAAAAAGATTTAAATTGGAATTAGATACCCTAACTGATAAAAAAGACATAATAATTGGCCCACCCAAATTTTTACCCAACAACCCACGTGTATGCTAAAGTATATGATTTACATATATTATTTAATAATTAGTTTAATCCGATGTGGGAAGCAGCATCTGTTGATGAGTGGTTATACAATGGCGGTCCTTATGAATTAAAATATCAATATTGTTATTAACAACCGGCATTGGTTTTCCTCTAATACCCCATAATTTTTAATAGTTTATTATAAACAACTTTTATTTATACCTTAAAAAGACCATTAATTATAAATTTGTCATCGAAATGATCTATTGCAGAACAGTATTTACTAATATATAATTGAAAAAAATTACAAAACGTCCTTATGATTTTAGGATTTACAGAATAGATATAGAGAATTTTCTTTTTTCAATTCTGTGAACGAGTGGTTTGCTAGAGAATAAATAAAATAATAAAATAAAAAACATCACCGTCGGGAAGTCATGCTGAATTAGTAAGGGCAATTTAGGGATTTCCACCCAACGGTGTCCAACGTGGCAAAAGACCGCCCCTTTCTCTCATGTCCCTTTCAACTGATCATCATTGTTTTTTCAGTCTAAATGAGATGAATTCAAAATATGTATTATTGTCTCCAACCTCAAAGACACCAATGAATTAGGCTATAGAAAGCATGTGTCTATCAAAAGAAAAAATAGACTGTAAAAGCACATGAAAAGAAGACACAAGTGATAGAAGAAAGAAATGTGCAAAACTTGAAGAAATGTAGAATCAATAAAAGATTATGTGTGACAACAAATAACATAACATATTCAAAACAGCACTCATTTTCATGCACTCCGAAAGATGAACAAGGAATCTGCTCTCCAAGTTGGAGATGAATCAGTGAAAGCAGGAATGCTATATGTGCCTTTCCCCGAAATATTAATTGATTTCTCATAACTAAAAATATATAAATTGAAAGACTGTATCAAAGTGAGATAAAGGACATAATACAGTGGCTAACCTAAATTTTTACACAACAATCCATGACGATGTATATGATTTTCATATATTATTTAACAATTAGTTTTATAAAAAAATTGATGATGTTATTAATAACTTGTATTGGTTTTCCTCTAATACCCCATATTTTTCAATAGTTTATTATAAATAATTTTTGTTAATCCCTAAAAAACCATTGATTATAAATTTCACTTTAAAACAATCCACTGCAGAATAGAATTTGCTAATATATAATAAACAGATATTTGTTAAAATTCATGAGAAAATGGACAACCTTTATCACTACTATTGTATGAGTATCATGAAAATAGTACACTTTAATTTAATTACACAAATATTGTAATAAAAAATATGATAATTTTTAATTTAATTTTACAATAAACAAGATAAGTAATTTATTTTAGTGGATTTAGAGCTTCAACCATCTTGTTCACTGTCATTATTAAACCATTTTTTAATCGTAACAAAATGTCCTATAATATTTATATACATGTGTAGCTCTTGAATCTCATGTGTCTGTTTCCCCTATTTTACCCTCAAAATCTTTTTATATTTACAACAATGCCATTGACTTTTGAAGGGGTAATTTTGTTATTTTAAGAACTTTGTAACTCATTGACGTATGTTATTATTTAATAAATATAATATGCATTATTTATTTTATATTTTTAATATTTTTTAGTGTTATATATAAAAAAAAATTGCTTTGCAAGAATTCTTAATCCGACAGAGCAGAATAAGATAGAACACATAAAACTTTTAAGTATATATTTCAATAAAACAGTTTCCATTTCCTTCAATTACCTCAAATTTAGGTGTGTTTTAATGTGTTTCTGTTTATTTGTTATTTTTTTTCCTTGAATAATATAATAGTTCTCATGAATTATTTGGTACACTGAATGCATACTAGTTTATTTATTTTACTGTGAAATAATTTTTATATTATTCTGGTTATAATTGATGCAGGATGGTTATTAGTTTCAGTATTCCTGAACCTTAATTTTAGATTTTCTGGAATTTAATGATGCTTTTGATAGCTCTAATGAATACGAATGAACTTTGATGTATAAAACTCTGGTTAAACATTGTTTCACTTTGAAACTACAAACAATGAACAAAATCAATGAGTTGCAATATATGATAAAAAGAAATTTCAACAAAACAACATTCGACACTTAGAATTTTCAACAATTTGCTCTTACAAAATTTATAATAGAAAATTTCATATCATGCCTAGCTCAAATTTTTTTAAGTATAATTCCATGAATAGTGGGTCTACTTTTCAAACTTTTTTAGTTTCTCTACTTTAAATTGCAAAGTTTTTGTCCTTTTACTTTCTTGAGGGTTTAGAGTTTAGGATTTAATAGAACTGACATATTGAATTAAAATAGTAGAGGGGCTAAAATGTTAAAATTTAAACTAGAGAGACTAAAAAGATAACTATGGAAAAAATAAAAATATTATTTTTGAAATTTTATATTTATATGGCAAAACATCATCTATGAATGCCCATAGATAAGAAATCTATGGAAACGACTGATATTGATGAACAAACACGGTTAATTGTTAGTAGGGCACTCAACTTTGCTATATTTTCAAATTGGTCATCGAACTTAGAAATATATCAAAATGGTCACCCAACTTATTTTTATTTTCACCGAGCAGTCACCCAATCCTTTCCAGCACCAAATACCCTACGTAGACACTAGGATTCCTGACTCATATCAAAATTACCATGTCAAAGTGCCAACTTAGCATGAACACATTACCCAAATGAATTTTTTACATTAGATTTAGCCACGCCATCATCAACTTTCCTTTTCCTTCACTCCACTATATAGTGAGTAGAAGTTCATCTTTTCCATACTAGATATTCATCTTTCCTCTTTTTCATCTCCAGAACATGCTTCTACTGTTGTGAGAAATCAACCATAGTTTGGTTGAGTAATTTGTTTCTAAACTGGAAGATATAGGTTACAGGGGAGAGGCAGGGCTGGAGTACTGTAAGTGATTGTTTGGGATCCGAAAAACCTCTATTTTTCATGTATAGTTTCCCAGAATTGCATTCCATGTTAGATGGTGTGTTAGAGTTTATAGTTGGATAGAGGGTTTTCAGTTTGAATGGGAAGGTCGGTCCAATTTGTGTGTTTTGTAGAATGATTGGTGTTGTTCAAATATTAGTCTAGTAATTGCTTTGCTTCAATATGGACCACAAGTTAGATATAAAATGTTTAGTATATTCCCCTGATGTTGCTTTATCTTTTAGAACAAGTGCTGACAAATCTGTTGCTCCATTCTTTGAAGCCCCTAGTAGTGTAGAGTTAGAAAAGGTACGGGAGATAGATGTTTTAATACCTTGTTTACAAGATAATTTGAGTTAGATCACCTCCCAAATAGCAGGCCATATTCCAATTAGGAAATGCTGACTGGATTGCAAAAACCTTTTTGGAAGAGTTCAGAGCAGATCCTTCTTGGAAAATAGCAAGCATAATTCAAGCTATGAAGACTAAGCAAGAGATTAACATAAGTAGATTGAAGGCATATAGAGCCAAATGTATTGCCCTCAGGTGATTATCACTCCCTCTCTATCAAGTTAATTTAAATCTATGTTGCTTTCATATGTAATTTACTTGTGATTCATGTCCTTATTTTAAATTTTTTTAATGCAATCCAGACTCATAAATGGTGATGAGGTAACACAAATGGCAATACTTTGTGATTACAGATTAGAACTGTTGAGGACTCATCCTGGGTCTACTTTGAAATTCAAATGTGATCAAGGTATTTTCCAATGCATGTATGTTTGTTTAGCTCCTTTGAGGGAAGGTTTTCTGGCAGGGTACAGGTAGGTCCTATCAATGGATGGGTACTTTTTAAAATGTCTATATGGAGGACAACTACATGCAGCAACTGGGATACATGCAAATGATTGCATCTATCCAGTTGCTTGGGCCACAGTGAGTAAGGAGAACAAAGAAAATTGAAAATGGTTCTTAGAACTATTGCCACAAAACTTGATGATCACAAATAGCCATAATTAGGCATTTATGAGCTACAGACAAAAGGTAACAAATCCAATTTATCTATACTAATGATTTCCAGTCTTTCCTGTATAATTTTTACAGTCCAATTAGGAGATGCTCATGATTTGTATATGTCAATCTTGTCCAGTTTTTCCAATCCAATTTATTTAGGGTAAATGACCTAAATGGTCACTGAACTATGCACCAATTCCTATTTTGATCACTGAAGTAAAAAAAATTCTATTCGGATCACTAAACTTATTAAATCCTTCCAATCAAGTCACCCGGACGGTGTTAATGGCAGTCTGACCTGGCTTGCCACCTCACAAGTGCTCTCATTGCCACGTGGCTAGCACTCTTCTTATTTCCCTTCAAACTATTCCTTTTTCATTGTTGCTAGCGTCAACCTCAGCCACGACGACATTGCGGGTTATTTTCTTGAAGAGCTTAGTCTTTTCATGGATCTTACTTAGTTTCACATTAATTCCAATCATTTTTGCAGCATTATCCCTCACAAGTTTGAAAAGTTCAAGCTTTTGTTTGAGCTTCATCTGAGTAACAATCAATTCATTGGGAAGTTCCCCGAGTTGTTCTCCGGCTACCATCTTTGAGATAAGGAGAGAAGGAGAAGCACCTGGGATTCAGAAGAGCTCATCGTCGGAGGAGATGGACATGCAGATGAACATGGGGAAGGTGGACATGCCGTGAAAGACAAGACATGGGACAAAGAAGAGATGGCAGGCGTCGAGAGTCTAGCCAAGAAAGAAGTCAAAGATGAGGCAGAGTGTGAGGGAGTTGGAGAGATAGAGGGAATGGAGGAGGTGGTGGAAGTGTGGGCGGAGATGGGTAGTGGTGGCTGCAAAAATTGGGTGAAGGTCCATGGAGGGAAAGAGATTGGTGGAATCTATACCGGAGGGGAGGAAAGGCAAGGGAGAATGGAGAGATGGATGGAGGAAGAGAGGTGGCGCCGGAGAGAAGTGGCATTGTCGGAGGTGGTGATGACAGTGACATGGAGATGGTGGTGTATTAAGAAGAAGGTGGCAAGGTAGAGGAGTGGGATGGCGTGGCCTTACACCATGAATGAGAATATCAAGATGTGGTATTTCTTCACTTCCTTGGTGGTGGTGGTGGTGGTGATGGTGATGGTAATTAGGGTTAGGGTTGAGATTAGGATGGAGATGACCAGAAGAAGAGTGCCAGTGACGTGACAATAAGAGCACTTGTGAAGTGGCAAGCCAAGTCAGACTGTCGTTAACACCGTTTGCCCGAGTGACTTAATTGGAAGGATTTATAAATTTAGTGACCCGAATAGAATTTATTTTTACTTCAGTGACCAAAATAGGAATTAGTGTATAGTTTAGTGACCATTTAGGTCATTTACCCATTTATTTATGCACATGATTTCCAGTCCTTGTCATATATGCCTTGTTTATCCAATTCTTGACAAGTTATGCAAATGTGATCACTAGTTTTGCATTGTATGGTTTGAGTATTAATTTTTTCCCCTTAAATTACAATGAGTTGTTTGTATGAATGGCAGTCTACATGTGTTAATCTAATTTGATGTTGTTTTCTACATAATTTCTCATCACTTACTCATATGTTCTGTAGCCTTTTTTTCCCCACTTCACTCTATGCCTATGTGGGGTTCTTATGTGTGAATTAGATACCAAACATAAGGATTAATACCTAAAATTTTGGATTTATTTGCTAACAGTGAGCATAGATACTGTGTTAGGCACCTTCACACAAAATTTAGAAAAGCTTATAGAGGAAAAGCTTTGAAAGATCAGTTGTGGAACTGTGCCAAGGCAACCTATATCCCTACATACGAGAAGTCCATGGATATATTGAATGAGATGTTCCTAAGTGCATGTGAAATTTGAATATATGAAAAAAAATAGATCCCCATCACTAGAGTAGGGCTCATTTTCAAACAAAATTTAAGTGTCACATATTACTCAACAACTTGTTTGAATGCTTCAATAGCCAAATCCATAAGGCCATAATCAAATCGATTTCCACAATGAATGAGATAATAAGAACCAAATTAATGATTAGGATTCAATAGAAAAGGGATTCTATGAAGAATTTCACAATACTTCACTGCCCTAGGGTACTTCAGAAGCTAGAAAAAAACAAGTAGTTGAGTTTGTTCTATAATACTGCATGTTCTAGGGAAAATCAATATCATGTTTTAGGGCCTAATGGCTAATTTGTTGTTGACAAAGATAGGAGCAATTGCTCATGTAGGAATTGGCAATTGACAGGAAGCTTATGCAGGCATGTCATTTCAGTGATATACTACAACAAAGACAAACCTAAAATTTTATAGATAACTGCTATAAAGTAAGCACCATCTTGGAGATATATTGGCACAAATTAAATCCCACATAGGATAGACAATGTTGGCCAATGATTGAACAGGGTCCAATGCTACCCCTTAATCCAACCAATAAAATAAGGGGAAGGAAGACTTTGCTTTGAAGAAGAGAGCTAGGTAAGGAGAACAAGGGCTTCACAAATGGAAAAGTGACCTAAAAAGGTGTAAGGATGAGATTCAGTGTGTGTGGTGCTGCTGGCCACAACAAAAGTAATGGAAGCCAAGTAATTATTTGTTCCCCATTTATAATTTAATTAAATGCAGTCATGTAATGTATGAATCACAGGCTAAAAATGGAAAAAAAAAATCTTGTCAACAACATATAAACCCAACTGAAACAATAGATTTTAGTCCCATGGATGCAATTGATTACCAAGTGTTGTAGGAACATTTTACAATAGTAAGACAAATTTATCTAGTATATGAATTTCTAAGTGGCATTTGTTTCAGACTAATTTCTTCTCAAGCCTACATGTTTGTATCCAATAGCTTGATACCTTGATTGGAGACAACCATTCATGTACACAGTTTCCTGGGGAGCCAGTGAAATAGGTCATGCAAGCTTAGCTATGTGAAAACTACTCTGAATGGCATATGCTCACATTTATCTCTTCTCACATGTGATTTATTTGATTTGATATGTGGATACTATGATTAGAGCTAGCTAGGAAATGGCAAGCACATCATACATAGAGGCATATGGGGAACAAATGTCACAGGTTTAACCAGCTCAATATTCTGTAAATCTTCATTTTGCTCAGCATGTACCACTCACATGAAACTAACATAATTTTCAATTTCTCCTAGGTTATTAATGATGCACCAGATGAAGCCCTTCCTATGAGGTCATAGGCTGTAGCGAAAGCATGGATATAGGAGAGAAAATTTGTTTGTAAGAGGAGGCAAATCAATAATTGGGCAAGCACAACAACAACCTACAAGTCATGTGAACTATCCTACTATGGAGCCATCAAATTCAGCTCCAAATACCACCAAAAAAACTTGTGTTGAACCTTCCAAGTAGAGACAAGGACAATAAGGAGAGATCAAAAGAAAAGGTGATGGTAAAAGAAAGAGGAGATGGGTGCCAACATGAAGGACTTGTAGATGATGCCATTTTTTTTTAATTTTTAATTTTTTTGCTTGATGAACATTTCAATCCCAATGTTGTAAACCTTTATACTTCACATGCACTTGAAAGTCAATTTTCTTGTTTTTCATGGTACTTTGTTTTTTTGGAGTTATTTTGATATGTTGATGATCTTTTCCTTATAACTCTGAATGGAGATGTACTCACTTTAGATGGTGCATTTATTTTATTCATTTATTCCAACAATTTTCTACCTTTGTAATGCATCCTATGAATGCTCTACAGCTTCTTGTTTTTTTTTAAAAAATTTTTACAATAAATGAAGTGGAGCATATAAAAGCCACAAAGTAGCAAAGACCTTATTCTCTTTTCAGGTATTTTCTGTGTGATCTTTACATGAGAAATGGATACTTGGATGTAGCTCAAAGTAAGTGAATGTTTAAGCAACAATAACAATTAAGCATTGAATGTTTAATGCAACATTGTATACTAATTAGTCATCACTGATAAACATGCTACAAAATATGTGATGGGAGTGAAATTCACATCTTTGCATTTTCCAATCTGAAAAGAAGCTCCTTGCTCTGCAAACTAACATCTAACTAAAAAGAATTACTATAGTCAATTAAAAATTAAAAAATGATCGAGATTAATATTACCCAAACGTAAAGCTTCGATGAGGTTTTTCTGCTCTAATTCTTCGTATTGCTCCTGTTGGAAGGAGGAAGAAGAGCCCTAATTCTTTGTGTTGCTCATGTTGAAAGAAGGAAGAAAAGCTAACTTGGAAAGTTAAATATGATGTGGCAACTTCTCACTAGCATGGCATCTTTAGGTGATGTGTCCATGCCAAGTAGGCACTATGACATGGAAATTTAGAGATAAGTTAGAAAATCCGGCTAGACTAACAATTCCTTGGGATATATCACACCAAAATTAAATTTTTGAGTAAGATCATCATTCAAAAAAAAAAAAAAAAAGAAATCATATCTACATAAATCTAATAACCAAACAATCTTCACACGCCAAAGGAAACCCATTCTCGTAATTGTCAAACAACTAAAGCATTTGATTCTCTGGAGGTCCAAATCCCATATAATCTATAGTTAAAGTCAAGGGATAAGTGGGGATATGTGTTAGTTTATTCACATTGTCAAAAAAAAAAAATTCTCAACAAACCACATCAAGATGCAACAAGCCAATTGATAATAAAAACACATTTTTATCACATAAAACACTTTTAAATGCGGAAATAAACTAGATAATAATAATAATAATAATAATAATAATAATAATAATAATAATAATAATAATAATGAGATGTTTAAAACCTTTTTTATTCATGGAATCACTTTTATATGAATCTGAAAGTAAAATAATAATTAATTATTTGGAATATTCATGAGATGTTTTAAACCATTTTAGTAATTAACGTTTTGAATGGAATCTATTTTTTAGGTAAATTTAAATGCTCTTTACCTTTCAATATATATTATTCCTCATAAAACCTAAAATTCCTAAGGAAAGAAAATTGTTAATAAATCTTTTATTTTTAGAAAATTAAAAATTAATAAAGTTTCTTTCCTACCCACTCAAGTAATCGCCTTTTAGTATTAAAAAAAATAGCAATCCATTTAATTGTTTTCTAAAAATAAATTAAAATTAATAAACATTTCAATTTAGATCATTATTTACTGTACCTTGGTTAATATTTGATATCTTCATTAATACTTTAGTTGAGGTTGTTTATTCTTGTTATATTGAATGATAAATCAACGCTAATATTAATAATAATTTTAAAAAATAATTATATTAATATAAACATAAATATTAATAAATTGTATTGGTTTTCCACTAATATCACATATTTTTATAATGATTTTCTATAAATAAGTTTTTGTAAGTCACTATTAAGGTGGAAATAATTAATTAAAAATTTCTCTATAGTCTAAACATGTAGAATTTGTTGATGTCTGTTGTCTATAGTAAACTGGTTTTTATAAACATTTCTAATAACTATGGACACCTTGTCACATATTTTACATGATTTAACCAACTAAGAGGAACTCCCTTACTGTAAAATATTCATTATAATTTTTATTCTAACTAAATAATTAAAAAACAATATCTTTAATCTAATTTTTCATTAATCAGTATAAATAAATTGATTATAATCATTTCATCACTTACCTAATTTTTCACAAAATAGATTTTGGTGAAATTTAATTAAAATACTGAAATGCCATAACAATTTCAAACTATTTTCTCATTATTTCTTTTGAAAAATATCATACATGTTAGAGTAATAATAATATCTGTACATATATATTATATTTTATACATATATATACATACTCATGTGTACACCATTATTTTATTTATATGAACTAGTTTGCTCTAATGATAATACAATTCACTCTCTTCTTCATATTTTATCTATCAATACATATATAAAAAATTAAAAATTATGGATTTATCTGTATAAATAATGCATTTGCATGTGACTCCTCATGAATCTAATAAAAATAAATGCATGTAATTATATTATTTATCTGCATATACACGCAAATACATTCTTTTTATGGTGGCAACCATGCAATTTTTTTTCATAAATCCATGCATTTAAAAAAAAATAAATAATGCAGCATCTATCACCCTCATTCAATCAAACTGGCAATCGCTCTTTTTCGGTAAATTCAATTAAATTTGATAATTTTTCCCCTTGGTGATATATATAATTTGCCTAAATATTTTTTATATATGTAATTCTTAATTTTTACTTTTTCATTATTTTGTTTTATTTATTTTTGTATTTATTTTGAGTAAGGGAACAAGTCTATAGCTCAAAGGACATGTATTGAGTTAATACTTTACGTGACTTCACCTTGAACTAATAGGACTCTCATAATGAACCCAAATTTTCACGGAATTATTGCTTTTGCACAAGTTTTGAACTCTCATTACTTTTCCTTCCGAAGGTACACTCAAAGCAAGCTGCTTTGTCACGCCCCGAATTGAAGCATTGACAAACGACTGTATACCTACAAGGTTGTAACCAAGTACGCACAAAAGCCTCAATGCTTGTCTCATACTTAACAAAAAATCAGCATCTAATAGAGACACTAACTTTCAAAAGCAAAAGAGAGTGACAACGTTCGTAATACAACAAAAAACAAATGACAAGTGTTTGATATGACAATTTAACAAAAGACAAAAAGATCTAAGTCCACAACAAAGGGATTTTATTAACTTAATAAGAGCTAGACGGTGACTTAGTCAATAACTCCGCTAAGCTGTCCACCATCTGAAAGGGAAAGAGAACAATTTAATGAGCTTGGGAACCCAGTAAGCAACCATTAAATATATCGGGATCACAAAAAGTTCAATAATTTTAAAAAACATACAAAGTGTAACATAATGAAATAAATATCAAAATGAAACCCAGAAATCAAAAATAATTCATAACAGATTTAATTTACCAAAATAACTATTATATAAGTCCCCCAAATAACTAATGCCAAAATAAAACATCAGAATTCATTTGTTTAAACTCCGTGACCCGAGTCAAATTTCAGAGCTCATACTGCAGTTTCAATGTCAAAAGTACGTGTCAACACGGTCAGTGTTTAACCCCTAGTGACAAGGTTATTGCACAGTTAATTAAGGACTATGAGTTTCTATAGCAAAAATATGTCGAGTCCAAAATTATCGTCGACGCAATAATACTGAAATTCAGTGATCCCGTTTTCTAACAAAAAATAATTCCAATTATATCAACAATAGCACATTTAGCAAAACAATAATTAAATAGCCAATATCTGACAACATCAATTAATATAAGTAATCAATACTGTCTACATAAATAAGATTATATAATATAGACATAAATAATATTATATATATATATATATATATATATATATATATATAATTCCTGAAACAATTCCACATACAACAACAGATTTTTCTTTTCTTTTCTTTTAATAATTTGATAAAAAATAAATAAAATAAAATAAAATAAACAAATGACAACCAAAGGAATAGCTCATGTCAGCTTAACATATGTATATATATATATAATCCGTATTATGCTAAAATATCAAAAATAATTAAATAATTTATAAGAATAGTTTTTTTTAACAGTAAAATTCAAATTAATTAAATAATTATGTAAAACATTATCAAAAATAAAAAATTTGCATATATATACACACACACACAGATTTATATGTGGTTTACCTACTTGTCTAATACCAAAGACTAATTAATGCACCCCGAAATTAGACTTCTACGGAATACCCTATATTTGAGAACACATTCCAACGATATCAATAACAATGATCAACCCGAACCTTTTAGTTATACCAAAATAAAAAACAAAAATAAATATGACATTCATGGCCAGAAAATCCTAAGCCTAGAGACTATCTCCGGCATGTTCCTCTTCTAGTTGTGCCACGACGAGCTCTCCCACCAACCTTTGGGGCTCCGTTTTCATCAAGTCTTGTCTTTAATTTTTATAAAATAAAAAAAAATAAAATTAATGATGACACGCAGGCCATTTAAACAGCTAAGGCCCATGAACGCACCAACCAACATTCATCATACGCATATTAAATAAACCAAGCAAGAAAGACATGGAATCCAAATTTTAATTAACTTTTAATTTAAGCCATATAGGAATTGTGTGTTTAGGTTTTAAGAACTAACCCAGTGACAGGCTTGAGTGTTACTTCCAAGATTTGAACCTTGGTCTTCAAAGAGCAAGGTTCATTAAGAAACCAATTAAGCTAGCTTTTGTTGATGATGATTTAAATTTTTTGTTAAACAAATTTATAATGAAGATATGAATTTGAATTCAAATTCAAAGTTAATGAGTTTTAAATTTTATGTTAACAAGTTTTTTTTATCCAATTATTTTAAAAAAGAACTTGAATTTTTTTTTTTACTTTTTACTTCTATTTACTTATCAAATTCTATATATTTATTATAACTAGTGTTTTTAATTTTTAGTTATAATATAATAATTTAGTATTGATTTCCCTTATATTTACATGTATTGTTTTATTAGATTATTTCAATCACCAATTAATAAGATTAGTTTTTTTTTTTACATTAAGTTCATGAGTTTTAAATTTTATGTTAATAAGTTTTCATATAACATAATTTCAATCACCAATTAATAAGATTGATTATAATATAATTTCCCTAATATTTTATGTCAATCATCAATAAAGTTTATGTTAATCTCTCAAACAAATAGATAGTAAAATTTTAATATAAAGCAGTACATTTTTATGACTATAATTTTTCATATAATATAATTTTATAACTCAAAAGAATATATAAATTATTTAATTCAATAAATAAACAATTTATTATAATTTATTATTACTATTTTTTAATTTATTTCGAGTCATTTCAAATTCTTCCAATTTGTTAAAATTGTTTTAAACTATTTCTTATTTTCAAATTTTTTTTCTCTCAATCACTCTATTTTTCTCTCTGTTTTTCATATTAGGGTTAGACCATCTATTTATATGGGAAACCCAAAACCCTAATTTATAAAAAAACCCTTCACACCTAATCAAATTAGGAATATCTTCTTACTTGATTAATTAACCAAATCGATTAGATTGGATCAACACCTAATAAGACCCAACCCGAATAAGTTATTCGTTCCACCTAATTTAGGTTTTTCACTAAAACCCTAAACATGTGGTCCAATAAGTAACAAATACTGAACCTTGATCCCGGCATTCTTAGTGTACGATCATGTAGGTCCATTTAACATTGGCAATGAGCTTAAATAATTTTAACGCTCATAAATCATAATTATTCTCTAGCAAGATAATACGATTACCCAATATTAAATGAAGGTCAATTTCGAGAATTAATGGAACCTATCGTAACCTCATACAATCTTTTGCCACTGAATATCTTAATTAGCATAAGGCATGGAGCAAGTCACCCTTATTTTAATGCTAATTAATTTCTTGATCTCTTAGTGAATTGACTAGGTCAAGTAAATGATAACTCTTATCATTTCCCTTAGGCGTGGCCACGCACTACTCAGTCTCACTAATCAAGTGGCCGGTGATATTCACTCTCTCTACAGAGAGAGACAATCCCTTCACTTCACTCATGTCTCTCAACATGAATCGCGACATGCCCAATCATACCTGTACTTACCACTTAGTTACGAATGACGTTAGGTGTAAGTCAAAGCATGTAAGGATTCATCCGAGATCCATAGTGATTTCAGGTCAAAGAATTCTAGTACAAGAATTGCTTGAGAAAAACACTTATGACTTTACAACCATGTAGTTTTCTCAAGAGCGGATCGATCCAGGTACAATGTTCCCTAACATGTATCTATGTTCTTTTATTGATATCCCATATCCTATGACCCGTAAAACAAGGCCATCTCATGAAAGACATACTAGTCTTAATTTATTTTCATTCCCATGAAAATAATCGACTAAGGACATTTAGAATATTGTTCTAGTTTATGCTTCAAGGTTTTACTATCCAAATCACGCATTTGATAACTTGAGTAGAACCAATATTCAAAGATATTTTATCTTATTAACTATGCACAGAAATAATAATAGATAAAACAATGCCTCATAATAATTATCCAAATAATAAGAGTTCTTACAATGTATTGGGGCTAGGGCTTACACTAACAAACTCTTGTATCATATTTTCCTAAGGCTAAAAGACAGCCGAAAAAGTATCTATTGAGGCAGGAGGCCATATGAAGGGGAATAGTAGCGTAGGTATGATGTCTAAAGGAACTTATGATACAATTTGTTGTTTAACTTATCTTTAACAGGAAGGGAAAAGCTGAAACTTGGTAACATGAGATCTAAACATCAGAGGTAAGGCATGAGTCTTTGAAAAGAAGGATGGAGCCAAGGATTAGTTCAATAGTAATCTTCTTAGTATTGAGTAAGGAATTCTTTTTATGATGTCTCTTCTTAACATAACAAAAAGTAGTAATTTAAATTCAGTTTCTACTATATCTATTTTACTAAGTTATTTAGCTATTACTATAAGTTCCCTTGGGTTTCACAACAGCAATAATCCATGGAACTAGTAAGTTTAATTAGTAATTTAAATTCAGTTTCTACTATATCTATTACTATAAGTTCCCTTGGGTTTCGCTACGGCAATAATCCATGGAACTAGTAAGTTTAATTAGTAATTTAAATTCAGTTTCTACTATATCTACTACTATATGTTCCCTTGTGTTTCACTACGGCAATAATCCATGGAATTAGTAAGCTTAATTAATAATTTAAATTTAATTTCTACTATATCTATTTTAGTAAGTTATTTAGCTATTACTATAAGTTCCTTTGGGTTTCATTACGGCAATAATGCATGGAACTAGTAGCTCTAATTAGTAATCTAAATTCAATTTCCATTGATTACTAAGGTTATTAAAACTTTTCTTGGAATTTATTTTCGAATTAAACCCTTTATTCCTATTACAATTAAGCCTAGTAATTTTTTCTGTAGGAATTTTATTCCATAGGATTCAGAAATGATTCCTATGGAATTTACCACAGGAAAATTTCCTACGGACTCAGTGTTTGGATGTGCACAGGAATTTTTCCATAGAAATTTTTAATTTTGAAAATGTAACTAGCCATTAGAATTTTTTTAAAAAAACTAGCCGTTGAAGTTTTTGAAAAAATAGCCGTTAAAGTTTTTTAGAAACTAGTCGTTACCAATTTCTCTCTATTTAAAGCCAACACCCTTGTGCAATTTGTAAACTTGCCTCTCTTCAACTCACATTTTTACTTGTCAAAGTCGTTTGTTTTAATATGGATTTGGATCAATGGAGAAAGACTAATGAAGATGATGACGAATTCATGCTCACCATTTTACTAAGTTTATTTCCTGAAAGTTCAGAAACCAGGCGTCATTATACATCAATATTAACAGGTGCTGCATATGTACAAGAAATTCTTGAAGGTCATGAGGCACGTTGTAAGAGTGAATTTCGTATGGAGCCTCGTATATTTCAAGCACTTGCTAATTGTTTAAGGAAAAGATGTCTTCTTCGTAATTCGAAAAGAGTTACAATCGAGGAACAACTAGCAATGTTTGTATACACTCTTGCACACAACGCTAGTAATCGTGACGTGCAAGAACGCTTTCAACATTCGGCTGAAACGGTTAGCCGTTATTTTGGTAAAGTGCTTAAAGCTATTACTACTCTTGCTAATACATATATAGAATTGTCACCGACAACAACATTACCCGTTATCCAGAACAGTAGAGTTTTTTTCCAATATTTCAAGGTTAGAAATCTTTATACTGTCTTTTTATTTATTATTTATGTTTTTTTTATTTTTATTCTTATCCAATGTTATGGTTTTATTGTTTTAGGATTGTATTGGTACTATTGATAGAACACATATTCCAATAACTATTTCTCTGGCCTTGCAAGATCCTTATAGAAATAGAAAACAAACATTGTCCCAGAACGTTATGGTCACTTGCGATTTTAACCTACATTTTGTATATGTTCTAGCTGGTTGGGAAGGTTCTACTTCTGATGCTAGAGTACTTCAGCATTCAATCGACCAAGGCTTTCATGTCCCGCCCAGTAAATTTTACCTAGTGGATGCAGGATATGCAAATACTCCAAATTTTATTGCTCCATACCGGGGTGTGCGTTATCACTTGCAGGAGCAAGGACGGGCAGGATGTAGACCAAGAAATTACAAAGAACTATTTAATTTGAGACATGCTTCTTTGAGTAATCATATTGAACGCATTATTGGTGTCTTGAAAATGAGATTTCTTATACTTAAAGTTGCAACCTTTCATCCAATAGATTCTCATACTGATATAGTAGTTGCCGCATGTGTCTTGCATAATTTCATACGGATACACAATGGCACGGATGAAATTGAGGAAATCAGTAATGGAGGTGATGAAGTTAACGTCCCAAACGGAGATGACACATATGAAAATGATGTCAATACAATGAACTCTGAACGTATTGCAGGTGCTCGCAAAAGAGATGAAATAGCAATGCAAATGTGGAATGATTACTGCAACTATCGTAGAAATGTAATATAAATGATGTGTAAGATTATCAATGTTACTTTGCTTTCTTGTTATGTAATAGAATGTTAGCATATCTTAAGATTATCAATGTTGCTTTGCTTTCTTGTTATGCAATAGAATGTTAGCATGTCTTAAGATTATCAATGTTGCTTTGCTTTCTTGTGAAGTAATAGACTATCCACAAATAATTCAAAAACCATTCCTGCAAATAAACAAGTCTATCTAAAATAGATAAGTGGATCTCGTAAACATGAACTCTTATACAAAAGAGTCTAGTAATTGTGACAATAATAAACATCCTCAAACTTAAATTGTATGTAAGTAAACACAAAAAGCATATAACATAACATTGTTTTTAATTAATCATTTGTCGAAGCCACAACACTTTCCGATCTTCATTGAGATTCAAGAAGATTTCACGACTATCCTTGTCTTTAAATAATGTTGTAGCTTTAACAAACTCATCATCTGAAAGTTGATCACACACCATATTAAATGCCGCCATGCATTCTCCTATGGTGTACTTCTCCTCTACCTTGTTCATTTTCATAGCATCAATATATCTATCATTCTCAGCTCGACGCATATCCATATATTTTTCTAAAAATGCCTCGTGAACATTTTTACGCTTTCGGTCTTTTTTCCTTCTTTGCATATCATCACCTACGCTTTGTCGTCTTGCACTACATGAAGTTTGCGGTTGTGAAAGATATGGTTGACTGCATGGAGATTCCGCTTGTGCAAAATCACGATCCTCTGTCTCTATTTCGGGTGTAGACAATGATTCGATGGGATCATTTGGAGCCGGAATGCTTGGAGATGGAGTGTCCATTGGCACATTTGAGTAATAATCCACATCACGAGAGCGTCTTCCTTCTGCATATCTCCCTGTGTAATAAATGTACAAATGATTAATAAAATTATTAGAAATATTTAAATCAAACATTAATAAACAACACTTTTCTACCCTCATAAATCTCCTGCAATACTGTGAAATACGGAAATGGTTTTTGATGCCATCTTCTTGCTTCTTTATTTCTCTGCATAATTTCATGAAAATGATTAAAATAAACTATTGCATAAAGTTTGTAAATTATGTAAGAAAAATAAATACCTCAAGTAGTGGTGCCCAAACTTCTTCAGTGGCTTCTACCATATTTTTTTCATTATCCCATCCAAAGCCACTCAATTCGGTAAACCCCTTCAAAAGCTTGTAAATTTTTTTTTAACTCTTGCTCTAATGCTTTAACTTGTACAACAGTGCATTTTAAATTAGGAAATTTCGTCACCATGTCAAGCAATATTCTATTCCATGCCTCTTTAGTCCATCCATTTTGTGAGCGGTATGCGGGAATGTTATAATCACCTAACAATTTCACTAGATGAGCCCTATGATTTTCATTCCATTTGGCCCTTGTGTCGGTCTTCTCTTGAGTTGTCATCTAAACAATTCAAACATAAGAATGCCATTTAAATAACAAGTTAATAATTGACAATGCCCTAATTTTTTTTTAATTCAACCAATCAACACAACCTTACTTCACATGTGTCATATTTAAAACCATTCACAAAAAACGAAATGCCCCAAGTCTTATAAAAACCAAATCCCCAGAAAAAATGCAATTTTGTCACTTAACGAACTTCAGCACCATAACATTAACATAAAGCCATAGGGAGAACGCACTTACAAATAAAAAACAAGCAGAAGAATAATCAAAACAAGCAGAAGAATCCCTCTATATGATTTCCTTATCCATCTTATGCTATACTGATTCAAACTACATGTTCTTTGCAATAGCCTTTGATTTTCAATTTTTTTTTATTTATAAAATTTTAATATTAGTATGTTTATTAATGCCTTTGATTTACACTTGATCCTTTCTTAAAAAACACAGATTCTATCATCTCAAATCTAAATCCAAATAAACCAATTACGAAAAAAAATTAAAATTAATCTAATTCCCATCTTTACATTTTCATATATATATATATATATATATATATAATTAAATATTTATGAGATAGGAAAGGCATCATATCACATCAATACACTAATAAGACCACATTGGCTGGCAGCAATCACACCCTAAAGATCACATATTAAATATTTATCCTTTTTTTTATTTCCTTTTTCTTTGCAATAGCCTTTGGATAGATGGTCAAAAAATCAAACATTATACCAATACATTGGTTCACACGAGCATAAAAAAAAAAACAATAAAAAAACATTGGTTACCACCATCCCCCACTAAAAACAATAAAAAAAAAAAGCACAAAATCCTTCTTTTATAACTTTCAATTCTTACAAGCATAAAAAGAATCAACACATTGGTTCAAATGAGTAGAGAATTTCAACTCAGTTCCTAGTTCCTACATTGACTATTTCGTAATTCAATACTAGAATCAAAGCAACCTTTCATTATTTCATCAGCTTTGCTCCAATCCAATCACAGAATGTTCATATCTCCTCCTTCTAGAATTTTTAAAAAAAACCTTCTTTTTATATTTTTCACTTCTGAAGCCATAGAAGAAAAATCAATGCGATAATAATTCACTTCACAGTAAAGAATTTCAACTAAGTTTCAACTTCATCAGCATAATTAGCAATCAAATTATAAAATTAAATCAATAAGATAATATTTGTTTTCCTGTATAAGTCCAGACTATAGTAACATTGTTTCTCTGTCAACAATGAATTCTATAATTTTCACATTAATATTTCTCTTAGCTTTAGATTACAATAAGAATCATGACAATCATACTCTGTAAAACATATATAACATTATGGATTGAAGTTTGAACAGAATCCATGATTGACATATGCTACATTGTTGTTGCATTAGAAAACATACAACTCTTATTTTGCTTCATAGTTATGTCTAAAAAATGGAGAAATTATTTCAACATAATCTACAATGAATATGTGCTTCACTCCAAACAACAAACTAAACTGATTGCTACGCCATATCCATTGATTCAGCACATTTGAAGGTTTCCTAACAATTCAGTTCTCCCTCTCAAAAATTGCAAATCATTTTGTTCTCTACTTCTCTCACTCAATCACCTTCAAACAATTGCAATGCAGAAAACATCATTCACACTTTTTTTAGTAATAAAATCTATGCAGTACCATAAATGGTAAAAGCATCACCAATTTGATTGTTCTCATTTTCTTTCTCCAAATATCATGTAGCTAACCAGTCATAGTTGCCACCGCTCCTGTTAACAATCTTCAACAACCCAAACATCTCATCAAGTAATTCATACTTTTCTTTGCTTGTTTGTTATGTGTATATATTGGAATCTCTCTAATCATGCTAGAATGACTTAAACCAAGCCATACAAAGGAGTTCCAAGATGCGACAACAAGAAGGAGGGGCAAACATCCATTCAAAACTCAGCAAATCACAAGAACAAATCGACAAAGGAAAACCTTAAAGAAGAAGTTTGGAATGATCGGCCGACCTGCAGCAAAGGTGACTAAGTTTGAAACGAAAACGAAGACCGAAGAGAGTGCTTGCCACGGAGGAAACGGCAAGGAACCACGGTGAGATCGTCGTCGGCCGTTGGGGGTCGCCGGCGGGGAGCAACCCTTCGTCTTCCTTCTTCTTCAACGACCCAAGCGCAGCCACCGACCTAAGCGCAGCACCCAACCAACCCCAACCCGAAAAACAAAGGAATAGAAATAATTTGGTCCTCACCAAATTATTTTATTCCTATGGAATCCTATGTTTCTACAGTAATATTACCTATGAAAACAATGTCCAAACACCCAAATTTACAATTTCCTATGTAATACTGGATTACATAGGAATAAACACTATTCCTATGGAATTTAGGGCCATCCAAACAGGGTTAGTCTTTTACCTGATTCCTTTATTTTCTTAGTACTATTACTACTAACTAAAGTAATATTTACCTCTTCTGTTGATACAAATATTTCTTCTTTTCTATTTATTCTTAATAGTTGAGTGTTAAAATTCAAACTTCCTATTTTATATAGGATTTTTGGATTTAAGAGTTCAATTTGGTGGGTATTATATTTTTCTATATGGCTATACTATATAAAGAAATAGAAAAAACAATGAACATTATGGTAAAATTAGACTATTGTTAAAAGAACTCAGACACTTAAGCCTAACTATATAAAGAAATAGGAAAAACTATGAACATTATGGTAAAATTAGACTATTGCTAAAAGAACTCAGACACTTAAGCCTAACTTAATGAGCAGTGGAAAAAATTCTTATCTTAAAGCATTAGAAGAAACTAAAGGATTCCAACCTAATGGTAGTAAGGATATAGTAATTATTTAGCATCGAGAGTGACTGATCAAGAAATAATTAAACAAAACAATACTATAATAAATTTATTAGTACAAATAATAGATAAAATAGAACAATTAGAACATAGACTAAAATTAATTGAAGAAGAAAAAGAAAATAATACAAGAATAGATTCTTTAATTGCTCATATTAATAATCTAAAATTAGGTGACAACTCTAATAATATTAAGAAAAAAAAGAAAATAATAGTATTCTATTTTGGAGAAATGGAGCATTAAACACTTTTGTAGTAATTAAAAGCACATCCCTAGCCAGTACTTCTAGAAATATGACTAGTGAAGCTAGTAGTTTAGGAAAACCCTCCTTTATTAATAGGTCAATAAGTAATAAAAATGGCATTTAAGTTAAAATTATTATTAAAAAAATTAGCTTTTTTAGACTTTCACAAGATATGACCAACTTTTTCATAAAAGACTTAAACTTTTGAAAAAAAAAAACAAAAAAAAAAATTTATAAACAAGTAATGTCCTATTTAGTTGGTAAAATATCACATTTCAATATTAATTTCTTTATTAAATTTATTACGAGCTTGGTTTAGGTATAGTCTAAAGTATATGATTGTCATATATTATTTAATAATTAGTTTTATAAAAAAAACAATAATATTATTAAAAACTTATATTGGTTTTCCTCTAATACCTCATATTTTTCAATAGATTATTATAAATAATTTTTTCAAATTCCTCCATAAATTTAAAAACAAAATTGGTTTTAAGTTTCTCATCAAAATGTTCCATTGCAGCATAGAATTTGTTCATATATAGCAAACAAATATATGCAAAAATTTATATTAAAAAATGACAATGTTATCACAACCATTGCATGAGCAACATCATAAGAATAGCACACTTTAATTTAATTACACAAATATTGTACTCAACCATAAAATACAAATTAAAAACATTTTTAAAATTTATTTTTTCAATAAACAATCTAAATAATTCATTATAGTGGTTTGATAGCTTTAACCACACTAATTACCACAATCTTTACATATTTACAGCAATGTCATTGAGTTTGAAAGGGTTATTTACTTATTTTGTTATTTTTAAGACTTTGTAACGGTGAACCAATTGTTTATGTTTTTACATATAGAATTTTTTACTTTTTGATGAGTTTGGTTATTTTTATGAAAAAAGTTTAGCTTATGTATCTGTATTATTTTTTAAATATGTAATATTTATTTAATATTTCTTAATAATTATTTTTAGTGTTATATAAGGAAAAAATTATTCTAACTTCAAACTTTTCAAAACCTTTCTGTTTTACTTCATATATCTCCTTTATTTTTAGTATTTAAATTTATAATAAGTATTATTTATTTATGTTTCATTAAAATATTTTTATTGTGATAGGCATGCAATCATGAGAGAACTTAATTTATTTAATTGAAAGTTATATGTATCTCACTCGTGCAATAATAACTTAATATAATTAAACAAACAATTTTGAAATTATCTTAAAACGAATGTAAATAAAAACTCAAGTTTGAAAATGTTAGCAAACTTATATAAATTTGGTTTTTGAGATCTAACATAACTAAGAACAAAAAATAATTTGTTATCTTGCAATAAAAATTCTAAAATATTTTTTTAAATCACAAAATATAATAATTGATTCGGAATAATATATTTGCTTTCTTCTTAGCCATATGTTATTTTTATTAATTTATTTTAGACTTCAAATTTGTCATAAAACTTAATTTTGGTATAAGATAATAACACCATTCTTATTTAATATAAATTCAAAGGAGCTTCATTGACTGTTCTATATATAATTACAATAAAAATATTATAGAAAATATAATGATTTTAATCTAATTTATCCTATTAAATAAATAATAATCAATGATAATAGTTTAATTTAATTATTTATTTTATGACCTTGAAGTTAATTTAAACCAAAATAAAATTTTGTTTTACGGAAAAATTCTAAATAGTTAGGAGAATAATCATCCTTATGACAATTATATAAAACATGTATAACCAATATATAATTTCGACTTTCATTTCATTTTGATTGATTTAGTCTATAATACATATTCAATAACTTTATTGTATTGCAGTGTGTATACACATAAAACTTACGTTAATACATTAGTTTAATTAATTTTTGTTTTTTAAAATAAAATGTTTTATTTAAGCTTTTATAAATTACAGTATTTCTCTTATGTACATAGTATGAAAATCTAGTTATATAAATTTGTAAACACATTTTCATGTTGGCTTTTGATAAATAACTATTACAACCGTAATTCAATTTAGTATATGTTAAATCAAATCTAAATGATAATTTAATTATAATATAACAAGTCATCTAAAATTTTAATTTAAAAAAGGTTGTTTTTAATTATAAGGTAAGAATAATAAAATAGCAGCATAGTATCTTGATAAAAAATTAACAAAATATCTGTGTGGTTTAAAAAATATTGTAAAAAATATTTAGTTTTTGTTTGCCTCTAATATCAATTTTTTCCAATTATGGTTTATGAACTATATTGCAACTTCTGTCACATTATATTATGTGTTCAAATATATCTCTGATAAAATCTAATAAAAAAAAAAATATTTGCTTGATATACATATATCAAATTTGATGGATGAATAAACTTAGGTTGTCACCCCATTAAATTTAAAATTCATGATCTTATTGAGTTGGAAATTCATTTTGTATTGAAAAAACTCATGATTAAACAAAATAGGAAAATAAACTAATTATTATTTTAATGTCAATTATAGCATAAATTAATTCTAATTATTAACACAATGCTATATATATATTATTTTAGCATTATTAAGATTTTAATTAAGACATTCATGTCACCACATAAAAAGCATGAATTTGGCACGATCTATTTGATTCTGTGCTAAATTTATCATGAAAATTGGTATGAAATAAAAGTTAATAACAAACATGTCACGGTATTTGGCATGGTTACCAAATCGTGATAATTTTGTCATGGTATTTAGTACAATTTATGTTAAAATTTGGACAAAAATCCGTACCAAAAACTTATGATAATAGAGTATATAATAATTTTAATTCTCCTATCGGTTGATACTTATGATGGGAAAAAAAATCAATATATAAAGAAAATGAAAGTGTAGCTCATCTATTCACTAATAGGTTTATAAAATAACTTGCAATTCAACTGTCAAAACAAATCTCAATAAAGGAAAAGTTACCTCACATCATTTTAAGATAAGTGCTTATTTTTTAATTTTTCTTCAAGGAGTAAAATGGGTAGCACTTCTTGAAAAAACTCTAAATAAAAAACACGCTACAAAAGAGTTGAAAAGCATAAATTAAACCATTTATTTTCATATGCATGCTCAAATAGCAATTAAAAGCAAAATATTAAATATAAAGATGTGCATGTAAAATAATAAGGAACAACATGAGAAGCACACCAAAGATGAGTGCATGGACCAAAATGGACATCCAACTCGTCTTCATGTTCAAAAAATCTACCGGCCTTTGCTTCCCCGGAAGTTGTAAGATCAATCCTGGACTTAGGAATGCAAACAATGCCGAAGCTACAATTGAAGGTGCCCAATCATTCATGCTTATAATCAAAACTATTAAAAACAATAATATGTAATAAAAATGTAATATGATATACCAAACTCTTCTTCTTGTTCTTCTTCAATTGATCATTTATGTAGCCATTGCGAAGATGCTAGCAAAGAATAGAATATTAAAAAGTTTAAAAAAGAGATGGCAATAGAGCCTCATCAAGAATCTTATAAAGTTAAAATTAGTCCAATTTTTTTTATCATGAGGAATCCACTTTTGCCAAAGCTAGCTCAATAATTGCACTTTAGCTTTTGTTTCAATAAAGTTTGATTCTTGTGAAACCAGAGTTAATTTATGGGGAAACCCTAATTTCAGATGTACATTTTAAGAAAGAAAGAGTGCAAATGAACCTGAAATGAAGGTTTACTAAAAAAATTTATAATAAATTCCATGCATCATGGATATATAATAATTTTGTTGTAATTAAAATTAATATTATACAAGAAAGAACAAGTTCAAAAGGAAACCCTAATTTCAGATACACAAAAGTTGATGCTACATGACCATGTACATTTATTCCCATGAGATAAAATTTTGTTATAAAAACATAACATTGAATAAGTTCAAGTGATCATATGATCAGAACCTTCAAAGTTCAAGAGGAAGCCCTAATTTCAGACAAACAAAAGTCCATATAGCATATATATATATATATATATATATTCCCATAAGATAATTAAATTTAAGCATATACAACATTAAATTAGAAACAAGTTAATTAATCCATTTTCAGAAAAACAAAAGTCTATGATGCATGGATATGTATTTATTCCCATGAAATAGCCTTTGGTGTAATAAAATGAAACATAACATTAAGAAAGAAAGAATTGAATACTCCATAGTAAACTTGAAAACACAGTTTAAGGGGAAACTTAAACCCCAATCTGAAATACACCACAAGTAAATACACTCAAGCTGCATGGATATGTATACCAATGGCAATGAGAAGAATGGTTAAGATAGCAAAGAAGAGAATGCTATGAACAAGAATGGATATGCCACTGGTTCCCATGTTGCCAAACTCCACCACCCTAGTCCTTGCTGGAAGTTGAAATAAAAGCCCCGGTGAAAGAAGGATAAAGAGAACTGTCGAGACGATCACCGGTCCCCAATCTGTAGACATCTTGGTTTTGTCAATCTCTCTATGAACTCTTGCTAGATCTACCTCCAAAAGCAAAATTGAATTATGAATGTTTGATGTTGTGCAAGAGGCTTATGAAGGTGCTGATGGAATACTTAGGTACTAAGAAAGGAGGAAGAGTGGTGCAATGAAGGAGGTATAGCTTCTTTTCAT
The DNA here is from genome assembly GCA_020875875.1 of Dioscorea alata. Lineage (NCBI taxonomy): Eukaryota > Viridiplantae > Streptophyta > Magnoliopsida > Dioscoreales > Dioscoreaceae > Dioscorea > Dioscorea alata. The sequence continues at coordinate 2,115,126 of CM037020.1, forward strand.
GGTCATTGTCCACTTTGGTTTGTCTTTCTTAGTGGTGTGAAACTTGCTAGACCTTGTTTGGAAGGAAGAGATTTTTTTTTTTTTTATAATTTTTATTCTTTATTTTTGAAAAGTGAAAGTTTAGCTTTTTTATTAATTAGCTGTTAATGAGTTCACATTGCATGTGAGAGGGGTTTTCTATTATTCCTTGCTTTAATTTTTATGCAACTAAACCAAGTTATATATATATATATATATATATATATATATATATATATATATATATAAAGAGATGATTTGTTCAAAAAAAGATAAATCAGAACATTTTCGGAGGCTGAGTGTGATCACAAAGTGAAACTTTTTTAAAGATGAATCGGTGATAAAAAAACAACTAAAAGAAAAGTATGCTACGTGAAAGAAGTGCAATATATCCCCTTAAAAATTTTAAATAAACTAATTATCAGTATTAAATAATATGTTTAAAAGATATGAAATGTCTTTCACATTTATCAAAAAAAAAAAAAAAACGTCTTTCACCTCTTTTACATGCACAAAATTAGGATATTTTATATACATACTCATGTCATTTATTGTGAGTCTGACGGTAGAGCACTTGTATTATAATTTCAGAACGCATCATATATTGTACATTTATATGGCAAATAAATAGTGCTGCTGACTTAAAGCTTCCTTGAACTAACTTCATTATGCTAGAAAATGGCAGAAGGTGACCTTGTGACAGGCATAATTAAGAATCCATATTGTAGAGACTTACTTCTATAATGGCAAGCTCGCTATAGGGATTATTCTGGAAAGGATCTCATCCTTTGAATGTTCTTTTGTGGGTGGAATTCAGTGGGGACAGAAAATTACATCGCCTTTCATAATGTGTAAAGAATTTGTTACATTGCTTATGCTATGTCTACTTGGCAATAGATGAGGAAAGGGAACGTGTGAGTCATACATGATCCGGACTCCACTGGCCACCATGCATTAATAGGGTTTGGCTGGCCCATGGCACACTGTACATGCACTATGTCTAGATAGTCATCGATAATTGTTTGCCTCATGGATAGTATGAAATTTGTCACATATAATTACAATACAGTGAATTTTACGTTAAAATGCATGTAAGAATCATATATTTAAAATTACAAAAAAGTCAAATCATATGGTCGGTTAAATATATGTACATTGTGGATCTTAGTATTTTTTTATTAATTATAAAATAGATAAGTAGGTATATATTTAATTAATCTAATATATAATTATGCTTTTGTTACATTAAATTTATATTTTATATATCTAATATTTATATTAATTATATATTATCAAATATTGTTCAGTGAAAAAAAATTATTTCTATAGTTTTAAAATACTATAATAAAATGCCATTTTATACCTTGTTGATATTAAAGCTTATTTATCAATATATGTCATATAACTTTATGATAAAATTTTCTAATTAATTATACAATCATGATTTTAATTTTAATTTTAATTTTAATTTTTTTCCAAGATGAGCAGCTACATCACTAAAAGGACAAGACGTGCACAAACCTCGCAAAAACAAGTGGAGATGGGGCCCACTCATGCATAAGCATTGGGACCACCCACACACAACCGCTACTCACACTCTTAAAAATGTGCCCTCATCCATGATTTGAACTCTCATCACTTGTGAAGGGTTTTAATGGGGACTCGGCTACTAATAGAGCACTTGGTCATTGGTCGCTTTTTAAAATTTTATTATATTGGTAAAAAATACTGGTAAGCATAACATTCTAATATATATTTTTTTCAAGTTATTTTTTTTTTAGTGGGTGTCTTATTTTATCGGTGTTTCATTTTGAGCACTTTATTTAATTTGTATCAAATTGAGTACTTGATTTTTTTTCCCTTTCAACGGAAGAGTACTAGGACCATTCCGGTGGAGAGTTGCTGACGTGGTCGTCGGGATTCTCATGTGGATACCTTCACTCCATGTCATATGAGTACGTGGATAAGCCACCTGGACAAATTAACCACGTGGCCTTCCCCTTTGCTATGCAAGATGCCACGTCAGAAGCCCCACTTCTTCTTCTTTCCCCCCTTCTTCTCTCAGAGATCCCCCTAACCACAGCCCGTCCACTACCTCAGGCCAAGGTTGTCACTTCTCCTTGCTTGCATCTACACTCCAGGAGACCGAAGAGGCCCACATCCCTTGAGAAAGATGTTCTAACAAGAGACCAAGGGTTCTCCCCTTTCTTCCTGAGACGAGATAGGCTTTTAGTTTTATCTACCATTCGTCTAGATCTATGAATGTCGAGAGTATTTGGGATTTATGGACAGATAAGGAAAATTTACACATTTTATGTGAGTATTATTCTTTTGAAGTTAATTTTTTCTAATTGCATAACTATTTTGAATGAAGCTAGATAGATGAAGAATTCTAGAGAAAGATGTTCCAACAGTATTGAAATTTAATCACATAATTATATACATTAATAATGAGGAATGGTTCTAATTAACACTACATTAATTCCTGCATTCAAGCTAGTTACTGCTTATATGCAGTTATCTATTATTTACACAGTATTTGTTTTACATAATATATGTTTGAGAGACAAGACATGTAAGTTTGAGACAGAATGTGGGAACAAAAATTTATACTTCATTCATTTAGCTTGTTTTGGAATGTGATTACACTTTGTAATATCAAAAATGCCATTAGGCTCTGAATATATCTTTAAAAACAAAATTACAAAAAAAAAAAGCCTTGTTCTCCTTCAAGTATTCCCTCCAGCATTAGAAGCACTACTAATACCTGGTGGAATCCATTCTTTCCTTTTTTTTGTTGCAGGTCCTTGGTTTTTTTTTCTACTAATTGTATCTCCCTCATCTAGGACCTCAACACAGGATCGAGATCCTAAATTTTCAAAAAGCTTTGCACCTATGTTTTTGTTTTGAGATGGTTTTGCAAGAGTTTGTTCCATCTCACTTGGTGTAGTATTTAATTTTGGGACAGCTTCAACTATGGACTTTTTTTTCCTTATCTTACCTGAAGTTTTGTCCTTTTTGCATCATTTCATCAACAATATAGAGATCCTTCTCTTGTGCATTAATAACCTATATTATTGAACATACTTTCACATTTTTTCATTGCATCTCTCTTTTTTAGAATTCTGCACATCAACTTTGTTTTTATGGTTTCATTCAATGTCACTATCCCTTTGGCTCTAGCACCAAGTATTACACTATTACAACATTGTAGAGGTTATTCAAAAGCATGCCACACTTGAAATCATGCATAAAGTATGCCCTAGTCCAATGTTGGGGAGCTATTTCCTTCAAGAACTCATAGGCATTAGGTGACATGGCTTTTAAGGTTTCCATTTCCTTGTTAAAGGCAAGGATGTAGCTTGGCCCTAGTACACTTCCATAGTTGGTCTTTTAAAGCTTTACCGTTGTAATTACTCCTAAAGTTGCTATGTATATGCCACACACAGTATCCATGCTCTAAATTAGGAAATAATTCTTGCAATGCTGATATTAAGCCCTATGAGTGGATTTATTTTGGTAGACTAAAAATACAGAACAAGGGAAAACAAACACCAAAGGGGGAAAAAAACAAATAAACAGAAGAAAACAACAATTAATTAGTCACTCCACATTTCCAAAACCACAAATTAGTTTCTGCATTGAGGTGTTATGCCATCAGACCTTTTGTCTATCACTCATAAAAGCAAAATAGTGGTTGTTGTTGATTTCCAGATTTGCAGCTAGTAGCTCCAAGAACCACCTCTAGTTATTAAAGTTCTCTTTCTCCACCACAGCCCATGCTATGTGATGGATGCAATCATTTGCATCTATTCTCCACTACAAAAAAAAATTGCCATATACCAACACTTATCTATAGTGACTGTCGAATTTTGTAGCTATAGACTGTTTTTACAAACAATACTTTAAAACTGTCAGAATAGATAAGATATTTACTTATGAATTTCGCTTCGTTAGTATAGCTATTATTGAATTGTGACTTTTATCCATAATGGCGGTCAAATACCATAGCTATAGACTGTTTTCACCAATAATACGATATTTACTGACGGATTTTGTTCCATCACTATAGCTATTATTATATTATCTTGACTTTCATCTATAGTGATGGTCAAATTCTGTAGCTATTGACTATTTTTACCGATAATATTTTCAAACAGCCAGAATAGAGAAAATATTTACTACGGATTTTATACCAACACAACTCTATGACTATCAAAATAAATCAAATATTTAGTAATGCATATTCTTCCGTTAGTATAGCTATTCTCATATATCAACGCTTATTTATAGTGACGGTCAAATTTTGTAGGTATAGACTATTTATACTGACAAAGTTTTATAACAATCAGAATAAATCAAGCATTTACTGATACCTATTTTTCCGTTGGTATAAATATTGCTATATATTGATTATTATCTATAGTGAATGTCAAATTGTGTAACTACAAATGGTTTATACTAATGAAATTTTTATAACTTTCAGAATAAATTGGACATTTGTTGATGGTTATGTTTAAAATATATGTAATTATATTAAAAATATATTTTATTAAAATATATGAAAATAAACATTTTCATTTGTAAAAATAAAATTTTAACTGTTATTTTACTAATAATATTAATTATTATGGAAAATTATGTTTTAAACAATATATATTATATTTGTTTTAAAAAATGAATGTGTTACATGTACAATTATTTTAATAATTCATTAAAAAAATTATAAATCTAGTTATATTCATTGTTAACATCAAAATTTACCCTAATCTTTTACTGGTTTAACATAATTAAAAAAAATTCTAAATAATTCTTCAACGGCTCACTCTATATTAACATATTTATATAAAAAAGAAAAATCACCTCTCTCTTTCTCTCAACGGCTCACCCTTCACTCTCTTTCTCTCAATGCTTCCATCCACCACCGGAACCCTTCCATCCATCGCACCATCCATCACAACGCTTCCATTGATCGTACCATACCATCGGAATCAAGTGCTTGTGAACAAAGGTCTCCGAAAAACTCCGTCACCGGTGCACAATCAAAATCTAGGTATGAGTGCATTAACATCTCCATTAGCTAAAGCATTTCTATTCGGTGAGAGTAGTGGTTCGGGACAGTGAAGATGGAGATGAGGAGGCTGGTAGTGGTGGTGGTTGAGGGGTGGACAAAGAGGAGGATGAAGAGAGAGAGAGAGAGAGAGAGAGATAGAGAGGAGAAGGATGATGAGTGGGAGAGTGAAGAGGAAGAGTGATGAGCAGTAGTGAGAAAACTGAGAGGATTTCCATCGTCTCAGTTTGACGGTGTTGTGCTCAATGGGGACGGTGAGGGTGTGCGGGAGCCAGTACTGCAGTGCTTGTGGGATCGTAAGGTGTGGATTTTCAGGGAAGCATGCCGACTTGGAAGGGATTCCGATGAGGTCGACGAGTTGGGAGCGCACACGGCATTGCTAGAGGAATTTGAGTTTAGGTTTTTGAGGGTGAAGAGGATGATGGTGGTTTGTCGGGTGGTGGCGTGGAGGATGGCGCATGGCGGTGCCGGCAAGGAGGAGGAGGAGGAGGAAAGGAGGGTATGATTTAGTGGTGGTGGTGGTGGGGGCAGGAAAAGGAGAGTGGGGGCCTGTTTGGAATGAAGAAGAGGGTGGACTCTTGGTTTTCAATGCATGAGTACTGCTTCCTTGTTTTTTAACCATATATAACCTTTGACTGATCAAGACTTCCATTCACTTGATGTTGTTGTGCTGATCTTAGTTTTTGTTTTGGGACTCTCTCTGTTTTGGTCATTATTGTTGACAGGGGCGGAACCAAGGGGGGCTAGCAGGGGCTGAAGCCCCCCTCGGCATAGGAAATAATATTTTTTAAGTAATATAAGATTTGATGGTTTTCGATTTTTCTATACGTAAATTAATCTAAAATACAATATTTTAACACATGATGGTATGAAATGTGTGTGTGCTTGAGTGGTTGGTGGGATTATCTATAAAGCATTTGCTTTTTTGTGTGATCCACTCAAGTTCAAATCCCTTTGGGTGCATTTTTCTTCCACATTTTATTTTTTAATTTAAAAATTACTAGGATTTCAAAATTTTAATAAAAAAAATTATATAAAAATTTTAGTAATTTCAAAAAAGTTTAAATAGATGATGAGGCACAACAAATATATGCTAGAATGAAAGAACAAAAGTTTTTATAAACAATAGTTTGATTGTTTGTAGTGAGAGGGATCAATTTTACCATATTTTAAAAAACATACAAACTTGAAATATATTCTTATTAGTTGAATTATTGAAAATCTGATATATTTGCCATCAGTAATAACAAAAATTTAAATTATACTCTATATTTTTTTTATATGTATTCAAATTTTTGTTATATTAGCACATTATTCTCCATTTAAAATAATTATTTTGTTGGATTATATATATAGGCTTCAGCCCTCTCTACCATCGAGTTCTGGTTCTGTCCCTGATTGTTGATGTGTGTGCGCGTGCATGTGTATAAACATTATGGTTTCCATGTTCTTAATTTCTCTTTTTTGTTTTCTTAATCTTTCTCTGATCTTGGAATGATGGTGTTGATGGTTGTGCATTTTTTTCCTTGAAAGTTTTCATTATGACTTAATTTGTGCTAGTGGCTTTATGTTGCAAGAAGTTTACTAATGGAGCAGCAACATTTTTTTCTTATTGTATAGGTAATTTAAAAAAATTATTGAGGTTAATTTTCCCAATCTCTCGAGGTTACTGATTTCTATCAAGCTATCCAGTGATTTGAAGAATATGGTAAGGATTATGACCCATTTGTGATTGACATTTTGCTAATATGGTAATGATATGCTGATTTTCTTAGATTTATTCTCTTCTTCTTTATTTTCTTAGACTAAAATTAATCTTGTGATACTGATGCTAGCAAATGATGAACTTGTTTCATGCTTGATTGCATGTCAATGCAATTGTTGCAGTGATTTGCTGTCGAAAGTCCTGATTGATCTTCTTTTTTCCCCCCAATTTCTAAGTGATTGAAATTATATTTGACTTCTGGATCAGTTACAACAACCAGATGCATCATTGCACCGCTCACTTTACACATGATGCTGTATTGTTTTCTAGGATTGGTTACTTTCTGCAGATACTTTCTATAGTTTGACTTCTGGTTGATCTTTCTTTATTTTCTAGAACATCTGATTCATGATGTAGAGCTTGGTTACTTTCTACAGCAAATCATAGAAGTTTATCCTTCCCCTTTACTGACTTTAATTTTATGAATGATAAATAGTTCACATGTGCTAAGTTCCCAACTAAATATTTTTTGGAGGCATATCTAGTTGATTAAAGCTTAGAACCTTATCTAACCCTTTCAGTAGAACTCTCTCTCTGTTTGATGCACACTGTAAAGAAATGCCGAAGTTAAAAGCATTATCCATATTCTTCTTGTTCATCTTTGATTAGATATCTCTTCTTAAAAGTAAGTGCCTACCCCACTCTGAAGCCAATCTGATTGTCTAACCCCAACCATGCCAGCAGCAAAAATTCTGTTGGTTAAGATATTCAAATAGCATATTTACCACAACATTCAGAAATTTGATGGCTTGGATATTAAGAAGTATCATTAAGATTATTTAAAGAGAAATATTTTCTATTATATGGTGATTGTATGGTACTATGGATTAGATCATTTTAGTGGTTGAAGACAATTTTAATATCATATAGATTATAATATTCATTACTTCTTCAACTACATTGTTGTTAATTGCTATCATAAATCCTATTAAGTTCAATTTTTTTAGAAAAATCCAATTTGCTTAACAATAAGGTACAATAGTCTAACATTGAGGCACCAATCTTCCATCTTTGGGCCAGCTTTTCTAGTTCAATGTATTACAGATCTTTTTAACATCTTAGAACCAGTAACACTATCAGTAGTAGCAATTGCACTAGGCCTGAACCTTGTTTTTTCAAACTAATTATGTGTGGAATGGTTTATTCTTTGTTTTGGTTTTATTTATGGGTCTGAGTTAGGGCTTGTATATATAGTGTTAATTTATGTGCATTAATAAATTCGTAAAATAATGGTTTTTTGATTGATGATCTAGTGACAGATAAAGACTTGTTTAAGGATGAGTGTGGGGTACCATGTTTGAGACTTTGGAGAGGATTCCCCACCTCCACCATTTTTATCTTATCTTTGTTTTTTTCTTTTGCTTTTATCCTTTTATTAAAGATTTGTTAGTGAATTTTGATCCTAATGTCAAGCTGTTCAACCATTGAATATGTGTTTTTGTTGCTAAGCATCAGAATATTTGACATTGAACTAGAAAGGAATAGTTTCTAATATATATGTAGCAGGCGGACAGTGTGTGGGCATTTGTAAACAAAGCGAGGAACATGTATTGATGGGTCATCACATGCTTGGTTCTGTCTGCTGAAGGAATCACTAACTCACTTGTAAGCCTCTGGTCTGCGCTCACCATTGTCTCTTGCCTTGTCTTGTCTTGATATGCAGTGGCAATATATATACACATGCACAGTTATATATAGTTTTGGCCCTCTGATTGCTAGAATGATTGATAATATTATCATCCTTGCTTCTCTCTTCCTTTTGATTGCAATGTTGTCACCAGTTTTGTATGTGCCATAGTATATTATGGTTCGAGAGCAGTTGGTTAAATAAGAACCACCATGTTCTCATTTCCTTCATTGTTTTGGGGTTTTAAGGTGTGAAGAAAGGTGGTGATCATATCCTCTGAAAATATACTCTTAAATGATTCTGAATTAGCTTCTTACTCTTTTTTTTGGTGGATGAGATTGTTTAAGTCTGGTTGGCTGTAGATTAAAAAAGGTTTTATATAATCTATTAGCATTCAAGGTGCTTTGAAAATTTTGAACTTCAAAACTAAAATATTTTTTGACCTTAGGGATTAATTAAAGTTTAATTTTTATTGACCTGGACATAACAGTTTGATTGAACAACTAGGATGACATTTTTTATAGAACTTGTTCTTGCAAGCCTGGTCTTGGTCACTAGTCCATTAAACTTTTCTTATGGTCATTGCTAGATAGTCAAATCAGTTAAAAACTTCTGAATGTTTGTTGGACTTCTTGATTCTATTAGAGAAATAGAAGTTTGTCAAATAATATGTACATTAATAAGTTGAATGGATCATACATGAAACCACTTGTTCCATTTTTTATCAGATGATGAGATATTTCATACCCCTAGTTTCACATCATAATGAAGCCACTGGCCAATGCAAAAGAAGGGATGACATCTCTTAGTTGTATTTGGAATCATTGGTATTTAACATTATATTGTTCATAGAAATGTCATTTTGGAGGCTATTATGCTTTACACTATATTGTTCTTGAATCTTCTGATTCAAGAATTTTTGCCAATATCTATTACGGAATCTTTACCTGATAATGTGGCTTCAGTGATAATTGACTTGTGTTATTTTTTCAAAGAACTTTGTTCTAAGGTTCTTAATGAGCATGATTTAGAGGCACTTGATGCACAAGTTGTTACACTTTTGTGTGAAATGGGAAAAAAAATTTTCTCCCTCTTTCTTCACTATCATGGTGCATTTGCTAATTCATTTGCAAAGTGAAGTGAAAATTGCCTGTCCAGTCATCTATAAATGGATGTACCCCATTGAAAGGCATGTTTCTTTCTTCTTTTCTTGTCATGTTTTGTGCTTCAATGAATTATAATTCACAATGATTTCCTTATTAGTGTCACTCTCCGAACCTAGCCGGGCACGTGGCAATCGCCACGACAACAAGAAGTGGGTCCCACAACAGCCCCACCTTCAGGTTGCCGTAAGGCTCAGTACAAACCTGCTGTTACAGATACGAAAAAGAATATGGGACAATATCAACAGTAAAAACATACTAGGGTTCCCCTACACTAGGGACCCTAAATACACGAAAACATCCACAATAGTACAAACCAGGGTTTCCAAGTACAACCATAAAGTACGAATATAAGGACAATACATAAAGATCAAGTCTAGTGGATCCATAAATTTATACATGCACACTGCAACAAACCTAAACAAGGAGAACAGAAAAATCACCCTACTGCCTGCACAGCACAATTCAGTCCAACATCGCAGTCTGAGAAGGAGGAAAGGGGAGGGGTGAGTAACAGGTGTTACCCAGTGAGTGGTAACAGCATAGATATAACAGAGTGATTAAGTATTTTAATAGTTTAGTTATCTCAATAGTAATAACATATAAAAGTAAATCCAAGTATTAAACAAGTTAACAAATAACACAATAGTTTATTTATAGTATAAGCAAGTAACATATTCCAACACATTAAACACAGTTTAGAAATACGGGCTGGCCTCAAACAATTCCCAAACTAATCGTGGCCGCGACTAGCTACGGGACCACCAAGGTGTTTTTGAAACTTTTTAAAATACAAAATGTTGCCCTCCTTGGTGTTGGCCACTGAGATTCCCGTGTGGTGACCCCGGGTCTCTCACATAATAAAATCCCTGTCAATGGCTCCGTGCACCTCTTGACCAGGGTAAACTCAGGGTTAACCACGCCGCCTCCCATCAGGCCGGACCGTGGAACCCCACACTGCAGTGTCGGACTAAGGTCCGTAGTCACCATCAAAACCAAACACAAGAATAAAATTCTTCTCAATTCCAAATCGAGGAAATTTGCCAAACGGTATTCAAACATAGAATTATACATCAAACCATATTTCATTTGCATGTAAAATACGTACATGTGTAAACATGCTTGTTTCAGAATAAATACGTATAAGTATTCTAGGCATTCCATTTCAAATAATTTCATGCTCAAAAAATATATATCCAATGAAAAACAATGCATCATCAAATCCATGTTATAAACACATATTGAAATACTATTATACTCTTATTAAATCTATGCAATCATAAAATTAAACCACTCACAGAACTAGTCGTCTCTCCTTTCCCTTGGAGGATGTCTCGCCACCTAGATACAAGTAGAGAATTCAAGAGCTAATAAACACAACAAATGAAAGCTAAAATGCATGCGAATGCAATTATACATATCGACATGAAATCCTAGGGTTTTAGGGCAAAAAGACGTCATTTGGATCCAAACGGACTCAAACTGGAGGAAATCTAATACCAATGAATTCCAAACAAGAAGAGCTTCAATGTGGATCAAGAAAATATGAGAAAACATCAAAATTTCCAGGTGATACAGTAATATCGGGTTTGCTACAGTGCACAATGATGTGCTACAGTAAAATCCGACCATAATACATGAATTTTCTCTCATTCTACAACATTAAACTCAGAAATTTCATCGTATACTGACACGACCTTTTGCGTGTGTACCGCAAGTGCACGGCCTTGTCGAAGTAATAAATTTACGTTGGTGAGAAGGTAGTCGAATCCACAGGGAATAGGGAGATAGAATATAAGGTTTCACTAATTAAGCTATGCGAAATACGGGAAATGATAATAGGATTGATGAGTGAAAAATAATGCAAAGCAATAAACTAAATAGAAGGATGAAAGTAAGAGGTGCAAATAGGAAAATCGAGAAGGACTTGCAATGAGTAAAAGGGGGTATCCGGACAAGCTACCTCTAGGATCTATGTTTCAAGTGCAAGACTATGATATTATACTCTCCTATTGATGTCAATTAAGTCGAGGAAATCCTAAGACTCACGGTCCCAAACCTAAGGACAACCGTGACTAACCCCAACGCTATGCCTTGGTATTAGGATTCACAACACCCTTCGCTCTGTCACCTAGATGATTAAGCCCCAGGGGAGTCCATCTACCTAAACCTCACACTATATGGGATTGCATTATGCTCTAGGGATTCCTAGTGATTAAACCTGTTCCTACAAAAATAGTTCTAACCCTTTGGTCCAGGTGGAAGAACCCTAGTCTAGATTAAGCCCCAGCATATAGGATTCACTACAACCCTTCACTCTATTGCTTGCGCAATTAAGCCCTAGGGGAGTTTATCTACCTATTGCTTTACTCTATTTCGACCGCTATTAAATCAAGGAATCGGAGGTAGGGAGAAATCACATCGGAAGGGAAAGGGGTACATTGCTACCTCACAACTCTCCCTCTCAACCCTCTTTAATCTTAAGTAGTCTAATCCTATAGGAGTTGTCACACCTCCAAAGGAAAACCTAGATTGCTCTCAACCCTAATGTCACGTTTAAGGGAAAACAATATCAAGAGATAATTAAGATTAAAACTCAATTTATTCATCAACGATGGAAAGCATAATAATCAATGTCAAAGAAACATAAGAACCCTAAAGTTTACAAGTCCGAATACCCCGCGAGGGGGTTTAGCTCCTCATAGAGCTATACATGTTCATCAATGTGAAAATTAAAGCATAAAACATAGACATAGATGAAAACCCCCTCGAAGTTGGTGTGGCCGTGGTCTTGTGCAAACGTCGAACCTCGGAATCGATGCCGACGATGTGCTAGAACCTCCACGAAACCCTCTCCGAAACCCTAGCCGCACTCCAGAAAGTTGGGGAAAAGTTCGGTTCCAAGATCCCCCAAAAGGTTGCAAAAATCCCCTTTTATAATGTTGAATCGCGGCTTTAAAATTGGACTTATCGGGGGCTTCACACGGCCGTGTGGAATATCCACACGCCCGTGTGAAGCTTCTGTCTCGGCTGAAAAATTAATTTCACACGGCCGTGTGGAATTTCCACACGCCCGTGTGTCTTCACTGGATGGCTGAAATTGCAAAACACACGGCCGTGTGGAATTTCCACACGCCCGTGTGACTTCTCTGGAACACTGGTCTTCAGCTGAACAGGCTTGGTAACTTGCCGAAACGCCTCCCGGGTCCATTGTTCTTCATCGAGGCCATTACTTGGGCACACAAGCAACGGTAGGTCGCGCCGATTGCTTCAAGTCTTCTTCTTTCGCGAAATTCTCCTAAGTAACACGGATTGGACTTGTTGTGAATGTGACTGCCTTTGTGCCCCTCCAAGGGAGGTTGGCACACATCCACAAGTCCAAATACGTGCTTCGTTCCTTGCTTGGTCCGAGAACATCTCAACATTGGCAAACGCGACCTAATTTCATTATTCTTCTCCAATTAGGCTCCACAATACCTTCAATGCACAAGAGAACACAAATGCACACATTTAGTGATAAAATCTGATAAAAGGTATGCTTAATGTAAGATAATAGCGCTTCGCGATACTATAACACAAGCACTTATCATATACATTCTCATACAATCATCAACAACGCAATGGCTTCAATTTGAGCCCAAAAACATCACAATCCAAACCAAATTATAGGTTTTTAGAAAATTTCGAAAAACTAGAAAACAATGGATATATGGAACAAAAATATATGGATCAAGGCCTCACCGGATGTAGAAGTGAAGGGGAAGAGGAAATAACGCTTGGTTCGCCGGAATTTCGCCGGAAAATTATTGATTGATTTTTTTCTAAGTTTTGGTCGTCGGCCGAAGCTTCAAGAAGTAAAGAAGAAGAAGGAAACAAAGAGTGAAAGAAGAGTCTGGACATTTGGTTTACTTTTCTCTTTATATATATATATATGCCAAATGACTTAAATGCCGTTTAAGAAAATTAAAGTAAGAATAGGTCCAAAAGACCTAATTGCCCCTGGTTTTTGGCTAACTTCACACTATAGCTACTATGCAATTATGCAAAGATGCCCTTAATGCTAAATGACCATTTTACCCCTAATGCATGCACAAGAATCTAACAGGCCCGAGGTCTAAAATCAGGACAAGGTACAACACTCTACCCTCCTTAAAGAAATTTTGTCCTCAAAATTTCAGCTTACCGGATTCATTGAATAAATGAGGATATTTCTCTTTCATGAACCGTTCAGGTTCCCAAGTCAACTCTTCAATCCGATCACTTTTCCAAAGAACTTTTACAACTGGCACCACCTTTCACCGAAGTACTTTGTCTTGTCGATCAAGGATACGAGTAGGCCTCACTTCAAAAGTTAGATCTTCTCGAAGTTCCACTGGGGGTGTTTCAAGTGTATGCGATGGGTCTGGCACATATTTCTTCAACAACGAAACATGAAAAACATTGTGGATCCTCTCTAACTCTGGTGGTAACTGCAGTCTATAGGCCACTGGCCCAATTCTTTCAAGTATCGGGAACGGCCCAATGTAGCGAGGATTTAGCTTTCCCCTACTACGAAACCGTATCACTCTTTTCCAAGGTGATATTTTCAGAAAAACTTTATCACCCACTTGGAACTCTAAATCTCTCCTCCTGTTGTCAGCATAGCTCTTTTGTTGATCTTGGGCCACTTTTAACCGGTCTTGAATTACCTTCACCTTTTCTGTGGTTACTTCGATCAATTCCACACTTTGTAACTTTCTTTCACCGACTTCATTCGAACAGAGAGGTGTTCGACACTTACATCCATACAAAGCTTCATAAGGAGCCATACCAATACTTGCATGAAAGCTATTATTGTAAGCAAATTCCACAAGAGGTAAATGCTTGTCCCAACTTCCCTGGAAATCAAGAACACATGCCCTCAGCATATCCTCAAGCGTCTGGATCGTACGCTCTGACTGACCATCTGTCTGCGGATGATATGCAGTACTGAATCTCAAAGTTGTCCCAAGTGCCTGATGAAACTTTGGCCAAAATTGAGATGTAAATCTCGGGTCACGATCAGACACTATTGAAACAGGTACTCCATGGAGTTTAACAACTTCGCTTATAAATAGCTTCGCTAACCTCTCCAAAGAGTATTTGGTATGGATAGCCAGAAAATTGGCCGATTTCGTCAAATGACTTAAATGCCCTTTAAGAAAAATTAAAGTAAGAATAGGTCCAAAAGACCGAATTGCCCCTGGTTTTTGGCTAACTTCACACTATAGCTACTATGCAATTATGCAAAGATGCCCTTAATGCTAAATGACCATTTTACCCCTAATGCATGCACAAGAATCTAATAGGCCAAGGTTTAAAATCAGGACAGGGTACAACAATTAGAGTTCCTGTAAAAAAAAAAAATGGTACTTGAATCATTTTCAAAAACAAAAGGTTGAAATATAAGACCGACCGTTCAATGCAAAGATGCAGCCTTCTTGTTTTCTTGGTTTTTTGTTTTTATATTTTTGTTGCAATAAATATGTAGCTTTTAGTCCTTGGGTCTTGTTTCTCAGGAATGCAAAAACAAAAGGTTGAAATATAAGACCGACCGTTCAATGCAAAGATGCAGCCTTCTTGTTTTCTTGGTTTTTTGTTTTTATATTTTTGTTGCAATAAATATGTAGCTTTTAGTCCTTGGGTCTTGTTTCTCAGGAAACCCAACTAATCAGCATTCATGAGTGCTCAAGAGAATCATCGACAGTGATGGCATTTAAACATATAAATACACCATCACAACTTTCTAATCAGTAATCTTCATCAGGTTTGGATATTCTCTTAGCTTGTATATATATCACTGATACTTATAAATTCACTATATTTTCCTACACTTGTTTTTCTTGTGTTTTCTTTTTCTTAAGTTCATCCTTGTTAAATACTTATAGTGTTTATTTAATATTAAAATGAAGCCAAATGAAAACCAACAAGAATAAATTAATTAATCCTTTGGGTATATATGTTCATAATGAATACAATATAACAACCAACTAATGTGTTCATATATATATCTGTCATTGAAGTCCCTAGAGTAGCACTAAAATTTAGGGTAAGATCCATCAAATATATATCTTAATTAATTAATTAATCAATTTGTTAATTAGTTAAATCATTCTTTATTTTAATTTTTTTAATTCTCACAAGTAATTCAAATCTATTGTTATTATTTCAGTGTTAATTCTTCAACCTATGGATAAAACCTGAATAAATCTTACATCGAGAGCAAGTGAAGAGTATATACATGGGGTTACAAATTTCTTAGATTTTGGCCTTGCCAAATTATCCGAAGACGGTAAAATTTGGTGTCCTTGTGTTAAATGTTTGAACATATATAAGGTGTCCATAAGAGAAGCATTTGATCACATTATTTATGATGGCTTTCTTAAACGATATGTTTGATGAATTTTTCATGGGGAAACTACAGAAGTAGCTACTTCTACTATTATAAGTAATGAAGAAGAAATAGTGTTTGGCAATAATATTCATGAGTTATTGCATGATATGATGGCCGAAGAAGCTATGAATGCTGATGTCCATAATATGCAATCAGAAATAAGTCACTAGGACGAACATTATACTCACAGAATTCATAGTGACAATTTTTATAGCTTGCTTAAAGATGCTGAGGTGGAATTATATCCGGGTTGCAAGAATTTCACAAAATTCTCTTTTGCCATCTATTTGTTCCATATTAAATGTTTTAATGGGTGGACCAACAAATCCTTCAATGCATTACTAGAGCTGTTGAAACTTGTTCTATTAGAAGGTAATACATTGCCAGGTTCGTATCAAGAAATGAAAAAGATGATTTCTGCATTAAGTTTGGGTTATGAAAAATTTCATGCTTATCCCAATGATTGCATAATATTTTGGAAGGAGAATGCAAATGAAGACAAATGCACAAAATGTGGAGCTACAAGATGGAAAGGGAGCTTGAATGATGGAAAAAGTGATTTTGAAGATGCTTTCACAAAAAAGAAAAAGAAAGCTGCCAAAAAATTACTATGGTTTCCTCTTATTCCAAGATTTCCAAGGTTATTTATGTCTTTAAAAACTGCTTCTCTAATGACTTGGCATGAACATGAATGTACCAAAGATGGATGGCAAAGACATCCCACATATTCTATAGCTTGGAAAGAATTAGATTCTCGATATCCTCAATTCTCCTCTGATCCTTGTAATGTCCTATTGGGATTAGCTTCTAATGGTTTCAATCCATTCAAAACTATGACTATTGTTCACGTGCTTGGCCTGTTATCTTGATACCTTATAATTTACCTTTATGGATGTGTATGAAGAAGTCAAACTTTATTCTTTCCTTGCTTATTCCTGGTCCAAAAGGACTTGGAAACAATCTAGATGTATACTTGCAACCGTTGATTGAAGAATTGCAAGTGCTTTGGGAAGTTGGTATGGAGACTTTTGATGCAGCCACAAATCAAACTTTTTAATTATGTGTAGTTGTTATTTGGACAATCAATGACTTTCCTACATATGCCAATTTGTCTGGATGGAGTACTAAAGGAGAGTATGCATGTCCTTGTTGTGGATATGATATCAATTCTAAGTGCTTAAAACATAGTAGAAAGTATTGTTACGTGGGCCATCCTAGATGGTAGAAACCTAACCATAGGTTTCATAATGATAACCATTCTTTTGATGGTTCATAAGAATTTAGAAATGCTGCATCACCATCATTTGATATTGAAGTGTTGAGATAAGTAGAAGATATGAATGGCAGCAAAGATTCACCTTGGAAAAAGAAGAGCATTTTTTTCACATTGCCTTATTGGAAACATCTTCTGTTGTGTCATAATCTTGATGTCATGCACATAGAAAAAAAATGTATGTGATAACATCTTTGGCACATTGATTGGACAAGATGGGAAATCAAAGGACACATATATATATATATATATATAAGAGTGTTCTTCATCCCAAAACTCGTCCTGATACTAATATTTAATATTTACCACAAGCTTCCTATCAGATGAGTTTGGAAGAAAAAAAAAATACATTTTTGAAGATTCTCAAGGAAATGAAAACTCCAAATGAATATTCCTCTAATATCTCACGTTGTGTGCAACTTACACAATGGAAACTCATAGGATTGAAAAGTTATGATTGTCATTTATTAATGCAAGAATTTCTTCCCATAGCAATACGATCTTCATTACTTGAAAAGGTGTGCTCAGTTCTAATTGACTTGTCCAATTTTTTTAAAGACCTTTGCTCTAAGGTTCTTCAAGAAAGTGACTTTGATTTGCTTGAGTATCGAGCTGCTTCAACTTTATGTGTAATGGAGAAAATTTTTCCTCCGTCTTTTTTTACCGTAATGGTGCATTTGGTTATTCATTTAGCAAATGAAGCAAGACTTGCTGGTCTAGTCATATATCGGTGGATGTATCCTATTGAGAGGTATATGTTGCATTCTAAATATTTATTTTAAATACCTAAATTTCAATTTTATATTTAATACATATATTTATATTTGAATAGATTTCTTCTTACGCTTAAGGCGTATGTGCATAATAAAGCTAGTCTAGAGGGTTCAATTGCAGAAGGCTATTTAGCTAATGAATGTTTAACTTTTGCTTCACGGTATTTAGTAGGGACTGAAACTAGCTTCAATCAATCAACTAGAAATGAAGAAGATTGAAATGTTGCCATTGATGAAGAAGTATCCATTTTTGCAAATGTTGGAAGAACGTTGGGAAGGGAAAAAAAAAATAAAGGCTTTAGTAGTAACAAGTGTAAGAGGGTCTCACGTATTACCCTTGACAACCAAACTTTGGTGCAAGCACATTGTTATGTGTTGTTCAATTCTGATGTAGTTGCTCCATTTTTACATTAAGATTAATTCATCATATAAATTTTTATGCGTGCTAAATTATATTATTTGAAATTCTTTTATTTTATATATTTAATTTTGCATTTAGGAAACATGAGCAATTTATTAAGAGGCGTAATTGTTCCCCGCGTCTTTTTCACCTTATGAGATACAAAAGTTGCAAAGTGAAACATTTCATGATTGGTTTCATGATCATGTAAGTGTACCTTCACATTTGTATTACTAATAATATTTTTAAGTTATAGCATTATTTTAATTAATTACGTATGATATTACATAGGTTGCACAATTGGAGCAACAAGGAAATGCAAACATTACTGATGAACGTAGACTACTTGCTCGTGGTCCAATGGATACAGTAAGAAGATTCATTGGATACATTGTTAATGGTTTTAGATTTCACACCAAAGCTCGTGAAAAATGGTTGAGAACTCAAAATAGTGGGGTTGTTGTAACAGCTAAGATGATGAGTTATGCAAGTTCAAGGGATGCACGACCTATTGAAGGAGAAATTAACTATTATAGGGCTTTAATTGACATCATTCAACTAAACTACAGTGGTAGATTCAAGGTTGTTTTATTTAAATGTGATTGGATCGATCCAAATAGAGGTTTGAAGAAAGATAAATTTGGTTTTACTGTTGTGAATTTTTCACATCTTGCTTATAGTGGAATTAATTTGGTTGATGATCCTTTTGTTTTTGCATCATAAGCTAAGAAGGTCTATTATGCTTAAGATGAAAAGAATAAAGATTGGCTTATTGTCAAGCATGCAGAACTTGGGAACATATATGATCTGGGTGGTGGATCATCCTTTGATAGGGATCAAGGGAGTGTAGAAGTACAAGTTGATGACTCACATGACACTACAAAATGGGTTCAAGATGAAGTTGATGGAGTGGAGGTCACACAAGAGATGGAAACGGCGCATGAAGAAGAACAAGCTCTTTATGAACATAATGAGGACCTTTTTTAGATCTATTTTATGAATTTAATTTCGTGTTATAGATGTTGATTGTAGAACCAAGTTTGTTCATTTTATTTTGTTGATGTGACTATGTGGGTATGAATTTTAATTTGTGCGTTTGAATTTTATTATATTTTGATTATATTGGTTAATGCATGTACTTTAAGAGCATATAAAGGTAAATTATTTATTTTCCTTTAACTAAGATTTATTTGAGGCATTTTTTACGAGAAAATGAATTATCATGTTTATTTTTTTATTTAAGATAAATGGGAAAGCATAAACGGTTGAATATCGCTAAGGCAAATTGTACTTTGACTTCTCAACAACAATCTGAATCAGGCTCATTATCTGAACAACAATATGTGTTTTTAGGATCTGAGCTTTCACAAAATGAACCTCGACAACAATCTGAACAACCATCAGCTTCTTGTATAAATTTTAACGCGTTAGTTAATGTATTTTCATTTACTTATATTTAACCATGACTTAAATTTTTTTGTGTTATTCTTTTATGTAGGTAATGCTAAGCCAAAAAAAGTTTGAGGTCCTACACATATGGCTAATATTTGGGATTTGAATAACGAAGAACGAGCTGTTGTCAAGTTAAACGATCACCGTATACTAGTTGGAGAAGAAGCTACTAAATTCACTCAATTTATCGGTAGTATGATGCGAATGCCTAACTTTGCACCTATTACTTACACAACTTGGCATGAGTTCCCAGATTCTACAAAGGAAGAAATATGGAAAGTAATCGCGGTGTTAAATCTTATTATGTTCAAGCTAATTTTTTTAATTTACTTCAATATATTAACATTTAAGTAATACTGTTTTTCTTAAAATTTTAGACCAAATTCACATTTGAGTTGTTTCATTCACATGAGAATGATGAGTCTTTAAATGAAAATACAACTCAAATGGTTAAGAGTTGGATAGTGTCTGATATGAGTACTAAGTGGAGGCAATGGAAGAATTTTTTGAAGTCCAAATATTATGACGAACACAAGACAGTAGAGGAAATTGCTGCAAAGATTGATGATCCTCGAGTAGACGAACAACAATTTTTTGTAATTGCTACTTATTGGTTGACTGACAAAGTGAAGGTATATCTATATATTTCACATTATATACCATTTATATTGTTTTGATAATCAAAACATAATGTTATATTATGTTATATTCTATATATTCAAAATTGTATAGGAACAAAGTGAGACAAATAGAACAAATTGTTCAAAATCTGATGAATCACATTGTAGATTGTATAGATTTAGATTGCGGGAAACCTTTTTTTCTTCATTCCCTACTATTATTCAAACTGTGGTATAGATTTACAATTTTTTTTATTGAATTTTGACTAAAGTTATGGATTTTGGGAAATTGAGTTTGTTATCTACTTAAATAAAGTAATTTTGTAGACTGAAGAATCTAATGGAATTCCACCATAATGTGCTGAAATGTATATATGGACTTGTACTCTTAAAGATGGAAGTGTTGTGAATGAAAAAGCAACTTCGGTTCTAGTATTTATTTAACTTCATGCTATTTTTTATTAATGGTTGTTTTTTCTAATAACTTGACCCTTACACTAAATTCAATGGTTTGTAGAATTATGGATGGCAAGTATTTTTTGACTTTATGCTTTTGATTTATATTGTAGGAACTTATGAAGAAAGAATTAAGTGAAAGTAATTCACAAGATCCTAATTAAAAGGTGTTCATGGGAAAACGATGTGTATTCACAAGTTAAAGGACTAGAGAAAAAAGGGTGTATTCGTTGTATGGGAACAATTTCTACTTCATCAAGCAAGTATGGTCCTTCATGTTCTCAAATCATATATCATAATGAAGTAGAAGGTTTGAAGGCTAAGGTTCAACCATTGAAGGAAGCATTAACTACTGTGATCTCATTATTTCAAAAACAATTTCGTAATGAGAAAGTCGAGGTCCTAAACATTGTTACTCGCATAGTCAATGGAGAGGTATTGGGGGGGGGGGGGGGGGGGGGGGGGGGGGGGGGGGGGGGGGTTATTACATACATTTATTTTACCTTATTGACACATATAAGTGTTTTTCATCTTTTGCTTTGATTGTTGTATATTTAATTATCTTATTTTGGTTTGTTGTAGGATTTTGATGGTATTGTTGCTAATTTTTTAATGGTCTTTGATATTTATCATTGTTTTTAAATACATTTATTTTCCCTTATTGCCATATATAAGTTTTGTCCATTTTTTGTTTTGATGGTTGCATATGTAATTATTCTATTTTGGCTAGTCGTAGGATTTTGATTGTATTGTTGGTAATTTTTTAATGGCCTTTGATATTTATCATTGTTTTTAATATTTACGAGTCTATTACTAGCTTGTAAGTCCTTTTAGCTATTGTTGTGTAAACAATTTTAACTTCTATTTTACATAATTTGTAGGTACCTGATGCTTCTAGTGCTCAACAAACTCCGTGTGGGAATAATCATTCTTATGAATCAAGTCATCAAGCAAATCCAAATGCATCGAGTAAGCTCTTATTGTCTCCAAATGAAAAGAAGGCATGGCATGTTGTATATTATTTTACTTATAGTTTTTTTTTCTATATTATTTAGCTTATTATTTTAAGTTTTTATGTTAGTGTTTTATTGTTGTATACATCTTATTAATTGTAATTTTTTTAATGGTTTTTGTAGGTGATGCCGTTTAGAAGATGACATCAATTCTACTTGGGAAAATTATTGTTGCTTTATTTGGTTGTTAGACATTAAATAAAAGTAGTTTATCTTTGTGTTAGATTTGGAATTGAGGCAAGAACTCTTAGTTGTCAAGATTGAGTGGAGTTTATTTTTGGACATGTACCTTATAAATATATGTTTGTGGTGATGTAATAGTTTTTCTTTTTTATTTTTAGTGGAATGTTTTTGTGTTTATTAATGGCATTGATTGTTTTAATTTATTGTAAATTAATATAATTGTGTATGAGTTATTAAACTATTCATAATATATTTCCGGGAATAATAATAATAGTTTTATTTCCAGATTAATTATTAATATAAAAATATTTACCAACGGTGTAGTCGTTGCTAAAGCTAAACATGTCTTTTTTGAATATACATCTATAGCAACGGATGTTGTTGTCATTAATAAATCAAATGGATTTATTTCAACAAATGTTGTAACCATTGGTATAGGTCTATGCTTATGAAATTTTTATTGACGGTAAAAAATGTTTGAATATACATTTTATCATTAGTATAAGGTAAATAAATCTGAGATGCTTTACCAACAGTGAAACCAATAGTTACAGTTATATTCCATTGGTAAATCCCATGAACCTTTTCCAATAGAAGCTATAACCATTGGTATAGATGTATGTGCACAAGACTTCTACTAATGATAAAAAAAAATTGTTGGAATAAGTGTTTTATTATTGGTATAGGGTAAGCAATCTGACGTTGCTATCTCAACACTATGACCAATATTTACAATCATATTTTGTCAGTAAAACTAATAAATCTATTCCAACAAACGCTATATCCATTGGTATAGGTCTATACCTACAAGGGTTTTACCGACAGTAAAATAAGTGTTGGAATAGGTATATGTACCGTCGGTATAGGGTTTTGGGACCTTTACCAATGGTTTTTTGACTTTTACCAACACACTTTACACAGTCACTATATGGCAATTTATTTATAGTGCTCATAACTAAGAGGAGTTGGCCCCCAAATTGTCCCTTGAGCCAGCAACCATCAATTGAAATAATTTATCTGCATCCTGCCATGAAACCTCCCTTTAATGGACCCAAGCAAAGATACATACCTTCAAATCTATTTTCACTACACTTGAAAATTACAGTTGATCTTGGATGTGTTCTTAGGAGTTCAAGCCTATAATCACATAAACTCTTTATTTGCTCACCCTCATCACCATCCAATATGTTGTTTGCATGACACGTCAAAAATTAAAACTAGAATAATTGAAATTAATAATTGAAAACGTCATAAGTAATAAATATAAACCTCACCTTTTTGCAATACATTTTGCCCTCCAAGCCTTTTGCCTACTAATGTCCACTTGCTGATTATGCTTTACAGGTTGAATAATGCTTGCCACAAATCATGAAGGGTTTGCCATGAATTAATCTAGATAATTCTTAGCAACCCATTTTGCACTCACATGCCTCACATTGTGCTCCTTGGTGCACTCATGTTTGAGAATCCCATATTTGATTTGAATTGTCTTCTTGTCTTTAACCATGGGAGCTGCTCATAGATAGAAAGGATATCCTTTCTTACAAATTGCCTTGCATCTCTTCTTATTACTTGGCCTAAAATTTATTACACACCTATTCTTAATTCCATAGTTCCTAATAGCCTCTCTAAATTGACTGAAACTACTAAACATCATTCCAATCTCAAAATGTAGGTCCTTCACATCAAATTTAGCATGCAACTCTGAATATTTTGGCTTACTTGGACCTACTCCTTCTTCATCTGTCTTAGAACATAAATGTAAGTCTTCAGATTCACCATATTCAAATTCATTTTGATCTCTGCCATTATTATGATCCTAAACACCTTTAACGGCTTCATACCCATCATGTGTAACTTTCTTATGTCCCTCCATACCATCACTACCCTCATCATTAAGCAATATTCTTAATCATGAAGTTCACTCCCATCATCCCCTTCTTTCTGTTGTCTAGGGATTGCCACTTGGATGTCAATATTTTCTTCCACTTCTTCAAGTTCCTTAAATTCTACTGCTTGATCACCAAGGCCTATGACATCATTGCTTCTTGTAACTAAGTTAGAAACCTTTGCATATACATTTATTGTCCTATTATCGCCAACACTTGAAGCCAACTCCAAAGCATCTCGATCAATCCTTATCTCTCTTAGCCCCATATTACCACCTCTTAAATGCAACAGCCAAACCTCCAAACTCATCTCCTTTGCCATTTTTATTATCTCTAATTTGGATATCTTATTAGGGCAGCAATAATAAGCAAACCCAGCAAGTCTACGGCCCTCCAATTTTTGTACCTCATCATATGTGTAATACAATCAAACTATGAAATACTCAGTGCCGGGTGTTGAAAAAAAGAAAAGAAAAAAACCCCAAACGAGTAATTAGTGCATTATGTAGACTTTTGTCTAAACAGAGAGAGCATTGAATTGTTTTATTAATTTTCTCCTATTGATTTACTTCTTCCATAGGTGGAAAAATTAATGTGCATCTAAACATAAATTTCAATGTTCTGACAACAAATGTGCATCTAAAAATAAATTTCAATGTTATGTTTTTCCTTTGGATAGAGTACATGGTTGACAACATAAAAAAAAAATTATTAGCATGAACAAGTTTCACTTGCCCTCATTAACAGAAAGTACACAAACTTCAATTCAATATAAAACTTTAGAAAGAAAATAAACTCCATACATAATAAATCTAAACATAAACTTTAATAGGCACTCACATGCCTCATCCTGCAAAACTATACAAAACCCCAATTCAATAGAAACTAAAAAAAATATCAAACTCCATACAAAAATAACACAAAACACAAGAAGATAAACATACAAAATAAACTCTAAACAGACTTTGGAAAGAAAATATATACATTCAGGCCACTCACATGCCTCATCTTTCAAAAATAGACAAAACTTCAATTCAATGGCAAGCAAAAAAAATATCAAACTCCTAAAGAAAAATACACAAAACATAAGAAGATATACATACAAAATAAACTCTAATAAATTCTAAACAGAAAATTCAATTCAATACAATACTTTGGAAAGAAAATATATACATTTAGGCCACTCACATGCCTCATCTACTCTAGCATGGTTAACATTGAGCATCAGTTCAGTTCATACATCCCAAATGTTATTTTAATATAGGACTAGGAAAACCTAAATCTAGTGTACATTCAAAATTGCAGTCAAATTAATGTAATGCCTTATAGTAAATTGGTGATCCTGTGTCTAGTGCCTTGTAACCCAATCAACATCCAAGAGGTACACCGGCAATTCCTCCTAACCAATATCTGGTTTCTTTAGGCTATGCGGGCTTCCAAAACACACGATGTGGAGATGATTTGCTTCCTTGGTATCTTAGCATCTAGGTGCAAGAGCGAATGAGGAGTAACAACTGCAAATTAATCAGGTGGTGGATGAGATGTGATTATGACAAAGGTTAGTAAAGGGGCTTCTAACGTGGCATCCTGCGTGGCAAAGTGGAAGGCCATGTGATTAAGTTGTTTAGGTGGCTCATCCGCGTGCGCATTGATGTGGAACGAAGGCATCCATGTGAGAATCCCGGCGACCACATACGCAACTCTCCACCGGAATAGTCAAAGTACCCTCCCGTTGAAAGGAAATCAAAATCAAGTGCTCAATTTGATATAAATTGAAATAAAGTACTCAAAATGAAACACGAGCTAAATAAGGTACTCACTAAAAAAAACCTTTTGTTTCATAAAAAAACATGACTGTTAGAATGTAAAAAAATATTTGAAAATTATTTATAATGTAGTGGTTTTAAATTAATATTTTAAAATTATTTAAAATATGAAAATTTATTAGTTTGAGATATATTCCATAAATTATTTTTAAATTGAGATAAAAATAAAATAAATAAAAATATTAAAATTTAGTTATATATAAGATAAAATATTTTTTATAAAAAGTTAAACCCTATACTAAATTTACATACCCTAAACCCTTATCCACGTTGGTCTTTCTTCCATAAATTTCAAATTTAAACCATATAAATCTCTAAACTTAAAACTTATAAACATTATAAAATCCTATCTAAAAGCCTAAAATCTTTAACTCAAATACTATAAAACCCTACACCCAAAATTTTAAAAACGTAAACCTAAACCCTAAACAATAAACCACAAACACTATAATTGACAATTTAGGGTTTGGAGAAGGGGTTTTTAGATTTACTGTTTATGGTTAAGGGTTTATATAATAAAGAGAAATTAAGTTTTTTTCAAAAAAAAAAAAAAAAAAAACAGAGAGAGAAAAAAATGACATGGATGCCAACTTGACACTACCTCATTTGAGAAAGCTAATCAAAAAACCTATTTTGTAAAAATATCATTACTCTTTTGAAATTAAGCTAGTGTATACAACTAAACTCGGTTTTTATAGAATATATAAATAATGTGGTTGTTGTGATTACCATCCTTTTATAACCTTGAAAAGCTTAGTGCTATGCATGAAGGATACAAATGTCTTGCATTTAGTTTCATAGCCAAATTGGCTCTAATACCAAATCCCCTTAGCATATTATTAGTCACATTGGATTTAGAAATCCAATAAAAATCAGTAAACAAAACATTGAATTCTTAGGGACCTAGTATTTGGATTGCATGTAACTCTAAATACAACCAAAGAAATGGTACTTTAGTTTCCATAATCAAAGACAGAGAAAGATTGGTGCCCCAAAAGAGGGATTAGAGTATTGAGAAATATGTATATATATAATATATATATATATATATATAGCATGGGACCCCAAGTTTGATTAACAAGTATAGTGACAATGATATTTGATGAGTGTGATTTAAGTAAGTAGATAATGGAGAAAGCTTATTAATTTAGGAGATGCTTTAGGCACAATGTGAAAACAAGTAAAATTACCTCGTTAAAACAAGGATGATGAGGGCAAGCTGTATGCATGACAAATTATAACTAAGGATCGGGGGCAATGAGGGTGGACTATCAAGAATTAAGAATAGTGATATGGACCACATTACACTTGATTTTAACATCAAGGATCATACTAGATGGCTAATGTGTGATTGAAGTCACAACGGAAATAGGCTAGGAATGAGACATTAATTTGACTCCTATATGAGATGTTAAGAGTTCTACTTGTTTCCACTTCATGGTTAAGGGATAGTGAGAATGTGTGTGGTGGTGTAATAGATTAAACCCAATAGTTCTTCCATTAAGGAATATCTAGTAGTGATTTAACACAATTTTATGATCAATCTCCAAATTAAGAAACAAAACTTTAGAACAACTCACTGTAAATGAGTTTAGATCAACAAAATCAACACAGAAATGGAATTCTCAACACAAATCTAGGAGTTTATAGAGTTCCTTCCCTTATCACAATCATCTAATAACAAGAGAATTCCATTCCATCACTCAAAGAGAAAAGGGAAATAGAGAAAAAGAGCAAGCATAATCTTCCTTAAAAATCAAAGCAATTTCTCATCACTCCTCCACGTTCTCAGAGCAAAGCAATACTAAAGCCTTCCCACTTGTTTCTCTTCTTGTCTTTTTTTTTTCCTCCACTCTAGCATAACAAACTTTGTATATGTGGCATTCCTTTTTCTTCTCCCTTGTGCTTCTATGCCATTTGTCACTCTCTGCCACAAGCTTAGGCTGTCTTGCATCTAGTGTTGATCGATGATTATTCAATCACACACTCAGTGCCTGCATCCAATATTGATCCCAATGATGATCTACTCATGTGCCTAGCTTTATTGACTACATTAACTAGAAATGTAAGACTTCTTCTCCCCTGAAGAAAGACCTTGTTGTCAAGGTCTAGGTGTGGATATTGTTGCTATTACTGGAAGAGGTCTTCTTAGGAATTCTCTTTAGTTTTTAAACCTTTCCACTGTACAAGTATCTAAATTACCTCATACTTATTTCTTAGAATTTTCATTGATTGGAGAAAATAATTGATAGGGACACAACTATAAGTGTCGATCTTGTAATAAAATGTGATAAAGAGCAATGTATCGATCCTCAAGGAATATAGAGTCTACCGTTACTAATCCTTAATCTAAAAACTAGCCTACTCAAGGTTGTGTGGTGTGAAAACAAAATAAAAGAAAATAGAAATCAAAAGCACTAAAACGAATATAGCTAAGAAAGCAAGAGAAATGGGGTGTTGTGGCATAGACTCCTTCTAGGGATTTGTAAGTCCAGGACAGAGGTTGTAAGCTAGCAATCCTATTTGAACCAACAGAAATATTAAATTATACTATCTCCTTTCTCAAGGTGATTAGTAACTGATTCAGTATAGTGCTGATATAGAGAACCCCATGATCACATTACACTTTATGAATTCTTAACAAGAATAGACAAGTATTCAAATTATAGGCGATCCTTCTCTCGAAGTGATCACCCTTAATACCATACAAAGTAAAAATGAGATCTCTCTCTAGATCTATTCCCTTTGATTGCAAAGAGTACAGAATTGCTTGTCAATTCGCTCGGGAGGATTGTGGGAGGAGAACTCTTGACTCCAAAGTACCCTATCTTTAAGCTTACTCACAAATCTCTTTCAATCAAAGCTTGCCTATGCCAAGTGGGTCTCTCGACTCGTCACACAAGCACGAAATACATGAAACTAGGGCTTTCGCCTCATTAGCATTCAAAACAATAAGAACACGCAAATGAATTCAAAATTAAAGGATTGTAATTAATAATCAAAGTAAAGTATGAAAGATCCACAATCAATATCAATCAAATCTAACCCTAGAGTTCACAAGCGACAACAAGAATCACTAAAAGCATTAAAACCTCCTTTACAATTGTGCCTCTTAGGATTGCTGAAGGACTTCCCCCTTATCTTCCACAAATGCTACCAAGGTGCTCCTTGATGGTTATAATCTCCTTCCTCCAAGGTGGTAAGCCTCTTCTCCCTAATGATTCACCTTAAAAAGTATGGAGAAAACTCCCTCTTCTTTTCCAAACCTTGGTTGTCAAAAAATACCTTCAAAACCCTCACTAGAATCTTTTAGACCTAGGCACTTAAGATCTCCTTATGGGCTTAAGAATGAGGCGGTATGGAGCTAGATATATGGGTCGCATGCCTTATTGGACACCTTACAGCCGTAAGTTCTATCCGTAAGGTCTTCTGTCTTGGTGTTACGGCCTAGCTTAAGGCCATTACCACTAGGTTGTAAACTTCTCTGGATGGCTTTTTCGACCCCACCCTTATAGGTGTAAGTGCTCCTTATAAGCTCCTCCACACAGCCCTTACGGTTAGGCTTACTAGTGTAAGTCCCACCCGTAAGT
The DNA here is from genome assembly GCA_020875875.1 of Dioscorea alata. Taxonomy (NCBI): domain Eukaryota; kingdom Viridiplantae; phylum Streptophyta; class Magnoliopsida; order Dioscoreales; family Dioscoreaceae; genus Dioscorea; species Dioscorea alata. The sequence goes on from CM037020.1 coordinate 2,144,657, forward strand.
CCTTCAGTTTGATCCTTATGCTCTCTCTTACAATCATAAACATGCACGCAAGGTTCTTTGTCTGAGGCTTAAGACTGTAAGCACGACCGTAAGATACACATAAGTGGTTATGTTTGGCTTATTTTTCAGTTGTTGATGCCTAGAGAGTTTCATCTTCCTCATTTCGGCACTTTCTTGCTACTTTTGGCTCTCTCTCATCCTTTGGCATTGCCCGGTACCTATAAATACAATTTTCACCATGTTTAGCATCATCTTCCATAACAATACTCTTTTACACACAGAATAAGTGTAGAAAATGATATTAAATAACGCATAAATGTACACTTATCAATTATTAGCTTGTTTGAACAAGAGGTTCATATTTAGTTGTAAGCAATGGTAATGTAATTGTCAAACACTTTGGATTGGCTTCACAATTCTTAAGCAAAGAAGCATGGAATATTGGATGTATTTTAGCTTTCTAGGGCAACCAAAATTTATATGCAACAACACTAATGCGTTGAATGATTTAAAAAAGGACTAAAGTACTTCATACTAAGCTTTTGGTCCCTACATAAAGCCATTGAATGTTGCTGATATGGCTATAATTTGACAAAAATGCAATCCCCTACCTCAAAAGAAATCTCAATTATTTTAATATCAGCCAATTTTTTCATACAAGCCTAAGCTTTAAGTAAATTCTATTTAACTGAGCTAATGCTTGATCTCTTTGTTGAAGCTAGGAGAAATTAGCTAGAGGATCCTTATCATTAGAAGAATAAGCAATTAATGGAGGAGAATCTCATCCATAGACTACCTTGAATAGGATCATTTCAGTGCTAGTATGGTACACTATGCTATACCCAAACTCAGCCCATAGTAGTAGGTCTACCCATCCTCTAGGATTTTCAGCAATAAAGCACCTAAAGTATAGTTCCAAACATTTGTTAAGAGCTTCTGTTTGGCCATCCAATTATGGTTGGTAAGAAGACAGAGCCAAAGTGGTTCCTATACTATGAAATAAATGCTGCCTAAGTTTACTGAGAAAATCACTAACAACGGATATAGGAATATTATGAAGTTTTACCATATTATGAATGAAAATCTCAGCTACCACTGAACTTGTGAAATCAGCTTTGAGTGGCATAAAGTGGCCATATTTGGATAATCTATCAATGACCATAAATATGACTGAAAAATTCTTAATAAGAGATAATCCTCTAATGAAGCTCATAGAAATGTCTTTCCAAACTTGGTGAGGAATTGGTAATAGGTATAGTAAAATTGCTGGACATGTATTAGCATGCTTAGTCTGCTAACAAATTTTACAAGATCTAATGAATTTATTGATATCCTTATGTATGTCTTTCTAATAAAATTGCGTAGGTAGGCCAGCATAAGTTCTCAATAAGCTTGCATGACGTTCTAATTAGGAATCATGGAATTCCTTGAGCAGTTCAAGTGTAATTTGATAATATATCATCTGAAATAACTAGTCTACTATTCCATCATAGGAGGTATTGTTTCAATGAAAATTTGGAGTAATGCAAGGAATTATCTTGTAATGCATGAATGATTAGCCCATAATTGGAGTCCTGATGTTGTAATATCTAAAGATGACATAACAACATACAATAATAACGCCTAGAAAATACCCAAATATAGATGTTTCAATTGCTATATTGTCCATTCCTAGTTTATACTCAATACTGAGATCACAATTTAGGAGGCCATCATTGTTGTTTAGGTGTCTGTATGGATTGAAAACATAGATGTTTCAGTGCTAGTTGGTCTATTTGAATAGTGAATTTATGGCTGATTTGATAATGGTTGGATTTGTTGACTGCCGTATTAAGTGTAAAGAGCTCTCAAGTGTATGCAAACTACCATTGCATTCTAGTAAACAACCTTTTACAAGAATAGGCATTTAAGTGATTCTTTTGAGAGAGAAAACCACAATTCCTAATCCAGAAGCATTAGTTTCAATTGTGAATGGTTGAGAAAAGTCAGGTATAATTAAGACTAGTGCTGAAGTAACAACTTGTTTAAGAAGAATAAAAGCTTCTTGAGCTTTGTGATCCCAATGGAAGTTATCATTTTTTAATAAATCTATGACAAGTTTAACCAAGGTTATGTACTGCTTTATAAACCTTTTGTAATATCCACTTGAGCTAAAAAAACCCTTCAGCTATTTAAGGGTAAATATTACTGTAGATCACCTAATTATACCCAATTCTCACTTTGGGTATCAAATTTTGATTTGTATCAAAATGGTCACCTCATTTCAATTTAGTTTCAAAAAAATATTACCCAAAGGAATCTGATGAGATTATGCAAACGTGGATCGTGGTATTCCAACGTGGTCACCGGATTTCTACATCACCTGTCCCAATGGCCTTGCCACGTGGATTAAAATGCCACTATGATCCATGTCATGCCATTGGGGCGAGTGATGTGATGGCATTTAATCCACGTGGCAAGGCCATTGGAACGTGTGATGTGGAAATCTGTCGACCACATTGGATTGCCGACGTCCACATCAGCATAATTTCACCAGATTCCTTTGGGTAATATCTTTTTGAAACCAAATTGAAATGAGGTGGCCATTTTGATACAAATCTAAATTTGGTATTCAAAGTGAGAATTGGGTATAATTAGGTGATCTACAGTAATATTTACTCGCTATTTAAGTGAAGTAAGTGTTGACCAGTAAATTATTGCTTCAATAAAAGGTGGTAAATTAGTAGGAAGAGAAAATACGATCTTATACAATTTAGTATTAATTATTTAAGTTTGTTAGGCATGTCATTATCATTATATAGGGAGAATTATGAAGAATTGGAATCAGTGGTAGGGGTCAAAGTCATGAGATAAATATTTACAAGATAATGCATTGTCACAATATAACATTCATTAATTGCCTTAGTAGAGCATAAACTAAGCACCTGATGTATAGATATAAAATCATGTTTAGGAGATCTATCACCATGCAATGTAATGAATTGATTGTCCTAGTAAAATTGAAGAAGTAGTGTGTCGTAATTAATTATATGGGGCCCAAAGTAGCTAACCAAGCTACCTCTAAATAATCTCAGCATCAACAATAGCCAAGAGATAAGCAAGAAATTTAATTAAATGATTGTGTATTTTTTACCAATAGTTGCTCAATAAGGCCTTCAACTTGTAAAGACTTCCCATTGCCTACCAAGACCTTAAATGAGGAAGCAGGCACAATATCTAGATGCAAAAATTTAGCAAATCTTAGTTGAATAAAATTTTGATCGCCACACCAATCTTGAACTAAATGGCCATTAATGGAACCAGTAAAGAGTGTAGTGCCAGAAATAGTTGTACTATTCATAGCATTTAAGGTTAGACTTTTGAAATTGATCCTCCACTTGTTGATTTGGATTAGGATCAAGTATATATTTAGTATAAGGAGGTTCTTGTGGATCTTCATCCCATTGTAATAACAATAGCTTCTTGTCACCAAATTTATGTGTGGGAAAATACTTTTCATTACAATTGGAGTACAGTCCTTTAGATCGACAAAATTGTATTTCATTGAAACTAATCCTCTCATACTGCTGGTGATGTAGTGGTAGGTACTGATAAAGAAACATTAATAGCAGTAATACCTAGTTTATAACTAAAATGAATGATGGACTATAAGAATATCTTTTTTAGTAGTAAATTTTTGCAACATCATATTTCTCCTCAAAGAGCTTAGCCAGAGTAACAACTTTAAATGAATCTATCAGCTTGTTAAGGGATAACATATCTTTGTAATTCTTTCTTTAATACAGTGAAAAATAGTCTAGCAAGGATGCTACTAAAATTCCTTCCACCTGATTATCTACAGCAGCAAAAGTAGATTAAAAATTTGATACAGTGTTGTATCATTTGGAACCAGAGAACTACTAGTCCATCATAATAAATGACAACTATCTTCAATTGATAAGTATTTGAAATTTCATAATAGTCAAGAAGTTGATCAGCTTTGAATATCTATTGTATAGCATCGGTGCCATCAAATCTTGAAAAATCAAGTTTGACTGAATTCATGTGAATTTGAAATTGAGTTTTGAGATTAATATTAGTAAGAAAAGAAAATCTATGTCGAGAAATTAGCGAAAAATTATTATTATTATTACAATGTTGAGCTTGTTGATATACAATATGTTTGAATATGTTGGTCAAAGATTGTTCCAAAAGCTTGGTCCTCTTTTCCCATTGATCTACTACAACTAAAACTGTTTCAAGTTTTACATTCAGATCTTTCAAAAGGGTATTATCAGCCATTTAAGTAGAAATAGATAATGAAAGCACCAATGTAATAAATTAAACTCAAGAGTTCTTCAATCAATGAATATCAAATACTAATTTAACACAATTCAAGATCAACATCCAAATTAAAAACAAAAGTTAAGAACAACTCATTGTAAATAAGTTAAGATCAAGGAATTTAACACAAAAAAGGAATTCTCAAAATCAAATCGAGGAGTTCATAGAGTTCCTTCCCTTATTGCAATCATTTATTAACAATATGAACACCATTCCTTCACTAAAAGAGAAAGGGAAATAGAAAACAAACAAGCATACTTTTCTCTAGAAATCAGAGGAATTTCACATCATTCCTTAAGCTTCGTAGAGCGAGCCAATACTAAAGCCTTTTCCTTGTTTCTCTTCTTGCCTTCCTTTTATATTCTTCTTCCACTAAGGCATAATAGTCTTTGTACACGTGCATTACATTTTCTTTCCCTTGTGCTCCACCACTTCTCACTCCCTGCATCAAGCTTGGGCTATCCTACTTCTAGCGTTGATCTCGATGATGATTTAATCACATCCAAGCACCTGCATTCATTATTGATTTTTAGGATGATCCGATCACTTGCCCAGTTTTATTAACCATTTTGATAGAAGTAATAAAGTACCCAACGGGTCTATTAGTCGAATCTATAGGGAACAAGGGTACTAATACTAACTACTTCTCTGCTATCTATCCTAATGATCAGTGGGATGATGTAATGATCAAGTGTGCAAAGAAATGAATACCAAAGATGAATATGCAAGGGTATAATAGAGGGAGATCTCAATCAGTAGAAGTAGGGTATTTGGGTAATGCTCCCCCCTAGGACTCATGTATTAGGTACCAGGTGTGCAAAATGTTTCTAGAATGAGTAGGTTAAGTCGTGGATATCCAAAGATAATCGGATCCTACCTCTAGATCACATATACCGGTCACCTATGAGGTCTCAGTGGAGAAATCTCTCAGTCTCAACACCACATATGACCGCATAGCACTCTAGGGATTCCAAAGGGTGTATCCAATTCCTAAGAATAGACCTAACCTTACCTCTAGGTGAAAGCTCCCTGATGTGTTCTCCGTAAGTGTACGGGTTACACATAAGTAATACAGTGGTACCCCGTAGAGGGGTAGAGTTGTGCAAATCAAACACATCAAGTTATGCAGATACAAGATTAAACACAACAACCGAAAGAACTCTGTAAATCAATAAAAGAAAGTGTTCAAAGCATACAAAACATCATGGTTTAACATCCAAGGGGCATCGTGGATGATTAACCCCTCATGGATGGGTACAACATGGAAGAAAAAAAATCAAAGATTTAAATAAAGAAGACATGACTCCCTTCTTCTCAAAATACTCTTCCTACTCGAGCTCCGTATGCTAGCTCCATTTTTCTTGTGCCTTCGACTCACCCTTGATCCCCTTAGATGGTGTGGTGAAGCTTGATCTTCACTCTCATCAACGTCCTCCAGGTGGAAAGTGAAATCCCCGAACAAAGATGATAGTGAAACCCTAAAAGCTAGAGTTAAAAAGGTTGATTTCAGGCATGACGTGATCTAAGCACGGTTGTGCTTAGGCCGTGCTTCTCTTCGAGATTTCTGAGTGAAATGGCTAAGTGGATGGCTGGGATAATTAGGGGGAAAAGCACAATCGTGCTTCTCCCGTGCTACTCTTGTGCACGACCGTACTAAGGATAATATGACCATGCTTTCCCTGATGAAAAGAAATTATCTTCAGGCTGAAATAATTAGGGAGAGGAGCACGGATGTGTTGAGCCCTTGCTTGGTCTAAGAGCACTCCCATGCTTGAATTATCACTAGGTCACTTCTAGGCTGCAATAATCAAGGGGGTAGAGCACGACCGTGCTCTGCCCGTGCTTCACTTGAACACTTAGCAAAATCTTTATTCTTTGCTCATTTAATCCCCGATTTTACTCCAAATTGCTTCGAGCTTGATAATTCTACACAACGAACAAATATATCTAGAGTAGCAATGCAAATAAACAAAAGTATGCTTAAAAGACAAGTAAAAGAGTGAATTGAGGGTAAATAAACATGATATGAAATGCACTCATCAGTCCCTAACCCCCTACGAGGTTCCGGTAGAGAACTCTTTCAATCTCAACAACTCACACCACATATGGTTTCTTAGAGCTTAGGACATAAGGAGATAGAATACACCAATTGGAGGGAAAAGTGGACGCTCCACTATCTCATGACTCATCCTCTCAACCCTCTCCAATCTTGAGGTTCTAACCCTAATGGAGACCTCTCCCTTACCAAGGAGAACAAATCATGCAAACCAAAAAACCATAAGATCAATAAGGCAAGCAAGCATTAGGCAAACAAGATTGAAACTCAACCAAACTCGGATTAAATAGAAACACAATGCAAATCCACATAAAATTAGAATTCCAGGGTTCACAAGGCCAAATACCTTCTAGGGGTTTATCTCTCCATGGAGCAATATACAAAACAAACCATCAATGAATGAAAGTATATAAAAGCCATAGAAATAAACTCCCCTATATCTGATTTGATGGCCTTGATGAAGAGCTTCGACGTCTTGATGGAATCCACTCTGAAGCTAGGGTCGCCATTGGCTTCCTTGATGCTATGACAAAGGAGGAATCGATCAAAGTTATTGAATAAATGACTCCTAAGCCGCAAAGACCTCCTCTTCCCTAGCCACCTCACATCTCAAGAGCCGCATAAAAGATATCCAAAGAATAGAGCAAATCGGCTATTTATGACCTAAAATTGGGCTGTCACGTGCCTCCACACGACCATGTGACCCTCCACTCGCCTGTGTGGGCTGCAGAATTGCCCACATGACTGGGTGGAAAGTTTTACCCGGTCGCATGGATAGTGATTTACTACATTATTTCTACAGTGATTTTCTACAGTGCTTTCCATGAATAAGGCTCCAAAACTCTTCTTCTCCTGAGGCCACATGGATGGCCACACATCCGCATGGTAGGTTATGAGACTTATTGTTGTCTAAACATCATTGGGAAGGCTCTTGAAGTCTTCACAGAAGTCGGGACATGGGAATACAGTTGCCTTTGTGCCCTTCCAACTCACAATCTAACTTGAATTCTCTTGGAAGTTGGCACACATCCTCATGTGTGTGAGCTCCACTTGTAATTTTATCCTTATGTTGCATAAAAGACTCCCAAAATGTGCCTCATGACCTATCTTTGCTTTCTTTTCTCTCTAAAAGCCTTCATAACCCTATTTGCACAAAAGAACACCAAATAAAATTTACGAGATATAAAACATGATAAAAATAATGCTTGACATGTCCGATTGCGTATATACACCGCAAGTGCATGGATGTCAAAGTAATAAAATACCCAGTGAGTAGGATAGTCGAATCTACAGGGAACAGAAGTACTAGTAATAGCTAATTCTCAGTTATCTAGTCAGAATCAATAATATGATGTAATGAACTTAATGCGAAAACTATGAAAATTGTAACCAACTAAAGAGACAAAGAAAATAAGGGAGATCTCAATCAATGAAGATGAGGTACCCGGGCAATGCTCCCCCTAGGATCTATCATGAAGTGCAAGACTTACTAAATGCTTCTAGACCAAGTTATAAGAGTTGAAGTAATCCAAGAACAATTGGTCCCTGCCTCCAAGCCACCGATACTAGTCCCTTAAGAGGTCCCAGTGGAGAACTCACTTAATCTCAAGACCTCACACCACATATGACCGCAATAAACTCTAGGGATACCTAAAAGTGAAACCGATTCCTAAAAATAGATCTAACTCTATTTCTAGGCGAAAAGATCCCTAACCCCCTACAAGGTCCCAGCGGAGAAATCTATCAATCTCATGCCTCACACCAAATATGGTTGCATAGAGTTTAGGGAATACAAAGATAGGAAACACTTAATCGGAGAGGAAAGGGGACACTCCACTATCTCATGACTCACCCTCTCAACTCTTCAATCTTGTATGTTCTAACCCTAATGGAGACCTCTCTCTCACCAAAGCAATTAATCAAGCACAATCAATCAATCACAAGAATGAATAAGACATGCAAGCATTGATTAAACAAGATTGAAACTCAAATAAACTAGGATTTAATAGAAAGCATAAAGTAAATCAATACATGAATATGATCCTAGGGTTCACATGCCCAAATACCTACTAGAGTCTAGCCCCCATGGGGTTTATTACAAAACAAGAGATAACACAATAAAAAGTAATGTAAACCGTGGAAATAAACCCACTTGAATTCATGATGATAGCCTTGATGGATCGCTTAATGTCTTGAAGGATCCTTCTCCGAAGCTAGGTCGCCAATGGCTCCCTGATGCTATGACAGCGAATGATCTATCAAAGTTGGTGAAGAACGACCCCCAATATCACCAAAGACCTCCTCCCTGAAACCCTAGCCTCCTTAGCCATCAAACGTGAGCAAAACATGTCGAAAGAATAGGGCAAATCGGCTATTTAAAGACATAAACCGTGTTTGTCACATGCCTCTATGTGACCATGTGAGATTCCACGTAGTCACGTGAGCTGCAGGAATTTCCACACGGTCGCATGAATAGTAATTTTGCTACATTGCTGCTACAGTAATATGCTAGAGTACTCTTCATAAACACAGTCCAAACTATCTTCTCTTGAGGCCACATTGTCGGGCACACGTCCATGTGGTCGGTTATAAGACTTTTCTTCATTGAATCATCGTTTGGAGGCTTTTGACATCTTCACACAAGTAGGGACATAAGGGTGTCACTACCTTTGTGCCCATCCAACTAACAAATTCAGCTTGAATTCTCTTAGAAGTTGGCACACACCATTATGTACATGAGCTCCTCTTGTGTCTTGACCCTTGTGTTGTACAAAAACTCCCAACAGCGTGCCTTCTTAACCTATTTTTGCTTCCTTTCCTTCCTTCAAAGCATTCACAACCTAATTGCACAAAAGAACATCAAATACACTTTATGAGACATAAATTATGATAAAAATGATGCTCAATGCATATAAAACATATAAAGAAATATGTTTGCTCAAGCACTTATCAATGCTCAATGCATGCAAAACATATAAAGAAATATGTTCACACAAGCACTTATCAGTTATAAATCTTGTCATTTATAAAACACTTTTAATAAAATGTTCATAAATTATTAATAAAAGTAAAATATGTTTATAAACTTATGCAACTACACGCCCAACATGTATGTGTACATGTGTGTGTGTGTGACCAAATCATACTAACCTTTATCAAATGAGATAAAGTGAGTCATTTGAATTCAACTTGTTTATTTATTAAATTTGAAATCTTGGATCAAACATGACTCTTTTACAATCAAACAAATTTAAGTGTTGTGAAACCCAAACCAAACACGAAGAATTTGTGTTAGTTATAACTAAATAAATCGAATCTAGCCAAAACTAAGTTCTAAAAAAAATTATTTAACTTATTTGATAATTGTCCTAATAAAAAATCAATTAATCTATCATTTTCAAATAATGATTAATTAATTAGCATATTTCAAATGACCAATTATCCTTTTCTTATGATAAAATTCCTCAAATATTATGCCATGTCTACAATGGTTTCATTATTTATAAATTATTTTTGGCAATATCATAGTCAATGCACGTGGAATGTGAAATCAATTGTAGTTGCCACATAATTAATAAATATTTTATAAAATAAATGAAAAAGAGTTGGTTCCAAAGTCAAAAGTTAAGGGTTTGAATTTGTAGTTTGTCCACATTTTAGAAAAAATAACAAAGAAACGTCTTGGAACAAGATTAAGGACTTTACTTCTCTTCTTATTAAGTTTTTGTCAAAATATTTAAAATAATAAGATTTAAAAAAGAATATTAATGATTTTGTGGGTGTGTTTTAAGATGATGGGGTAAGTGTATGCTAGAAGTCTCTAAGGTAATGTTTGTTTGGGTTGATTTGCAATTACATGTAATTTGAGTAAATGGGCTTTAGAAATCTAGTGTTTGTTTATTAGATTTTAAAATCCCATGTAACTAGGATTATATTAAATAGGAGTTTTGGTTTTATAGCCAAAACAGTTATAAAACCAAATCCAATGAGTTTAAAAGTCCTCATGAGCATAGCATGTGTGAGACCAAGTAACACCAAATTCTTTGGAGTAACTAATCATAAGCATCTCATCAATTTCTCCTCAACCCTAGCTAGCCACAATCCCTTTCATCCATTGGCCAACGTAGATTATTTTTGCTTCTCTCTAATTAAGGAAGCCCAAACATTGCAAGGTGTGATTTCTAGTTTTCTCAAGGTTTCACTTTCTTCCTTGTTGTGGATTGGATGGGTGACTTTATGTTTGTTTGATGCCTTTTGTTTTGTAGTTAATGATTTTATGCTTATCTTGAAATTTTCATCAATTTTGTGATGTATAGAGATCTTATGCCTTCCATTTTGTTAAGTCCTATGTATATGACCATTGTGTTTAGTAGCAGTTTCTCTGTTGTAATTTGGTCTGCGGATGCATGTTATAATGAACATAAAGGTCACCTAATACATGCGTTTAAAATTATGTGTAAAATGAAACAAAAGCTATGACAAACACTGGAAAATTGCAAGGATACTTTCAATAATGGAAGAAAGGTATCTGGACATGGAATCCCCTTAGAATGTTTAGTTAAATTCTAGACTAGGATATTGGATTATAATTGAGTCAATTGGACCACAGGTGTTCTTAAATCATGTTTACCCCTTTTTTAAGGTGATGAACAACTAATCCCCTACCGAGCTAGATTGGAATTTCTTCCCTACCTAGACATAATTTGATTGCAAGGACATGTTTTGAAGTTTGTACAAAGGATGAACACTGACTTCCTAAATCACACTAATCCTTTTCTCAAGATAATTAGTTACTAATCCCCTACTGAGGTAGGTTGAAATCTTTTCCCTACCTAGGCACAATATGATTGCATGAACATTTAATAAAATCCAAAGGTAAGGTAACCCTAATAAGAAGAATTGAGACACTTGACCTTCTATCTCAAGGTCTATGCTCAATTTTCTTCAATTGTGGTAGATTTATGTATAATGATTTTTCAATGTCCTACACATGTATCAAGCTCTCACTATATGGAAATCATGGCATTAACACACATAATTGAATCACAATCAAAATGAACTCCAACATATAGCTGATATCCAATGTTCAATACAAGATTACATCATATGGTTCATCAGTATTGTCTGAATACCCTAGGAGGTTTAGCTCATCATATAAAGAAAGTGTGAAATACAATCAAAGAGGTGTATAAATAATATACAAAACTTGATTAAGAAAACCCTCTTGTGTTTAATAACTTTTCTCTAAGCTATCTCACTAAAATCTTCTTCAACAAGCCACCAAGGCTTTTTCTCTATAGCAGTGTCTTTAGACCCTAAGGAATATGATCGACACCTTGTCCAAATGGCTGCTAGAAAACCTTTTAAAGCACTGCTAAAATTCATAGCAAAACTCTAGAAAAAGGCTGGAAGAAGTCTATAGGAAGTCCCCTATAAAATTTTGTCTTTGTTCTTTCATAGTCCAAGTATCGAGTAAGTACTTGCACAGAGTTAGTCACAGGGGTCTATGCTAGGCTGTGTAATCCCCTTTGAACTAAAACCCTAAAAAGTACTAGGATTACACGGTCTTAAACCATGATTACACTGGACAGCGTAAATGTTACACAGGGTCATATGAAAGTACACAATATCAACATAGGTGCGTGTCACTGCTCTGAAGCATACTCTAAATTTCTAGAGAGTTTCATGGCCTAGTAAATTGGGTCATATGGGACCCTATGTAATATTCTGGTTTATTTTAAATCAGGAGAAAATTGATGCTCTTCACTTCTTGGATTACACTAGGCCTTGTGGGCCCTCATGTACAAGAGGTGCACTAAGTACAAATTTATACAAAATTCACTAAAAAGGAAAACTAAGTGCATTAATTTGGAATGTTTAATATATATATGTGCGTGCGTGTGTGTGTGTGTGTGTGTGTGTGTGAATTATGACATTGTTATGTATCTCGGCCTTAGTAATATTTTGTAGTGTTTTTTATTTTTTATAGGGAGTTGCAATTATGGAGCATCTATTTGAGTAGGTTGTAAGATTGGCCGAGAAGAATGTTGTAGGTAATTGATTATTACCTATCATTATATATCTTGCTATGGTCAACTAGTTTTAGATACTTAAACTTGAATCTCTTCATACCTTCAGCTGGTAATTTAAAGAACTGAAAGCTGGCTTTAAATATGGATACATATGTGGTCACTTCCATGATCAAAGAGTTGGCATTCTCTACAATCCTACATTAGTGGCATATCTTCATGTTTATGTATATCAAATTACCAGTGTTTGATGTTTAGGATCTTATAAAAGATTCATCTTGTTAAAATTCAGTAAGGACAAGGATATTAGATATTCATAATTTAATTATCTTCCTTGCCTTTCATGTCTCATTCTATGCTTCTATATAGTATTTCAACACAAGCATAGCATAGAAGTATGAAGGTCTACTCTTTTTAGTATCATAAGATTGTCTATGAAATGATTGCTTCATTGCTTTTAAATGTTCCCTTTATACTTGTTTTCTTAATTTAGAGTCTTGGGATTAATGAACCAGTGTGATTCTAGCTAAATGCTTAAGTTTCTAAATGCTAATTTACAAAGTCAATAAAGGCCAAGTATTAATTTGTAAAATAAAAATGTGTAATTGTTATGGTTATTATTTTGAAATAGTTAAAAAAAAGTTGTAGTTATTTACATATTAAAAAATATAATTATTTCTAAGTCCCTTTGAAACAAAAATATTTATAGACATATATATATATATGAAGAATCATCATAAATTAGTGAAATCAATAAAATTATATTGTACCTACAAATATGGTTTTGACACATGAAAAGTTGCAAGAGAGCTCTTTCTATTGGCTTAATAATTATTTTTTAATAAAGTTAGTTATTAATTTAATAAATTATGATAACTTGAATAAATAAAATAATATCCACTGACATATTAAATAAAAGGAAAAGAAAAGTATGTAAAGGGATATAGGTAACCTCACCTTGGGTATCTATATTTCATAAATATATCAAACCAAACAAATGTTTTCTAATTTCAAATTAACAAATCCCTCTAACTAAACACAAAATCCTTTAAACGAAGTCTCCAGTTACATTTAACTAATCACCATATTTGACTCCATAGTATTTTAAAACTTAAGTATTTTTACATTGCAACTAAAATCTGCTGAATTTACAACTACATTCAACTAAACATGACCTAAATTTGAAATTTATGAAAATTTAACCAAAAAATGTCTTCTTACTACTAATCAAAATATTTTTTAAAAACTTATAATTTTATTGTTTAATTAATGATAGATGATGAGTGTATGAATATATGTATTTGCAAATTGTAGAATTATGCACTTAGCTTATTTAATTTTTTTGTTATCTAGAATATCCTATTTGGTTATTGTATTATACTCAATCTGCCACTTAAGTTTCTCTATTATAATTTGCCCTTATGAGATCCATGTATTATTGAAATTGAGCAAATTGAGTCCCACATGTGACTACCATTCACTTTTCTGTCCATCTTTGTTGATGTGACCTTTTTAAAGATTAAAGTATGATTAAAACATTTGTTTTTTTAAATGTATTTTTAATAAATCGGATTGGGATCCAAATTGGATCCAAACTCAATACCTAAACTAATTAGGTACTCTCTCTCCAACACTCTACTCCACTCACCACATCAACCTTGGTTGGATCATTCATTTGACAATTGCATCAACATCGTCTTTACTCCATTCCTTTACCCCAACACCCCAAAGTAGAGTTGCCACCATTGCAACTACCGGAAAAAAAATCCAAGCAGCACCTCTTCTCCAACCACTAGATCCATCTCCTCATCCTCTAGCCCTATACCGCCTCAATCGCACTACCATGCCCTTGGCTGCATGGCTAGATTGATGGCTTTCTTTCACGTAAAAAATCATCCATTTGGTTTACAACGTACTCCTAGCAAGATAATGAAATAGAAATGGATTTCCCACACTCTACTTTGATTCTTTCTTAGCCCAATCATCGACAAAGTTTGAGTTGCTATAATGTGTGTTTTATTTATTTATTTATTTATCAATTACAATTTGTATCATGGATGTTTAGATCAATAATAATGCGATATTTACAACCAAGTTTTATGTAAGTAGAATGCAATGTAATAAAAGTTCACCCTTTCAAACAATATTTCAAACAACAAAATGTAATCTGGTGTTAGACATATAATCTACAACAACATTTTAATTTTAAGTATCAACATATAATTCGCAGTAGGATAACGTAACAATAACATATACAATATCTAAACAGGCAACAACAATGCTAAATTGCACTTAATTGATAACTTCAATTAGAGAAGCATAACACAATTACATAATCAAAACTTTTAAATTCTAATTCCATTGAATATATCAAAATTATAAAAGCAACATTCTATTTTGCAAATATTTTGCGCACATTAACAAAATAATGCCATGAGCTTGTGACCTAGGGACATACAATTGAAGATTACAATCATAAACCACAAAAACCTATATTGATAACCAATTACTATAAAACCCCATCCCTAAATGCAATTTCCATGCTTATAGTGAAGCTTTTTCTTTAGTTACAACAATTGTCATGCTGTACTATGTTGATAATTATGGCAATTCAAATGATGTACTGGTCTACTAGCTTCCATACTCAATCTAATTTTTCTCTACAATAATCCCCATATTCCTTCTTGCTTCACCATTACAAACACCAAAGAAACTATATTAATAACCAAAAAGTTCAACCACAAAGTAAGATAGTTTTGAAATTAGTAATAATATTACAATTAATTTATTGACAGTGGTACATGAAAAGAAATGTGGATTTTCCCTACCAATAATAAGTCCACCACTGTGAGCATCCTACAACATATAAAATATTTATTTTAGCCTTTTGAAACTAGAACATTTGATCAAAATTTTCCAAAGAATATTATTTCTTATTCTTAAAATTATTGTTGAACCATGGCTTGCAGCAAGTGCCTTTTTTTCCTTTTGGTTGTAGCAATTTTCTTTGCCTTTTGCCTTGATGTATCTACCATATCACTAGTGTAACCTGCTTTAGCACATAAGGTTAGATCATGGCCAACAAATTAAATTGGAGAAAAAGAAGTAATGCTCCTAGAAGCAATAACAGAGCGTACCAAAATGTTACATTTTTTTGAACATATGGTCTTGTTGTGGCCTTCAACATGGCAGTAACTACACTTAATTAAAGATCCTGCCTCTCATGGATAATTGTTTTACCATTACTTTTACCTTCTAAAGGCTCTCTCTTCTTTTTGTTGGATAATCGACTAGGCATCCTCTTCACTAAAGGAGGCAGTAGTGGTCTTTCCTCACTTGTAGGCCAAAAATTTTTGTCTTTCACTTGATTAATAGTAAATTTATATGCCTTTAAATAGATCTCTTTGTCTGAAGAAGTGAGCCTCGTAATTGACTAGATCTGCCCCTTAAAAAGCAATGATAACAAATGCATGTTAGCAAGGGATGCCTATTTTACCCCACTTACCACAAGAGCATATCTTATCTGCTAAGATGACAACATAAGTCATGCTCCCATGTAGCAATAAATCATCTCAATATACCTCATGTCTTTCATCCCATTCCATTCAACTTGCCACTTCTTTGCCTTACTTTTTCAATCTTGGTAGCAATATTAGGACCATAGTCCCCTCTCCACTTGCTAGCATGATCTCTTTTCATTGAGATCTTGGTTATCACATATTGCCTAATGCCTTCAAGCATAAAAATAATAGGTTTACTCCTATCATCCAAGAATACTCCATCAAAAGTTTTATGCATTTTGTCAATCACCTCACATTTAACTCTATCAGCAAAAAAGTTTTGTCCCAACCTTGAATAGGCCATTTTTCCAATAACTCCTCCATATCCTTGTCTCCTCTTTTAATCATAGTCATATGGTGTAATTGTTTTCTTATCTTAAGTTAGCTTGTAGATCTAGCAATAAAGGGTATTGAAGCTGCAACTCCTTGCCCTTATATTTCTTACCCTATCTAATATAGATGTGTCTTGCATACACCTTTTGCTCAATAACTGGAAGAAGATTAGTCATTGAATGTATTAGTTCTTGCAAGAAAGACATTAAACAAATTAAAATGTAGTACTGGGTAAAGAATAAATTTTTGCTAATGTATATTATATGCGTTATGCATTTAATTAATAAGAGACCATCCCAAGCCTTCTCCCATGGACAGATTAGACTTCAAATTATCAATAAACAAGGGATAGGATTCACTTTGTTTCCTTCTGGAAAACTGCCCATGTTGCAGGGAACCTTTGGTTGTTCACATCCTTCCCACAACCACATGCAGTGGCCCAGTGGGCTCTGGAGTAACCCTTTAAGAAAACATGCATCTAGACAAATGAATTGCCTACGACCATCTAAAAACCTTTCTCTAACAATAGTCAAACATATATACATTATCTTAAATACTGGCAATTCATTTGGGTTATCCATTTCATCCACAACTAACAAACCTCTTGCATGTGTATCACAAGTGCACCGGTGTCGAAGTAATAAAGTACCCAACGGGTCGGGTAGTAGAATCTACAGGGAATAGGGTTACTAGTACTAACTACTTCTTTACTATCTAGCCTAATGATCAATAAGATGATGTGATGATCTAGTGTGTGAAGAAATGAATACCAAAGACGATTATGCAATGGCAAAATAAAGGGAGATCTCAATCAGTAAAAATGGGATATTCAGGTAATAGTCCCCTAGAATTCAGGTATTAAGTACCGAGTGTGCAAAGTGTTTCTATAATGAGTAGGTTAAATGGTGGAAATCCAAAGATAATCGGATCATGCCTCCAGGTCATCAATATTGGTCCCCTACGAGATCTCGGTGGAGAAATCTCTCAGTCTCAACACTATACATCACATATGACCGCATAGCACTCTAGGGATTCCAAAGGGTATGTATATTAACAAATTGTTAACACTAATATATGGCCTGGTGGTAAAGCATTTTTTTGGTTGGTGCAAAGAAGACACGTATAAATTCCATTCAAAGCATACTAGATAGCTCCTCTTCTGATGAGCATAGACTTTGTGGATCCTCTATGCACGGGCTCATTTTGCATTCATGTGGGCCCCAAAAATTTTGTCTCCATTCATTTGTAAAAGCATTCAAGCCCTAGATTCCCAGCCTCAATTTGTGCAAACTTTTGAATGAATTCTTGAAACTTTGTTTTAATTTTCTTTCCCAATTTATCTTTTTTACTGTTAGTCTTTATTTAATATCTAGTAAAAAATAAACAGTGTTAAGATAGTAATTATATCTATGAATGTACCCATGTAACCTTAATCTTATTTTTAATTAATGATGATAATCTATTTTAAAAATGTTAAATGATTTGGTTTATTAAACATTCATTACATGGTTTGAAATTTTTTATTTGAATAACTAATAATCTGTTTTAAAAAAAATTAAATTGATTTGATTTGTTAAACATTATTTGTTGCATTGGAAATTGTTTAGTTAACGAATTTCTTGTTTAATTCAATTTATGTACGATAAAAAATTACTTTTGGACAATTGTGCAATTTATATTATTATTAAAAATATATATTATTATAAATTTTGAACTTGATGGGGTGTTAATTTAATTTATTTTAACCATGTTTTGATAGTAGCCCAATTCATTATATATATAAACGAATAACTAGATGAGGATGTGCTTAATACACTTGATGGGTGTTAATCTAACTTATAATAAAATATTTCCAAGCACAGCCTTCCTTTATGTTATAATAGTATTTCATTAAAAAGCTTTTTAGTTTTTACAAACTAAATCTAGAAAAAAACACAAAAAAAAAAAATTACTATACTTATTGATAATTGATGTTGAGAAACATGTCAGCTAAAAATTTAGGTAAAATTCAAAAAAAAAAAAAAATGCTCAACCTACTACAAAACAACAACAACAACAACAACAATAATAATAAATTTACAAACTATATCAAATGATTTTTTTTTCAATTTATGTGTTATTTTATTTATTCACATTTTTTTACAAAACTCTAAATGTAATAAATATCTAGCATTTTTTAGGATTTTATTTTTATTGATTTATTATTATTATTATTATTATTATTATTATTATTATTATTATTTTACATTAATATAATAAAAATATATCTAAATATAAAAAATTGTGAAATGACATTTTATAATAAAAAATATATTTGTTGCATCAGAAAAAATGAATTTCTTGCGGAAGAAGCTAGCTAAGCACTTACGAGTAAGCACTCTCGTGCTTTCAGCACATCCTCCTCGTTTTCTCTTGTCACCTCTTCGAGGTTTGCTGCCTCTACGAGTTTTCCGCCTCTTCAAGTTTTCCCTTTTGCCGCCTCTCCGAGTTCTCCAAGTTCTTTCTCTTGCCGCCGAGAAGGTTGCCGCCAAGAAGGTTGCCGCCGAGAAGCTTACCGGAGTTTGCCCTTTTGCAAGTACCGGCATGTTCTTGTTGATTCGTTTATGAGCTTTTGCAAGCTATGTATGGTTTATGAATCAATAATTCCTTTTTGCAAGCTGTTGATTCGTTTATACTTGTTGTGGTCTTTGGGAGGTTTTTTTTTTGGGTGGTTTTGTTTTGGAGATTGCTTTGCTTTTGGAGTTGAATTTGTGATGTAGTAAGGGGGTTTATATATAGAGTTTGGGAGGGGTTGCTTAAGGTTAAGGTGAGCAAAGGACTTCCACCTCGACATAGCTTGCTATAAAATATATAGAGAAGCCCATTTGGGATTTCAAGAGTATTGTGTGTTTGTGAGAAGGGTGGTGTATGATTTAGGCTTGGTCTCACTGGTGGACTATGGTGTTCCTTCGTTTGTGGGGCAATGCCTGACACTTGGTGCCTCATTTAACTCTTCTTTCTCTTTCTCATCTCATCTCATCTCATCTTCATAAGCCGCAAACTATTGTACTAGTTTGCCTCATTTTTTTCTTTTCCTTTGAGAATGAAATTTTCATTAGAGATTGAATTTGATTGATCTTTGCGAGTAGAATGTTTCTTTTTTATACCTCACATGATTAACGGGTGATTTTTTATTTTCATTCACAACTTGGAAGTGCTTTCCTGTATTATTTGAATAGGATCAATTAATTTCTACAAGTCAGACACTAAGATTTTCCTTGATTCTTTTCTATGTTTTTTAGCTTATTTATGATCAATTTAGTTATCCATCAATGCAATTTATAGATTATTTTCCTATGTTTCCTGTCTTGAATAAGTTTCATGCTGAGTAAACTATCCAATTATTCTTAGTTTAAGTATTGATGCAATCTTAGTGTTTCGCATGTTTCCTGAGTCTTAATGTACATAAACATTTCTATTGGTTCTATCTTAATTATGTATTGTTAGTTACTAGAGCTTCAGGTAATACTTTTTAATAGCAATGTAATGTATTTATGCTCTTACTATTGCTTACCATATATCTACTAATAGATATTTATGTCCTTCTACAGCTTTTCTTTATGGACACCTTGAAATTTTTTCTTTCCTTGTATGGCCACAGGCTTTCTGTGCTTTGCACTGATATATCTTAAGATGGAGCTCTGATAGTTAGTGGTATTGCAGACAAAAATATGAAGATTTGGGGATTGGATTTTGGTGATTGCCATAAATCTATTTTTGCTCATAATGACAGGTATATTTTAAATTGTATCTTGTCAATTTTAATTGCTTTTAAATTCTACAATGTTATCAAGAGCCGTTTTATGCAGCAGCTCATATGTTAGTCTTTTATTGCAGTGTCATGGGTGTCCAGTTTGTCTACAATACGCATTATTTGTTCAATGTGGGGAAAGATCACCTTTTGAAATATTGGGATGCTGACAAGTTTGAGTTACTTCTCACTCTTGAGGGGCATCATGCTGAAGTGTGGTGTCTTGCTATCAGTAATCGTGGTGATTTTATTGTTACAAGATTACATGACTGATCCATTCACCGCTAGGATCGCACTGAAGAGCCCATTTTTTTATTGAGGTACATGC
The DNA here is from genome assembly GCA_020875875.1 of Dioscorea alata. NCBI lineage: Eukaryota > Viridiplantae > Streptophyta > Magnoliopsida > Dioscoreales > Dioscoreaceae > Dioscorea > Dioscorea alata. The sequence goes on from CM037020.1 coordinate 2,165,076, forward strand.
CTTCAATCTACTTCTTTGTTTCCACTCAAAAGCTTTTCTTTTCTTCTTAATTAAGATGAGCTCTTTCCAGGTGGTTCTATTCACTGACCAAGTTTAAGTTATGTTTGCAATATTATTGTTCTCTAGGAAGAAAAAGAGAAACGGGTGGAGCAAATGTTTGAATCTGATATGGACTATTCAAATGATAGGTACGCACCAAGAGAGGATCTTCCTGAGGAAGGATCTATTGGTGTGCCTGGAAAGAAGACTCAAGAAACTCTTACTGCAGTAAATTCAATTCTTGAGGCAATAGACATAGCTGAAGAAGAACTAAAACGTATCGAGCAACACAAGGTATGCTTGATCTTCTCATTTCCTTTTATCATGCATTTTTGTTGTTATCCACTTATTCATTTATTCTTCACTGCTGTGTGAACTTTAGCCACCATTTTGACATGCCTGTAAAGGTGTGACAATAGAAGTAAGACCATCTATTACTAGATCTTGCTATCATAGTGAGATAATATCATCTCTTCTTCATTTTTTTTTAATTGAACATGTCAATTGGCAGAGTCCAAATAGTTACTGGTAAACATTATTTCATAAATATTTTGCAGAGGTACTGATATTGCAATAACTTTTCTCTTCTTCATTTCTGAAATCTGTGACCATTATATATTATTCAAGTATATTGCGTTATACTGTGACCTTCTAGAATGTGCAGAAATCGATGCATCCTCGGTGAGTCACTGAATTTCTTATCTAAATCCATTTATGTAATTTCTGATTTTCAGATACTCTTTCACTTCTAGGTGTTTGATCTTTGCGACAAGATGATGGCTCTTGTTGTTCTGTTCCGCCGAGGAATAACACCGTCATTGCCTAAAAGCCTTGAGTAGAACTTATGGGCCCGGAAGTGTTCCCACGAAGACTAATACCAGTACATTTGAAGAACTTGTAACAAAAACATATTTTGCAATCTTATACTATAATTAATTATTATACAAATCAATGAGATTCACAACAGAGCAAGTAAAATATATAAAGCCACATGTTACAATTGATTGCTACTTGTATCTCTATCTCTATGAGCAGCAGAAGCAATGGCTTGTGCTCTTTTAGTTATCAACATTTCCTTCCTGAAACTCTGAAAATCAGACAACAAAGCTCCAGCACCTGCAGCATCATAGACAAGGTTCATGTTTATAATCATTAATCAAGAATGCAAGACTATTGAGATTGTTTTTATTTATTTTTTTTCAAAATTCTACACAAAAAATTTAAAATACATTGAATAAGAAAAATACAATACCCATGTGGCGTATAAAAAACTGATTTAGAGTATAACCATTAATCAAGAATGCAAGACTGCCCAAATATTTTTCATTTTGAAATTTTATATTTAGATATATTTAAAGTGTTTTTCATATGTATGACATGATTTAGAGTGTAATTCATGATTATTGTTGAAGAATTGGGATTAATTTGAAGTTTGGAGAGCCGCATGGACTGTTTGCAGGAATTTTGCAGTTCACACGGTCACGTGAAAATTCCATGCGGCCGTGTACAATACCCATGTGGCTTATAAAAAACTGCAGAGGCACTATTCATCTTCCCTAACTTACAACTCTTCATTTTCTCATCCCTTCCTCTCTAAATCCATTTTTCTTCAACTTATTGGGGATTTAGAAGTGTTTTTCTGCCATTTGCTTCAAGTTTCATCCATCGATTCGCGTTGGTAAGGCCTTATCCCCTCCTATCATGTCCATGCCTTCATGCTCACATCCATGGTGTTTTCTAGGTTTTTGGACTTTATTTTTCATGGAAAATTATGTGAAAACATTTAGAATGCATGTAATCAAAGTTTAGTGATGCATTGGAAGCCGTCCATGGCCAAAGGGCCATGGACGGCCACCCAGCGGGCGCGTGGGCTGGCTGGCTCTCGGTAATAAGTGCTCGTGTATAAGTAATACAAAGTATTCTTTTCTTACATTGAGCATTATTTTTCTTAGGTTTTATCACTAATTCATGTGTATTTGTGTTCTTTTGTGCATGTAGGGTTGTGGAGAAGAGTTAGAGGAAAAGGAGCAAAATTAGGTCATGCCCGCGTTTGTTGAGGAGTTTTTTGGACCAAGCAAGGATCAAGGCACGGGTTCTGGACTTGTGGGTGTGTGCTAACCTCCAATGTGCTCAAATTGTTCTATAATTTGTAGAGGCACAAAGGCAGTCACACTCATGAAGTTTAACTCGTGTAACATTAAAGAACTTCATTAATACGGGGAAAAGAAGAAACGACATGATCTACCGCTTCGTTGTGTACCCAACCTAGCGGCCTCGATGATCGAAATAAAGTTGGGAGCAACTTTGGCGCGAGACTATAGCAGTTATTGTAGCAAAACATTTTATCAGTTAATGTTCACAGCCTGCCAAAAATTCAAATTTCCAGAAAATTTTCACGAGCGTGTGGATGCCCGATTTCAACACTTTAAATAAGGTCACTTCAGATTTATTTTGGGGAGTTTTGACCTATCTTTCACAGAATTTCGGAGGAGCTTGGGGCTGGGGTTCGTAGAGGATTTTGGGAGGCTTTTAGAGCAAGTCTACGTAATCGACATCGATATCCTTTGGAAAATAGCTATTGAGGGAGCTTTTGTCAGCATCCATTCGGCGAGGTGTGGCCTAGGCTTGACAAGGGATTCGTTGGAGAAGACGAAGCGGCTTCACAAGGCCATTGACACGGGCCACAAGGAGGTTTTATTCATGTTTTCTATGCTTATTGATACGAACACTTTGTTGATTTTGCATAGCTCCATGGAGAGCTAAACCCCTAGTGGGTATTCAGACTTGTAAACCCTAGGATGATATTGTTTCTATGACTTTTATTATGATTTCTTAATTGATTCTTTTAATTGAGTTCCAATCTTGATTGTTAATTGCATTGATTTTCCCTTAAATGTGACACTAGGGTTGAGAGTCATCTAGGTTATCCTTTGTAGATGTGACAACTTCTATAGGATTAGACTACACAAGATTAGAGAGACTTGAGAGGTAGCAGAACGTCCCCTTTCCTTTCTGATGTGATTTATCCTATTTCCATGTTCCAAGAGTTCTTTGCGGTCAAAGTAGAGTGAAGTGCTAAGAGATGAACTCCCCTGGGGCTTAGTTGCGCAAGAAACAGAGTGAAGGGTTGTAGTAAATCTTAGTACTGGGTCTTAATTGAGGCGTCGAGAACTAAATTTAGAACAAGGTTTATCACTTGGAATCCCCAGAACCCCAAGTAGTCCAACACAGTGTGAGGCGTTGAGAGCATCCTCTTCGGTAAGGCATAGTGTAGAAGGCTAGTCACGGTTGATCTTAGGTTTGGGACCGTGTGCTTTAGGATTTCCACTACTCATTAAACATTAATTCGAAGGTATAATGTTAGTCTTGCACTATAAACATTAGTCCTAGGGTAAAAATTGTCCGGGTGCCCCATTATCTCTTCGATTGTTATCTCCTTTTCTCTTGTTTGCATTCTTCTCTTTCTTTCTTTTACTCTTCTTTGCACTCATATATACATTGATTTCTCCCATCACCGATTTCACATTAGCTAAATAGTAACTTCTCTTGTCTTTAATCACTACTCCTTGTGGATGCGGCTACCCACTCACCGGAGTATATTTTTACTTTGACACCGTACACTTACGGTACACACACGTAATTCGGATCACATGTCACTCGGCTAACCGAGCCACACGATCGCATGGCTCCTCTGCCAAGCCAATGCACGGCCACGCGGGCGCGTGGCCAACTCATGCACCCTCGTGGGCTGGGAAAGTCTAGTCGTGCCATTTTTCATACTCACACTCCCACGTGAGGCCCTACACTTATAGAATTCATGCCGAATTGATTTATTTTGATATTTTTCTTGCAAGTATGGCACCCAGGACTAAGAAAATGGCACACAAATGCCTTCGTCAAGATAGGGAACCAACACCACCACCAGAGATTGAATTTACCAATCCTACACATCAGCAGAGGTTCGAGCGTCTCCAGGGATTTAAGTTTGGGCAGTCACGTTATCTTTGTTGGTAGACACTCGAGGCGATTGGACTCGCAGATGAGGTTCGAGAGTTAGTAGAGGTTAGGGGTTGGGACTTATTTCTTTCCATCCATGATCCTATCCGGAGAGACATCACCCTAGAGGTTCTATCTTCGTTCTCCTTTTATCATGACAGGGTAGAGACAGGTTTCGACATGGAGGACACCATTTGATTTAGGGCCTTTGGTCAGCCTCAGGGGATGTCTTTGACTCAGTTTGCGATATTGCTCGAGTTGTATAACCAGGACTACACCAACACATTGGAGTATACAGAGCTTCTTACTGATTACCCTCCTTGTATCACTCCTGTTCATGTTGTTCATGACTAATGTAGAGGTGCTCAGTACGTCCCTGGTCAGTTGAAGGGCTCTCTTCTTGCACGACCCGCACATAGGTACATACATGTTGTTCTCAGCATGTCAGTTACTGGTCGTGGAGATGGTACAAGAGCACTTAGCCGTCAAGATTTATTATACCTATACTCCATGACTTAGAGAGTGCCCCACCATTTGGGATATATTGTGGCCGATTACTTTCGTTACCAGAGCCAGTATTTGGGCATAGGGACACTATTTGCAGGACCCTACGTTTCACGGCTTCTGTTCAAGATGGGCCTCCTCCGTTCAGTTAGAGGCGAGGAGAAGATCAATACCCCTTCACCTTTGGGGATGGTCACTCTCCGACTGATGGGCATAGTTCGACGCATAAGTTCAAGTGGATATGCAGTAGTAGAGTCATCTACCGACGATGATGAGCCTGCTTAGGCTCATGATGCACCACCACAGAGTGAGCCGATGATTACAGAGGCAGCACCGATACCATCAGCCGATCATGGCACATCTTTTGATCGAGTACATGAGCGTCTGGCTCGATTCGAAGCTGTCGTAGCCACCATCCTCGAGAACCAAGTGTGGATCATGGAGCGCCTTGATCGCATTCAACAGACACTAGATGAGGATTTCGAGTCTGATTCACCAACAACACCAGCACTAGGCGCCAATGATTGAGGCGTTCCACTCATGAGATTATCTTTTAGTTTTATTTTTCGTTTTGTTGCATTTTTTGTTATTTTGTGGACTTGTTTACTCAGAAAAGCTTCATCTTCCGAGACTTATCTTCATGTTTTAGTTTGTTTTGCTAGTATGTGATTTATTGCTCTATCTTTATGAACTTGTATATCTTTTCTATTTTCATTACACCAAAGTAGGCCTTTTGCGGCATTTATTTAGCGGCGTTTATATAAAACGACGCCGGATTTTGTTATTTAGCGGCGTTTTATGCCATAAACGCCGCCATATTCTTCGAGTGATGTAAAGTTAATTATCGTGCGAAAATAAATGTACGTTAGCGGCGTTGTTTTGTAAATCGCCGGTAACTTAGCGGCGTTTAATAGATAAAATGCCAGAAAATAAAATTGTGAATTCGGAGGATTTAGTTCGCTCGGAAAGTTATTTTAATTACCGGCATTTTAGTAATTAGACGCCGGTAATTATTTTTATTTAGCGCCGTTTATCTATATAAACGCCGCTAAGTAATTTACAACCTTCTCGAAAAAAATCCTTGTGGAAAGATAACATTTCATTTACCGGCGTGTAATTATAAATGCCGGCAATTATTTTTGATATGGCGGCATAGTTTAGCGTAAACGCCGCGAGGATAACTGGCGGGATTTTTGTTAAATTTTTCCGGGAGAATAAAAATTTGTTAGTGGCGTTTATGTAAATAAACGCCAGTATAATTTACATTTGGCGGCGCGTATTTTATAAACGCCGGTAAATTATTTATGTAAGCTGGTGAGGGCCTTGTCCTTCAGCCTCTCTCCCCGCGCTTATCCTTGCTCTCTATCCACACCGCCGGCCTCCTTGTCTCTACCCACACCGACGTCTCCTTTTGTTGTTCCGACAACGGCATTCTCCGCTATCCTGTTTCTCTAACTTCCTTTGCCTCATTCGTTAGGTGATCGTTTTCCCCCTTTATGTTTTTTATTATGAATTTCATGTTGTACTGTTGTTGATTTAGTTTTCTTTTTTTGGGTTTTTCTTGTTTTTGATTTTGTTGGTTGATTGGGGTTTCCTTTGGGAAGAATTAAGGGATTTCCTTAGGGTTTGCAGATTAGGGATTTGGTTTGGAAAAATCATTTCTGGACTTCTGCTCCTCCATCAAGGTAATTGTTTCAGTTCTTTTGTGCATTATATGAATTCCAATTGTTATAATTATAATTTGTTATTATCAAATTATTAATCCCTTTCAGTTATTTATTGGAACTTTAGATGTATAATTTAGAAAGAAATTCCATAGATGATGGTTGCTTGCTTAATAATGAGTGGGTGTCGTTGAGAGATCATCATATACTCAGGATTTAGAAATTTGTCATTGTGGTTTTTCCTTGCTTTTGATTTACTTGCAGACTTCCTCTTGATGACAGGCTTGGTTTTCACAGGTTCTTCATTGATGGGTGGTATGCATGTGCCCTGTTTTTGTTGATGTTGCTGTATCCTCTAGAAGCAAGCAAGCAAGTAAACATTTGGTGAGGGCAATGCATAAGACACACAGGTTATAGTTTAATGGCTGAGTTTCCAGCTTTTCTTTTCTATTATGTATTGCATTATCAGGCCCTTTTTTTTTTTAAATCCCCTGATAGCTGAGGAGAGGCATGGTATAATAATCTACTGCTTAAGTTTATTGTGCAAATACTTACTGATAACTTGCAGGTTCGTTCATTCATGGACCAACCATTTCCATTTTCAGTTGCAATAATGATATCATGAAGTATTAACCTGTATGACTTGAATGCTTGTTTTGTACACACAAAGGCCTTGAATTGTAATGCTCATTTTGATGGAGTGTTTTGTGTTTGCTGTGTCTATGAAACCAGGAATTGGAGCCTTGTGATTAAGCCTGGTCAAATCCTTATTATCTCATATGAGTTGTCATGCTTAACTTTGATGACTTTTGCCTTTTGATATATAATTTGATTGCAGAAATCAAATGGTAGAAATGCTTGGCATTGTTTTTGGGAATGGATTTGACTGATTGTCTATTTACTAATTTGGAATTTGCCCATCAAATACAGTACACGGTTTGTGCTTTCCAGACCTCATCCTATCTAAGATTTGATAGTTTTCTCATTGCTATCTGAATTATAGAAAGTATTCCTAGTAATGTATTGCATTTGTTGTTTTGATTTTGTGGTTTAATTGTTGAATGCAGCATTAGTTCTTGAACTTAGTATCTTTCAAACATGCTAAAATCATGCTAAAATCATGCTAAAATCATGCTAAAAAGTGAGAAATGGCTGTGGTGATGGAAGTATTGATAGAAATAGCTAAAATCATGTGATTTCCTTTTTCTGTATGTCTTTGCTCTCTAGGAGACATCTGGGATTGTTTGTTTGAATTTTAGAAACATATTGCATGCTTGTTCTTATCGTTTTTATTGAAATGGTTAAGATTTCTAAGCTGAAAGTATGCTGCATTGTGAGCATGGGCATGCATCTCTAGCCCTCTTGTCCAATAATTAAGGATTAATTAATCCTATTGGTTTTAGGGAAAACAATATCTTATTAGTCTACATCTTTGTATGGATTTGTTTAATTTCACTCACGTCATAGGCACATTTAATATTCATTCATGTTGATGTTGTTTATTACACGGATGGTGAAGAGTGTTTAAAATATGAGAATGCATGAGTGATAAGCAAACATATGTATGAGGTTAAAGTAGATGCTGATTGGTTAATTATAAACAACTCCATGATAAAATTATTAGTTTTTTTGGATCAAGAAAGATACTTCAAAGATTTCAGCTTTTAAATTGTGAGCTCATGGGCTGCCTTCTTTTCACTTAAATAATCCTTTTTTGTACTTCAATTCACATGAATTTTGATCATACTTTCATAATTTTTTTTATCTGTTGGCTTTAATCAGTGAAGGTACAGTAGCAGCTTACAGTGATAATTTGTCATACTTAGTACTGACCATTACTAGCAGAAACCTGCATATATAAGCTGTTTACTCTTACCTTTCAGTTTCAGTGGATTATTTTCATAATATTTGCTGGTATTTGTGCTCGTACTGTTTAGGAAGAAGGAGATGTTAAATATTGCTGTTGTTATTATCTATGTTTAACATAAAACATCTCCTTTTTCTTCTTTGGCAAACACCTAATATTGCTGTTAAACATATTTGTTGTTAAGAAAATGACACATACTCTGAATGTTATCTATGTTTTTTTCTTTTTTGGCATCAATTAGTTAGTCCTTTAAATATATTTATATATAGAGATATGTATAGAGATAATAATAATTTTTAAAATTAAATATATCTGCAGGTATTGTTGATTGTGAAAGTTGATATTAGTTGAACTATTTTTATTTCAGAAATAAACTTCAATTTCATTTTTATACCAAATTTAATTTCCCCATGTTTATGTTTGTTTTATCTGTTCATTATATTAGATTTTAACATGAACTTAGAAATGTTTACAACTTTATATCTTTACAACTTTATTTGAACGTAGCCTTTGAGTTAGAACGTTTTTTTTTTTATATTATGGATGAGTAAAACGTAGACGTTGAGTTAGTCGTGGCTTTGTTAGATGATGAACATCCATCTTAAGATATATGTATGAATAATTAGGTAATGATCCATTTTAATAATATTTGTAGATTACTAAAAAATAAGACAATGCCTTTTCTTAGTATTTTAAATTGTGTTGCGAAGTTGATTTTGGGTTTACAATACCTAAATTTGACCCCCTTTTTTATACTTATTTATCAAAAAAAATAAAGTCATCACATTGATGATATAAGCATTATTGATTATAAAATTAATTTTATTAAAGGTGATTCTCATACTTTGGGTAGTTCATAGCTTTTAATTTTATAGGATAATATATTATTCATCTAAGTCATCTAAGACAATGCATTATTTTATTTTATTTTTTTAATTTATACCCTGATGTTTCATATGTTATATAAATGATCATAAATGTTATTTTTTTCTTTTCAATGATTTGCTCTAAATAAATTATTTATATAACTTGTAGATCCTAGGTAAGATTTGGAGAGAAAAAGCAATCAGGGGAAAAAGGAGAAGCAAGAAGAAAGGAAGAAACCATAAAATTTGAGGTAATTTTTTCGTTAAAATTTCTGTGGAAAATGCAATAGGAATTGTAGATGCATACATAAATATGTCATGCTTAATTTTTTAAGTCGAACTATGCTTTAATTTAGATGATTCTAAAAAATTTAGAATATATTAACCAGAAATGGATAAGAGTTGGATGCGTAAGTCACGATTGAGTCAAGAATACGAAGATGGTGTAGAACAATTTCTCAATTTTGCATTTGCCAACTCTAGTGAAGATGATAAGATCATTTGCCGGTGCGTAAACTGTGTGAATATTCATTGGCAAACACGTCAATCAGTGCTTGAACATCTAGTATGTGATGGCATCCTACAAGGTTACACATGTTGGTTTTTCCATGGAGAGCGTGTACCATCGCCTACCCATAAGACGGGTAACACATTCACTCCATCAAGCTCTAATCCTCACATCCTAACTTCTCATATAAGAGAAGATAACGTGGAAGAATTATTGCAGGATGCTTTTAACATCCATCAAGTTGATAACGAGGGTCTAGCACCCACTAGTGATGAATTTAATGTTGAGGTGAATGATGGAGGTGAAGCTGTTGGAGGAGTTGATGAACAACCTACTAAAGAAGCGGCAAAGTTTTACAAGTTGCTTGCAGATATGAATGACAAACTTTATGAGGGATCAAAGCATTCCAGATTGTACTTTTGCATTCGTCTCTTCCATTTGAAATGCATGTGCGGAATGACTGCCAAAGGCCTTGACCACGTAATTGAATTTTTGAAAGAATTTTTTCCCTCAGCGGCTATTCCTGAAAGTAGTCATGAGTCCAAGAAAATCATTAAGGATTTGGGTCTTGGGTATGAAAAAATTCATAGTTGTCCAAATGATTGCATGTTATATTGGGAGCATAATGAGGGTCAACAATCTTGTCATATCTGCGGTCGTTCTCGCTAGGTGTCCACTAATTCTGATCAGTGTTTGAATGATGCCAATGAAGTGGTTCACAAACGACCTGCGAAGGTTTTACGGTATTTTCCTTTAATACCACGATTACAGAGAATTTTCATGTCAAGTAAGACTTCAACTGATATGATCTGGCATGCAAATGGTCGGACCGATGATAGACAGTTGAGACACCCTGCTGATGCTGAGGCATGGAAATCATTTGATGCAAGATATCCCGACTTTGCGTCAGATCCTCAGAATGTTAGGCTCGGTCTTTCTTCTGATGGGTTTAACCCATTCAAATTATTAAGTACTACTTATAGCACTTGGCCAGTGGTGTTGATTCCCTATAACTTGCCACCTTGGATTGGGATGAAACAAACTTCTTTCCTCTTGTCAATGATTATTCCTGGAGACAAAGGTCCTGGAAATGATATTTACATCTACTTACAGCCTCTTATTAAAGAGTTACAGCAATTATGGGTTGGTGTGGAGATGTACGATGCATCAGTGGGGAGAAATTTCAATATGCGGGCTGCCTTATTATGGACTGTTAATGATTTTCCTGCTTACGCAAATTTATCAGGTTGGAGCACTAAAGGAAAATATGCTTGTCCTTGTTGTGCTGCGAAAACTTCTTCACAATGGCTAACTAATGGACAAAAGTTTTGTTATATGGGACATCGGCGGTGGCTAGAACATAATCATCCATATAGATCCCAGAAATATCTGTTTGATGGTAATGTAGAGATGCATGGAGCTCCTTCAGTTACTAGTGGATCTGATATTTTATTAATGTTGAAAGAGTTGAAGTTTACTTATGGAAAAAAAACCAAAAACAAATTGAAAAAATCCAAATGTGAAACTTCTTCGAAGAAAAGACCACGCCAAGTGTCCAACGTTGACGTAGATACTGATGATGATGAAGCAGAGGAACAGGATTCAAATGAAGCAGTTTTGTGGAAGAAGAGAAGCATCTTCTTTGATTTACCATATTGGGAGCACAACCTACTTCGCCATAACTTGGATGTGATGCACATTGAGAAGAATGTTTGTGAAAATATTGTTGGAACAATTCTCAATGTTGATGGGAAATCAAAAGATAATTTAAAATGCAGACTTGATTTGGTTGAGATGGGCATTCGCAGAGAGCTGCATCCTCAATATCTTCCCAATGGCAAAACAATACTACCTCCCGCTTCTTTCTCCATGACAAAAAAAAAGAAAAAGATCTATTTTGTCAAGTCTTGAAGAATATAAAAGTCCCAGATGCTTACTCTTCAAATATATCCAAATGTGTTAATCAGAAGGAGCGAAAACTCCATTCTTTAAAATCACATGATTATCACATATTGCTTCATGATTTGCTTCCAATTGCTTTGAGGTCATCCATGACAAAGCAAGTGACTCATGCCATTTCAGAACTTTGTAACATTTTCAAAATCATTTGTGGTAAAGTTCTTAAGATGGAAGATCTTGACAACCTTCAACATCGAGCAGCAATAGCTTTGTGTCAGTTAGAAAAGATTTTCCCACCTTCATTCTTCACTGTAATGGTGCACTTGGTTGTTCACCTGCCATTGGAGGCCAAACTTGGTGGACCTGTTTATTATCGATGGATGTATCCAATCGAAAGGTATTATTTTAGTAAAACACCAATTTAATTATTATAATGTCTTCACAAGCAAAATTCTATACGTTAACAATTGGAACAATTATGTTGTAGGTTTTTGCTCAAGTTAAAATCTTATGTGCGGAATAAACGATATCCTGAAGGATCTATCGCTGAAGGGTTTTTAGCAGAGGAATGTGTAACTTTTTGTTCTAGATATTTGACTGATGTTGAAACAATATTTGATAGACCTGCGAGAAATTTAAGACACGTGCATGATGAGCTACAAGCGAACTCATATTTATTTGAAAGTGGTGGAGAACCAATAGGGAAAGTTGAAGTAGTCGAGTTGGATGATAGATCATGGGCACAAGCACATCGTTATGTGTTATGACACTATGAAGCTATTGAACAACTTCAAATGTAAGTTATCATCATTCGTATATCTTATTTGGTAAATTTCAAGTTTTTAACATTTATTATCATCACTTGTAGTGAGTATAGAAATATTTTGAAAGATCAAATAAGAGGTCGACGTTCAAATGCTCGTGATCTCCATAGGAAATTTGCCGAAACTTTTCATGAATGGTTGGGAGAAATGGTAAGCAACACGACAATTTAATAAGTTGAACAATTCTCTAGTACTATATTTATAATTAGATTCATGTAACTTGTATAGGTTTCTCATGGAAGAAATGTGTCAGAAGAAATTAAATTCCTTGCGCAAGGTCCAAATAGGATTGTTAAAAGATATAAAGGACTTGTCATTAATGGATTTCAATTCCATACTAAGTCTCGAGAAAGATTTAGGCGAACTCAAAATTCTGGATGTCTTGTTACTTCTTCAACTATGAGCTATGCAAGTGCTAGGGATGTTAATCCATTGGAAGGAAATGTTGACTACTACGGTGTACTAAATGATATAATTGAGTTAGACTACTTCAACAAGTTCAAGGTAGTGTTGTTTCGTTGTGATTGGGCCGATGTGCATAATACTAGGGGGTTCAAGAAAGATAGATATGGTTTTACAATGGTAAATTTCTCTCGCATGATTCACACTGGCGAACATATCCTCGATGAGCCTTACGTGTTTTCATCACAAGTGAAGCAAGTTTTTTATTCTAAAGATCCCAAAGAACCGGGTTGGTTTGTTGTGATACGTAATCAACCAAGAGAAGTGTTTGACATGGGTGATGAAATAAGAAATGGTGAAGAACCTCGGACGGAATGTTTCCCTTCCACCCATGATAGTATCTTCAACGCTAATGATGACGGTCAATGGGCTCGTCAAGATGTTGACGAGGACATTTATGAGTGTTGATATTTTTCAATGTCTTCCACCAATTTTAATGACAAATCTCGAGAAAGGTAAGCCTTATCTTGTTAGTAATGTCTTCTTGATCCCGATTTTCATTAATGTGAGGGACGTACTTAAAATATTTCACAATTGTTCTTTTATAAGTATATGCTTCTTTTTTCTAGTTATGATTTTAAGAGTTGCATTCTTTTTCAATTTTGTTTATTGTTTTAGTTTTCTAATTCACTAACCTATGTTTTAAATTTTTTTTTTTAAAGGCTTAGAGGAGGTTTGGTATCAACCACTTTACGAGTTTTGGAACTTGTTTTGAGCAGTACGACTGTGTTGTAGCATTCTGTTGGAGCTACTGGTTGTTAGTGCCCGTAATAGTTCAAGTTTAGATTCAAGTACTGTTATTTTCTTACTGCGAAGGTTTGTGCAATGAACTCTCTTCGTATCTTGGTTAGTACCAACTGCTGTGCATTTTCTATGCGTATTTGGTTTCTGTTTATCATGTCCTTGAAGCATTTTATGTAAATTGCATGATTGAGGTTGATATTTGACTTGTCCATAGTATATAATCCTGATTGTGGTGTGTGAATGTATTATTCCAGTTATTCTTGTATTCATACTATAAATTAAGATGACTGAAAAAGCATATGTTTTTGCAAAAATGAATTTTTTTCAGCTTTATAAAGAACTACCATTCTTATCATGCTTTACATAATAACAATAAAACGAGTCATGTTCTAGTGGATCTTGTAAAATGCTGCATGAATACCTGCAGAAGATTCCCAGGCATGGACAGACATTATAATTGCAGATTTGATTGTTCAAGCATGCTTTAGTAACAACTGTTCCTGCATTCACACACAAACCCAGATGTCAATTTAAATTATATAAGAACCTGCTTGCAGTCAGAATTAGGAATCAATGAGATAAATGTAATAAGCAAACATGGAGTATGTGATACAGACATTAAGGAGATAATAACTTGGAGGAAATACAGAAGCACGGCAATCACTGTGCTATATTTAGTGGATTTTTAGTCCCTCGAGTTACAACTTGGACTATGAAAAGGTTTGTGACGAGAAGTTCAAGAACTGGATCACTTTTTAGCATATGATTTTTATGATGTAACTTGAGTATAGAAAACTGGTTTGCCTCACTGACGCCAGCACATATGTGGTGACAGTGTTTGTGAGCATTTTGCACTCATTTACGAGGTTTGACATTCATATAAAGTTTGTTTGTGCTGAGTTGGATTTTATTTGCTGCCCTGGTGTGTTTATTTAATATGGCCTTCTTATTCGCATTTCTATTGTTTAAATCTCTTTGGATTATATTGCTTTCAATGATCGTCGTTTAGGGTTTTATAGGATCAACACTACCCCCTCCCCCAGATTTGAAAAGGAGACTGTCTACAAAACTTAAGGCTTTGACTGCATGTAGAAAGCTAATTAAGGTAAGCACTTTGCATCATTCAGTGATATGCGTATTTTGTAGTTTTTAGTTTTTACAGTCCATCTTGATTCAGTGGTATGCTAATTTATGTTCAGACAGTGGTATGCTAATTTATGTTCCCACATGCTTTGCTTCGTTCTATGTACTATGTTAAAATTCTTGCTTGTGAGATCCAAACTATCTAAATATGGTTCCCTTTGTTAGTTAATGTTCACACCTGTTTGCCACATAAATACTGGAGAACTTCCTGAATGTTGTTAATAGCAAACCTTGGTATGTGTGCTTTGCAGGAGTAATTCTTCTTCTGCTAGGCGGCCATTGCTGATGAATTGGAAGACCTTGTATCCAAGTCCAATTACTAGTTAAGGTCCTCTTCGATAACTTCATCTGTGCTACGTGACATTGTTAGTGCCTTATCATCAACTCTTTATTATTGCCTCAGAACAATTTTAGCAATCAATTCTGTGGTTGGCTAGTTTTGTTAAACCAAACAATTGAAGCTCATCGCTGTTCGTTTGTCTAGCCGAGACCATCATGTAAGTAACTTGGTCATCTGTTTTGATTAAGTTCCATGTTCTTTTATAGCCTTTTGTAGTTTTTGCATGAATTTGTTTTCGGTAAATTGGACTGTAAAACCCCAAATAGGGATATATAAGTTCTGATTGGGAATGATAGAGAGATTAATAAATAAACCTATAATTCATGGATTTAAAGTGTTCCTGGATTAATAAAGTATATTTTGAAAAGTTAAACAAGTCTTACCACATGGCTTGGTTTAAATTCTCTTACTATAGTTTGAGTATGATTAATTTTTTTTACTATAGTTTAAGTCTAACTGGGACTTAGACTGGGTTTTTCCTAGTCCTATATAAGCATGGCATATACACCTTTAAGTGTTACAAAAACATCATCAAGTTAATGGGCGCAATATTATGTCAGTGAAATTAAGGTAATATAACGTACTCATGAAAACATTGAAGGACAAAAAGTTTCAAAAAAAAAAAAAAAAGAAAACATCTGAGAGATCTTAGTAGGATAGCTAACATTTCAGAAACCTATGAAGCATGTCAGACACCTATAGAGCCATCTAATCAGAAAGAAATCATCAATAGGCAGTGACTTAGCAATTATATTTGAAATATTCGGCTAGGATACTCCATTGGGCAGGATTTTCACATCAGTATACTTCTTTGAAGTAAGCCTTAACTTTGTAATTATATCTGCTATCCACTAAATACTTGCCATTTCTTCAGCCTTTATTTATGTTGTGTAATTTTCTGGGCCTGCTGGTTTATCTTTACCTCAATTCCACATTGTATGTTATGGTTTGCCTTGGGTTATCCTTCAGTGACGCCATGCGCTTGAGCTTGTATGTGTCTGCATTTGTATGTGTTTGCTCATCTTGTGTATGCTCTACAACTTTGCCTACTAAATAATTATGGTGACTGTTCGGGAAATTTGATTCAAATTTCTTTGAAAGGTTGTTTACTTGATATATGAATATAAATCTTACATTGAGAAGCTTCTAAATTGCATCAGGTATGTATCTTAGTTAATTCTGACTTTTGTTTCTGCATTCTACTTTATGCTAAAGCTCCATGTTATCCTTGTTCTGGAGTAGTATTCCAAGGAATTTAGTGGAGATTAGTTTAGTTTAGCACAATGAATCCAATGATTTACAATTTCTCAATGATGGTATTGATTTTTGTTGCTGTTACTCAAAACGGCAAATGGTCATTGTCTTCTTTTCGAAGCTATCTTGACAGTGCTGCTAACTTACAATGAAATGCAAAACTGATTAGCTTTTCTAGCTAAAATGTATAAGCTTATTATAGAATATGTTGTATACAACCTTATAGAGACCAATTGCGGGATTACATCTATTACCATGATTAAAAAATAAATAAAAATAAGTATTCACCTACCCAGGACATTTCAGGATGCCAAGGATTAACAATCAGATTAGTTTGGGCACGTAATTGAGAAATAGGATAATGTCGTACTCAAACTAAATTTATAGCAACATCATGCTGAATAGCAAAAAATAACTTTTGTAAGAATGCTACAAGATAAAATGGGTAAATACTTACACACTGATGGCAGAGTATAATCTGATTGAATCTGACAAGTCATGCATACAATATGGACAGTTCAAATATGTTTAGAAAATGTTTAGAAAATTCAAATAACAACCAGGAAACAAGAGAAAATTGATATTGCATAGTTTTATCATGGGACTGTCTTTCTTTAACCAGAAAACACAAACAGGATCCTTATTTTTGTCATCATACAACCTCAAACCACTAAGTATGAATTGATTGAATTTTCCACCTTACTTATCAAATTCCTCAGTGCAAGTTCTGATTCTAAGTTCCAATTTATGTATATCTCTTGTAAATATATTCCTCAATGCAAGATAACATACTGTCATTTTATTGTAAAAACCATCTATCTCTGTACATTCGTAATATATTAACTTGTTCTAATCTTTTTAACATGTTTTTGTTTATATGATGTAGATAAAGGAAAAAAATGCCGAAATTAAAATTGAAGTGTATGAAAATGGTTGTATCTGAAGCTAATACAAATAATGCTCCAAATAAAGCTACTGGGTGTGACGTTGGTGTGGATGCTAGAATGAGCAATACTTGCAACTCCAATCCATCAGTCCCTCTTACTTCTAACAGATCTGCTCCAACACTTGATGCTGCTCCTCACTGCTCGGTACCATCATCTTCAGCTGATTCAAATCATAATGAACAAGAGGAAAACCAAAACGATGGTACCAGATTAAAGAATGTTCCCGCAGTTAATGACGCAGAAAATTTAAATGCAGGTTAATTTCATATCTTCAATTTTAATCATAATTTAATATATTTGCATTAGTGTTCTAATTTCTACTGATATGTAAATTATTATAGTTGATAGTAATGGACAGCAGAAAAAAGAGGCCGAACTACTTTGAAGGAGTTGTGGTCATTACCACCAGAAGAGAGGATTGTGGTGAGTGCAAATCATTTGGGACAACCAATTGGGTCCGAAGCACAATTATTAGCTGGATTTCTCGGCATGCTTGCTCGAACTGGTCAACAAATTGGCCTCCATTATGAGAGTTGGTATAAAGTGCCAAAAACATTGAAGGATGAATTGTTCAAATTTATTGAGGTAAATCCAAATAATTGAATTATGCAATTGTTGTTGCTATAAATATATAAACATCAAGTTACATTACGAAACTAAATTGATTATAATGTCTTCAAATAGTTACTATTTTCTCTTGAAATATCGAAAGAGTATGTGCTAAAGTCTTTGGGGAAGAAATGGAGAGATTACAAGCATGACTTGAAAAAGCGTCATTTCAAACGGGAAGATGGTTTGCAAGCAAACAAAGATAAACATCCAAATGCAACCATTCGATGGCAATGGGAACAATTAGTCGATTTTTGGTATTCAAGCAAAGGAGAGGTTTGAATAGTTATTTTACTTTATTAAAATTATCATTTTCTTTATTATTTCTAAGTTTGTATACATGTCATTATGTAGGACTCAGAAAGGCTTGGGGTTGCTAGCAGAAAACAACAAAAATATACTCATACCTCTGGATCGAAGAGCTTTGCGAGAAAAGAAAAGGAAATGGTAAGCAAATATATATTATGCATTGGAGTTATAAAGAAAGTTATAAATATTGTTTTTACTTTCCTTTGTATTTCAATGATGCGTTAAAGTTAATCTCTTGATGTTTGTGATTCAAACAATTTTTTTGTTTTTTAATACTTCTAGGAGGTTACTAGTGGAAGAAAAGTTGGACGACTTGAATTTTTTAAAGCAACGCATACCAAAAAGGATGGTTCTCACATGAATGAGGAAATTGAACAAATTATGGTAATAATTATGTTTTAATAATTCCTTAATTCATAATTTGTTTTGAAATATATGATTTCTTTAAAATTTTTTGTTTTCAATATATACAGGATAAGGCAAATGGGAAGTTAGCTGAATGCGAAACAGTAGATGAGGATATGCAAATGGTTGAAACTGGAATTCTGACAGAACTTATTGGAAAAGAACGATGTGGGCGAGTAAGAGGGGTTGGATTAGGTCCAACACCCAGAAGTTATTATGGCGGTACTACTAGCAGAAATTATACTGCCTCAAGAACCCAATCAAGTGATTTTGCTGAGCGATTTCATCAAATGGAACAACAAATGCAACAAATGCAAGAGGAGCGAGACCAAGAGCGTGTGCAACATGAACAAGAACGTGAGCAAGAACGTGCTCGATATAATGCACTTCTTGGGTTTTTACAAAATCGTTTCCCTGGAGTTAGTATCCCTGGAGTTGACATAGCTGGCTCAACTTCTCAATCACAGGT
Source organism: Dioscorea alata (assembly GCA_020875875.1). Lineage (NCBI taxonomy): Eukaryota > Viridiplantae > Streptophyta > Magnoliopsida > Dioscoreales > Dioscoreaceae > Dioscorea > Dioscorea alata. The sequence goes on from CM037020.1 coordinate 2,183,925, forward strand.
ATTTCGAAATTAAGAGTCAATGTTAATGTGTTTTTGATATATTTTGTTAGAACTTTAAATGAAGTGTGGAATCTTTTCTCATAATTTGTTTTGTAATTGCAGAATCAGCCGTCTGAGGAGCAGTAGTGCCATTGACTATGCTATATATGGAGGTCTTTTATTTTATCTCTTTTTTCTGTTGTATTATGGTTTTATTTGGAGTATGACAAGAATCACAAACCTTCTATTTATCACTTTTTACCTATTACGGTGGAATATCAAAGATTTTTTGACTTCTAATTGGTTTAAAGCATTCAATAGTAATGAGTGTCTTTGTATACATAAACAAGTATATGTGATTGTTGCTATCTTGAATGTAAATTCCAGGTGTTTTACTGCAAGTTCTTTTTGTGAGAAATGTAAAAAAGAAATTAAATTGTAGAATTGCAGTGAATTGCATTCAGAATTAAATTTAGCGGCGTTTATTAGGAAAAACGCCGGCAAAAATCAGTAATTTGCAAATATAAATTCATTAATTTGACGGCGTTTAACGAAAAACGCCATTAATTTAGTGGCGTTCTTAATTAAAAACGCCTCTAAACTAGTGACATCCAAACCTAAAACGCCACCAATTTAGTGGCTTTTTAGACCAAAACGCCACTAAGGTAATGGCGTTTAATGGCCGGCTTTGCTACATCGGCGGCGTTTCAGAAGAAAAACGCCACGAAATTTTAACTTTTTAAGAAAATAAACCACACCCACTTAACGGTGTTTAACTATTAAACGCCGCTAATATAGCGGCGTTTATTCGGATAAACGCCGGTTTGTTGCTAACTATAGTGAAGACCAGTGTCGCGTTTTTGCCGGCGTTTACTAATAAACGCCGGCAATTTAGCGGCGTTAACAATTATAAACGCCGCTAATTTTCCGACATTCACTTTAGCGGCACTGGTCACGGCGTTTTGCCAAAACGCCGGATGGAGTTTTAGCGGCGTTTTTAAACGCCGCTAAAGGCGGTTAAAAACGCCGCTAAAAGCTACAAATGGTGTAGTGTTTATTGAGTTTCACTGAACCCACGGGCGACATTGATGAGAGTTTCAAGCTTTCTAGGGTTAGGGTTAGCGAGGAAGAGAAGTGAAGAAGGGCTCGGGAGGGAAGTGATTGCCGGCGAATGCCGGCTTTTTTTTTAAAAATAATACAATTTTTTATTTAATTATGAAAATAGGTATATTTTAAATTAGTTATGAGTTTAGGTAAAACGGGAATTGGGATAGCAATTTTGATTATTTTAAAAAAAAAAAGGGGACCATTTTCCCTATTTTTGGTGTAATTTGCAAGAAAAATTAATGAAAACAGGACTATTTAAAATTTTTAGCCAAACATCTTAATATTTTTTTAAAAGTATTTCTTAATAAATTAAATTCCATCCCACCACAACCTGGAACCTTCTCGTGGTATATTATCCCAACAAGGACCAAAATCAAATGCTTATGGTTAGTTTTCTAATATTTGAATTTAAATAATAAATAGTTATAAATAATCGATCAATTTTAAACCAAATCCAATGATTTAAAAGCCAATTTAAAGCTGTGGGGTCTAGTTTTAGATGAAACTTATTTTGTGTTTTCTATCTCTTTGTGTTCCTGACATGAAGTAGTATTTCAATTATGAGTCTAGATCTATAAATATAGTCTTGTACTTCTTTGTTTTGAAAGAGAGAAATTTGAACAATAATAATAACAATAATAAATTTACAAATTATATCAAATGATTTTTGGTTTTTTCAATTTATGTGTTATTTTATTTATTCACATTTTATTTACAAAAAATGTAAATGTAATAAATATCTAGCATTTTTTAAGATTTTATTTTTATTGATTTATTATTATTATTATTATTATAAAAAATTGATAATTATGTATTGATAACTTCAATAAAAATATATCTAAATATAAAAAAAATGTGAAATGATATTTTATAATAAAATATTTCCAAGAACTAACTTCCTTTATGTTATAATAGTATTTCATTAAAAAGTTTTTTAATTTTTTACAAACTAAAACAAAAAAAAATGAAAAAATTACTATGCTCAGTGATAATTGATGTTAGAGAAGCAGGTTACTAAAAATTTAGGTAAAATTAAAAAAAAATTCAACCTACTACAAAACAACAACAACAACAACAACAACAACAATAACAATAATAATACACTATAAAAAAATTTTATTTTACCCACAGCAATTTACCCAGGGACACGTTTTGTGGATATATACAAAGGGAATACCCACATAATAGAAAGGAATTCATAAAATAAAATATATCAAATTTACCCAGGGAATAGATTCGGATTTACCTAGGTACTATACATCCTTGGGTAATTTGTGGGTAAATAACGTGGGTAGTTTACACCTGGAAATTAACCACGGTATGCCCAGGGAATATTTGTGTGGGAGAATTGTTCATGGTTAATCTGTGGGTAAATATAATATTCCCACGGATTACCCAGCAAAGTTGTTTATACATATTACAGTCGTGGGTAATCCCTAGGTAAATTAAAAGAAATTTAACTTTGCAACACCACCCACTAATTACCCAGAGATGTTATCCATGGGCAACATATTTTTGGGTAATCCCTGGTTAATCAAATATGTGAACTTTTTGCCTAAATTTTACCTATAGATTATCTAGGGAAATATTTGTAGGTGAATAGTCCATGGATAATCCTAATGTAATAATAATTAAAAGATAAGATTTTGATACTAAACATTTACTCACAATTTACTCAAATCCATTTTCATGGTGTTTAACTTAAAAATAATACTTTAAATTTTCTCTTAATATATTATTTCAAATTTTATTTAATTTGTATATTTATATTTGATAAAGCATAATATTATCAAAATTGAATTTTAGATTTATATTAACAATCATAATTAAATTAAAAAATTAAACATTATAAAATAAATATAAAAAAATAATGTCATAATAATTTATTCTATAAATTATAAGAACATTGTGAAAAATAAGATGATAATAAAAAAATCAGTTTGATATATAAATTAATCAATTAATATACAAACTTATGAGAATTACTTAATTTACAAACAAATAAAATTGTTATTTGCACTTCTATTCAAAATCTCACTAGACAAACTATATAAACTATAAATAGTGCATATATGAAAAAATTAAAACAAAAACCAATATAGTTAAATATAAACAAAAAAAAAGGTGGAGTTATGTTGAGTTCTAAATAGATGCCGATGAAAATCACTCAACTTGTTATTTTATATAAATCAATTTATTACATATAATTTTTATGTGATTATGTAATTTTAGATAAACAATTATGTTCTCCGCAGCTTCTTCACCGTCGTTTAGGAGTCACCACCGCCATTGTTGCCTCAAAGCTCTCTCTTCTCATCTACATCCACCTCTCCGGCGTCCCTTCATGCCTAAAACATTGCTTTGAAGCTCGTCGCCCTTTTCCTCTTTTCTTTGGATCATCTTCGATTCCTTTACTTCGTCGGCGCTGGCGGTATGCCTCTCTCCTCAATCTCTTCTCGTTCTTTTCTTCGTCACTGATTCGTTTAGTTTTCTTGATTTTTAATTTGAATTTGATTGTTTTCACTATCTTTGAGAAGACGTGAAAAAAATTGGAGTTCATTGGAGCTTGAGAGTCCACTGGTCATCCTTGGTGAGATCCCCATCCTTCTCATTTTCATTCAATCATTTTACTGCATGTCTACTTAATGAAAACAAGCACTTGACACTAAAAACCAAATCCATGGATTCAGTTGATTCAGATCATGTGCAAACATTGATTTAAAAGAATGATGCAACCATCTATATCTTGTTCAGAAAGCATCTTGTCTTTCACACTTTTCTGAACCGCACTTGCAACCACTTGCTGTCAGGTTCAATTAAACAACATCAAACCAAAATGCATGGCAGGATAGAAATTTCCATGAAATCTGCAAATTGCATTGATGGATAACTAAATTGATAATAGATAAGCTAAAAAACATAGAAAAGAATCAAGAAAAATCTTAGTGTCTGACTTGTAGAAATTAATTGATACTACTCAAATAATATAGGAAAGCACTTCCAAGTTGTGAATGAAAATAAAAAATCACCCGTGAATCATATGATGTATAAAAAAGAAACATTCTACTTGCAAAGATCAATCAAATTCAATCTCTAATGAAAATATAATTCTCAAAGGAAAAGAAAAAAAATTAGGCAAACTAGTACAATAGTTTGCGGCTTCTGATTCCTATGAATAGACCTAACCCTACCTCTAAGTTAAAGGTCCCTAAACACCTACCAGATCTCGGTGGAGAACTCTCTCAATCTCAACACCTCAAACCACATATTGTTGGTTAGAGCTTAGAGAGTATGGAGATAGAATACACCAATCATAGGGAAAAAGGGATGCTCCACTATCTCATAACCCACCCTCTCAACCCTCTTAAATCTTAAGGTTCTAACTCTAATAGAGACCTCTCTCACAGCAAGGAGAGCAAATCATGCAAACCAAACAACCATAAGATTAATAAGGCAAGCAAGCATTAGGGTAAACAAGATTAAAACTCAACCAAACTCGGATTAAATAGAAACACAAAGCAAATGCACACAAAATTAGAATCCTAGGGTTCACAAGCCCAAATACCCTCTAGGAGTTTAGCCCTTTATGGAGTAATATATAAAATAAACTATCAATGAATGAAAGTATATAAAATCCATAGAAATAACCCCCCCCCCCCCCCCCCCCCCCCCCCCCAATATTTGAACTGATGGCCTTGATGAAATCCACTCCAAAGCTAGGGTTGTTGGTGGCTTCCTTAATGCTATTACAAAAAAGAAATTGATCAAAGTTGGTGAAGAAATGCCTCCTAAGTAGCAAAGACCTCCTCTCCAAACCATACCCACCTCACATCTCAAGAGTCGCACAAAAGGTACCAAAGAATAGGGGGAAACAGCTATTTATAATACCCAGCTCATGCTTGTCATGTGTCTTGACCTACCCAGGTGGAATTCTAACCTGGTCGGATAAACAGTGTTTTTGCTACAATACTACAGCAGTGTTTTGCTGTAGTAATTTTCTACAGTGCTCCTCAAAAACAATACTCCAATACTCTTCTCTTGAGGCCACATGGGCGGGCACATGTCCGCGTGGTAGGCTATGAGGATTCTTGTCATTTAATCATCACTGGGAAGGTTCTTGAAGTTTTCACACAAGTAGAGATATGGGAATGTGGCTAGCTTTGTACCTTTCCAACTCACAATTTAACTTAAATTCTCTTGGAAGTTGACACACGTCCCCATGTGTATGAGCTCCACTTGCGTCTTGATCCTTAAGTTGCACAAAAACTCTCAAAATATGCCTTCATAACCTATCTTTGCTTCATTTTCTTCTCTCAAGGCCTTCACAACCCTATTTGCACAAAGGAACACCAAATACAATTTATGGGACATAAAATATGATAAAAGTGTTGCTCAATGCATGTAAAACATACAAAGAAATATGTTCACTCAAGCACTTATCAACAATAATCATACTGCTCCCAGGATTTGTTACCTTCAACTCAAGAGCATTGTTGTTCAACACCTTAAAATCTTCCCTAAATTATTCCTCAAATTTTCTTTTAGCACTAAACTCTTGGCATTTTTTGTAGACCTTGTTGGTAGTTGATAAGTGCTTGTGTTATAGTAACGCAAAGCGTTATTATCTTACAATGAGCATATCTTTTATCAGATTTTATCACTAAATAGTGTGCATTTGTGTATTCTTGTGCATTGTAGGTTTGTGGAGCCAAGTTGGAAAAGAAGAACAAAGCTAGGTCGTGTTCGCCGTTGTTGGGAGGTTTTCAGACCAAGCAAGGAACAAGGCACGAACTTAGACTTGTGAGTGTGTGCCAACCTCCTTTGGAGGGGCACAAAGGCATTCACATTCACAACAAGTTTAACTCGTGTAGTTTAGGAGAACTTCACCAAGAAAGAGACTTGAAGCAATCGGCACGATCTACCATTGATTGTGTGCCCAATTCAATGGCCTCAATGAAGAACAACGTATTCGGGAGCGTTTCGGCGAGTTACTGTAGCAGTATTTGTAGCTTTGTTACTGTAGCAATTCACTGTAGCAAGTTATTGTGCATTTTCTGCCGAAGATCAGGTTTCCAGAGAGTTCACACGGGCGTGTGGAATTAACACACGGCCGTGTGAATTAATTCCAGTGAGCCAGAGACTTCACACGGGCGTGTGGAAATTCCACACGGCCGTGTGTAGTAATTTTTCCAGGAAGCCAGAAACGTCACACGGGAGTGTGAAAATTCTACACGGCCGTGTGAAGCCCCGATAAGTTCAAATTTAAAGCCGCACTCAGCCTATTTAAAGCCCGATTTGGAGACTTTTTTAGCATCTTTGGACCTATCTTTCTCCCCAACTTCTGGAGAGTGCGGCTAGGGTTTCGGATAGTACTTTGTGGAGGATTGGAGCGCGCCATCGGCATCGACATCGACGTTCGACGGCCGCACAAGACCACGGCCACACCATACGCGAGGGGGTTTTCATTGATGTTTTTAGTTTGTGCTTTATTTTACACTTTGATGAACATGTATAGCTCCATGAGGAGCTAAACCCCTCGTGGGTATTCGGACTTGTAAAACCCTAGAATCATTACGTTTCTATGACATTGTTATTATGCTTTTCCATTATTGATAAATAAATTTGAGTTTCAGTTTTAATTATCTTTTGCTATTGTTCTTCCTTAGCCGTGACACTAGGGTTGACAACAATCTAGGTTATTCTTTGGAGGTGTGATAACTCGTATAAGATTAGACTACTTAAGATTAAAGAGGTTGAGAGGGAGAGTTGTGAGGTAGCAATGTACCCTTTTCCCTTCCGTTGTGATTTCTCCCTACCTCCGTTTCCTTGGTTAATTAGTGGTCGAGATAGAGTTTTAGAGCTCAATCTAGACTAGGGTTCTTCCACCTGGACCAAAGGGTTAGAACTACATAGAGAAACAGGTTTTATCACTAGGAATCCCTAGAGCTTAAAGCAATCCCACGTAGTGTTAGGGTTAGGAAGATAGACTCCCCTAGGGCTTAGTTGACAGGTCAACGAGAGTCAAGGGTCGTAGTGAATCCTAATACTAGGACATAATGTTGGGGTTAGTCACGGTTGACCTTAAGTTTTGGGACCGTGAGTTTAAGGATATCCTCGACTCAATTAACATCAATAGGAAAGTATAATAGCATAGTCTTGCACTAGAAGCATAAGTCGTAGAGGTAGCTTGTCCGGATACCCTATTTTATCCATTGCTAGTCTTCTCTTTTAACTTCTACTTGCTTTTCTCTCGTCTTCCATCTCTCTATTTACTTTCTTATCTTTTATTCTAATTGATTCCATAAATTCATTCATCACTCCGATCATTATTTTTCGTACATCGCATGACTGAATAGCAAATTCTCTTATTTTAAATCCCTATTCCCTGTGGATTCGACTACCCACTCACCAGGGTAATTTTATTACTTCGACAAGCCCGTGCACTTGCGGGATACACGCAAGGGGTCGTGTCAGTAGTAGAAACACCTAATTATGTCCTAACCCTTAATTTCTTGAACCTAATGAAAAGCATAGAACTTGTGACCTTCCCAAATTTTTTTACCAATTAAAAAAGCTGTCATAGTAACCTCAAGCAAGCATGAATGATCTAAGAAATAGTGCTTGACAATGAACATCTTCTTCTTGCTACACCAAGAGAACGCGATCAACCATTTGCAATGTTTCACTACACACTTAGCCTTAACCCTCATTAAAGCATTTTTTATGTACTTAAATTCAAATCCCTTCCTAGTTAAGAACTCTATAAGTTCATTCTTGAATAATTTCATATCTTCAAACCTAAGATCTACAGAAATCATCCAATGTGATTTTAGGGTTATAAATTTTCTAGTTGGACTTGTGCCACCTTGCATCATCTGTAGTGGAACCTACACTAGTATTCTCATAACTACCAAGGTCATTGCACTCAATGTAGTCACTCTCATTTCTACTAATTTTCTGACCTTATCCCTAGATTTTCTATTTCGTCATCAACATCTAAATAATAGTCAATAAATGGTACATCTACCAACCCTTCTCTTCATCATCCTTACTAGAGTTATTCTCATTGCCACTCTCATTGTCATTCTTATTGTCCTACTCCATATCTAAATCCACAATATTTTGTTGTATCACATCCAACTACACAGTATTAACACAATTAGACACTAACCCTTCTGGCAAGGTCTTGTCGTGCATAGCACCTGATGATTCCACATAAATATCTAATATCCAATTTTTTCTTAATTTATTAACCAAGACTACAATCTTTCCATTATCACAAGTTAATTTTAATGTCCCTTCATTATCCTTATAATACAAATCACATGCCTTCTTAAATTCATATCCTAAATCCTTAAGATCGCCTAACAAATCCCAATGAAATATTTTTTCATGGTCAATAACAAACTCATTAATTTTTCCATTAATATATCTAATTTCCCCTTCTCTTACCAGTAATCCTCGATGATGATATTTAATAGGGGTAAATTTTTCTAGTGAGTACCTAAGTTTGGCCTTATATCAGTTTAAGCACCAACTTTCTATTTGTATCAAAATGAGCACAAAATTTTAATTTTATTTCTCCAGCAGGGCAATTGGTGGATTCTGGTTATAATCGAGTGACGTAGAAGCCGGAAATATGATGTGGATACCTAGGAACCAACTTAGCACATGTCCAGATCATCAACTTATACACGTAGCCTAAATTACTACCACATCATCATCCCTTTCCTTCCTCCCCTTCTTTATCTTCATCCCTTTTCGGATTGGTTGACGATGTGATAGTTGCTGACTTGGTTCCTGGATGTCCATATCATATTTCCGGCTTCCATGTCACTCGATTATAACCGGAATCCCCCAATTGCCCTCTGGAGAAACAAAATTAAAATTTTGTGCTCATTTTTATACAAATCGAAAATTAGCACTCAAACTGATATAAGGCCAAACTTAGATACTCACTGGAAAAATTTACCCTATTTAATAGTGTATTCCCTAGCATTAGCCATGCTATGTGTATAGTCCAAACTAAGACTCAGGAGAAAAATCAGTGCAATTAATATAGTATAGTAACACATTCCAGCAGCTGCATAGGTTGTATTTTCTAAGATCTACAATAAAAAAAATTAATGCAACAATCCATAAGAGAAATGCAATGCAACAATGTTCTATTGAGCCATAATTTTTTTCTCGTGCTTCCCTTATATTATTGAAAAATTGAATATTAAGATCATGCTCTACTTTAGAATAAGGTAACACATTCAAACAACTAAATGCTATATTAATTAATATCTAATAATTGTATATTTAGATCTAGAAGCTAAGATCTAAAAAGGAAATTCAGTTCAATTAATGATTGAATATTGTTACACATTCAAACAACCAAAATCCGCAATATATATATATATATATATATATATATATATATACACACACAAAAGAAATTTAGGGCAACAATCAAGAAAAGATATATATCTACAAAAGAAATTTAAGGCAACAATCAAGAAAAGAAATGCAATGCAACAATGTTCTATTGAGCCAGATAAAAATCATACCTAAGTCAATTGCGGTCCTTAGTATTATTGTACCTATCAAGACAAACACATTTGGGAGTTTGTTTGAATTCATCCATTAGTTTGTGTCATGGAATCTTCATGGGCATGTCCACTGATTCTATATAATCTATTCATTCTATACTAAGCCAAAACATAACTAACATGTATAGAACATGTAAATTACTAGCTTAGGTCATGAGCTCTTTTAAGGACATGTCATTCATTAATTTGTCCATATCTATATTTTTCATGTTCATATTATTTTTTCCATCACATCACATTTAAGCATGAGACAAAAATCTAAAAGGCATAACATATCAAATGGGTGAAGGTTGTAAATCGGTTGAAAACAAGAACATTAATCTAGTCACATAACATGAATGAAATCAATTTTAAACTTAAATATCATATAAACATAATGCTTAAAATTGTAAATGAGTTAAAAACAATAGTATTAATTTAGCCATAGAACATCAACGAAATCAAAGTTAAACTTAAAGATCATAGATGTAATACTGAAGAAATGGGTCAAGGTTGTTAAAATATATATAATAATCAAATTCAAACCTAATGGACTACCCTAGTTGCTAGGGCACGAGAAGAGATGGATAGCAATTCGACTCCTATGGTTAGAGAGGAGATGACGATTAGATCTTCTTCCGTGGCACTGGTAGTGTTCGCAACTCTATAGGAGGGCTAGAGAGAGAGGACACTAGGGTAGAGGACTGGCGAAAGGGAGGCTAGGGTAGAGGACTAGAGTAGAGGTGACGTTGATGCGGTGGCCAGAGGCACGATCACAATCAATGTCGACGGTAATGGGTGGAGTAAAGGGCTGGACAGTGAGGCCCAATTAATTTAGATATCAGGTCTAGATCTGATTTATTAAAAATGCATTTCCAAAAAAAAACTAATTTTTTAGTCATATTTTAATCTTTAAAAATGTCACATCATCATAGATGGACAGAAAAGTGAACGATTGTTGCGTATGAAGTTTCAGTTATATAGGGATCTACTGAGGGCAACTTAAAATAGATGGACTAAAAGGGCGGATTGAGTATAATACAAGGACCAAATAGGATATTCTATCTTTTTCATGGTATGATGTTGGGTTTTTGTGCTGAAGGAGCAAGTGTTTAGGTACTTGGAACAAAAAAGATGAAAATGGAGCGAATCGTGCACAATGCACAAATTCAAGTGAAAAAAACCACCAGAGAATGTGTGTGCTTAAAGCATGAAGTTTATTTTCTTTCAACAACTATCCTGAAATCTACATGTGAGGTGAATGCACCCAAAGCATGGGCCTGCTTTAGAGAGCACGGGTGTGTTAAGATGTTAAATTGATTCCTAAAAACTCAAAATCATGAAAAATCAAGTTCTGAGCACCTAAGCCAAAGAGCACAAGCTAAGCACAAGCTAAGAACACCCTACGCATGGATGTGTACTATCGATGTTCCTGTAGTTTAAAACCCGAGAGTTGGGTTTTTTATGTAACTTTTGGAGAAAACTCAAGAGGAGGCCAGGGTTTCAAACAGAGATTGAAGGAAGCCAATCAAGGATCATTCAACACTGCTACATTGTCATTTTGGTTCAAGATTAAAGATGAAGTCGACTATCATCATGGGGGATTTCATCATCTGTAAAGGGATAAGCATCGATGGAATTTTCTTTATGTTTTCATTCATATCTCAACTTTTAGATTTTGTTATGGCTTTCTATGACATGAGAGGCTAAACTTTTATTGATGCCTTGGATTGATAAACCTTAAGATGAACTTGTATTTGAATTCTTTCTTTTCTAAATATTGGCTAGTTGACGTGTTGTAAATCTTCTATGCATGGTTAATGTTTATATTTGTTTTTGCAAGAGCCCAAATATATTTCTAAATTGCATGATTCAGATTAAGGAATCAGTTATGTATAAGTCACAACATAGAGGATAGAGATTTAGTGCATACCTAGAGATAAGGTGCATTGTGTCAAACTCTCCGAATTAGGGTTAAACTTAATAGCGGAATCATCACAACCTTTTAATGCAATCATAGGGCGACTAAAGTCATCGTATGGGATTAGGGATAAACCGCCCTGAGAAAGTGTTTAAGCCATCTTAGGAGTTTCCATGATCTAAGAACACTCAACACTTAGCTTATACGAGAATTCCATTGCAAGGTAGTCTCAAAGGTTCGTGTCCAAGGTACCATGTTCTCAATCTGATTTCACCCTATATCTTAACATCATTGTTAGTCTCTTTCATTGTTTTCTTAGTTTAGGTAACTTAGAAATCATCATTAATTAATCCACTGGCTAGATAATATGAGAGATTAGTACTAGGAGCATTGGTATTTGAGGGATCAAGTAATTTTTCTTATGGTACACTTTATTACTTGTAAGACCCATATACACGCAAATAAGTCCGCATATAATTATTAATAGAGAAATTTACTTATGAAACCTTGAATATTGATGAGTATATAATATTCATATATTTTATATCACTTTGTACACTCATTTGGTATGAATTAGAGTCATACTATGGAATTCGATGCAAAATATAGTGTGTTTCGTATTCTCAGGCTTAGGACAGCATTTCAAGATAAGAGAGAGCCAAAAGAAGAATTCAGACCTTAAACTATGAAGTTGGAACTCTCTCGGCATCATTTGAACAAAAACAAGGCAAATTGGGCGGCTTACAGGCAGCTTATAGCCAACCTTATGACCATAAGTCAATTCCAGAATACTTTGCAGGTATACTTATGCCCGTAAGAGGGATTTAGAGCTACTTCAGAGGACTTACCGATGAGCTTTATGCCCATAAGGATCATTCAAAGGATCTTATGACTAATGCTTACATCCGTAAGAGCAATTGCAAGAAGCAGAACAAGTAAAGCTTATGGTCCATCGCTTACGACTGTATGTTGCACCATAACACAAACAGAAGACCTTACGGATGTGACTTATGGCTGTAAGTGTTCCGATAAGGCTAGTGACCATCTTCTCCAACTCCCTTACGATCACATCCTTACGCCTGTATGTAGCCCGTAAGCAGTCAAGTATAAAAAGAACTTATGAGACTTCTTAGGGTATTCAACACTTTTCTTTTGGACGTTTCTTCGAGGCCAAGTTAGGGAAAATAAGAGACAAATATCCAGCACTTAAGGAGCAATTTAAAGGGGATTCAGATCAATATTAAAAGGGATTGAAGATCGTAGCCGTCAAGTTCACTTTGGCAATGTGCATAGAAGCTTTCCTAGGGTTTCTCCGGCGATCCTTCATCGGTGCGATTAGGAAAAGGGTTTTCATGGCTTTCATGTTTCCTCCTAATATTTGTATCTTGGATGCTTTCCCTCCATTAATAGAGGGCTAATTTATAGATGTTTGGGCATAGTTGAGCTCTAGGGTTTATACTTTTGACATTGGTTGTTTTGATGCTTTAATTGTTTTCTTAATTGCGTGTTTGAATCTAATTGAATCTAATTGTGTGTTTGTATGCTTGGTTTCTAATAAGGCAAAAGTTTTAGCTATCATGTTTGGTATGCTATGTGACGAGAAGAAATTCCCACCTAGTATAAACATGTCGTAATTCGAGAGGATAGTGAGTACGCCTCTGATTAGGGTACTTTGGAGACTTACTCTCCCGCAGTCCTTCTAAATTAGTTAGTGATTATCTCCGTGCTATTTGTAATCATGTGGAGTGGATTTTAGGAGAAATCACATTTCTGCTATGTATTTGGATTAGAGCTAATCTCTTTCTTCGAGGGAGATTATTTACTTAAGAGATTGTCATTAGCGCACAATGAGGTTTCATAGAGTGTTAATGTGATTGTGTGGATGTCTGTATCAGCTCTGCACCTATTTAGTTACTATTCACCTGAGAATTCAAGGTTTAGTATAATTCTGGAAACCTCTCGGTTCAAATAGAATTGTATATTTAGACAACCTTTGTCATGTACTTCATAACCCTAGACAGATACTATGCCCGGACATCGCTTTCTTCCTTAACTTCTCTCCTATTATTTTCCGTATTTTCTTATCTTTGCTTGCTTTTGTTTACACATACAACATTCGATCACTTAAGCTATTTTCTGGTTTAGCTTACTATTATTATTCACTTTCTTCCCTGTGGATTGACACTCTGCTTTTATGCACACTTTATTACGCGATCTACACGTACACTTGCATCCATATCAAATATATTCATTTTCGTTATTTGGTCCCTCTAAATTTTTAACTTAATTTTTTATTTTTCTCTATGAATTATCTCTTATTCAATACTTATAATGTTAGTATTTTAGTAAATACTATAAATGTCTTTGCATACTAAACAACTGACATCAAGGGATGGATGCAACAAGCAAGCTTTTGCTCATTGTCAACAAAATCTCAACCCATTACAAGGGGGGCATGTTGAGATCCACCCGAAGCCCGCAAGAATTGACTAAGTGAATGGTTGCTTTCCCCCAAGGTAAGGGTTCTTAGCCTAATGCCAGTTGAGCTTACACCTTACCAAGGCAAACTTTTCCAAGGCTCAATTTAAGATCTTACTTTGAGCCAATGTGAGCTCACAGGGATGCTAGGTAAGATCTCACCCGATGTTGGCACAAGCTCAATTAGTGCAGGGAACAAGCTCTTACCCAAGATGAGGACTCTTAGGCCAATGTGGGTTCCACTTGTCCATGCAAGGGAAAACTCTTCCATTAGGTAAGCTAAGATCTCGCCTGCCAATTGGCTCAAGCTCAGGTAGCATTAGGTTGGGCTCTCATATAGTGCCAGTATAGCTCTTAACAAATGGCTGATAAACTATTGTTAATACGATCTCATCCTAACATAATTTTTTATTGTTGAGATAAATGAGTTCGATTGAAGACTTAATTAAGCAAGGTGTGGTCCCCTTTATTAAAAGTAAATTCGTTGTTTCATCTCTTTTGATTTCAAAAATTAAAAAGGATAAAAAAAAAAAATCTTTTAGGAAGACTGAAAAAAATGTGATGGTTTGAAAAGTGAAAAGTTTTTCAGGGATGGAAGGTTGTTTTCCTCCTTTTAGTATTAATAAATTAAAATAAATTATTGAAGATAATATTTAATAACTTTGAGTGGGGGGTCGGATGGGAAATTGATAATGTACCCCCACAACCAAACTTGACCAATTTAGATATGTTTTGTTTTCCTAAAGATGTTTAGTTTATTTTATAAAATAAATAATTTTTTTCTTTTATGACCACATTTGGGGGTCTATTTGGATTCCGTTAGGAGAATAAGCGTTTCAACTATAGAAGCTTGCTTTAATAAAGTTTGCTCAAATGAACCAATGTTCCTCATAGAAGTATTTTAGGAGTTAAAAGACAAGTTTTTTTTTTTTTTATGCTTACATACATCTACAAATATAAAAAATTTATTTATACAACCTTCTAAAAATGATATGGATTTTTATGCCTTTACAATGCTTTTTTCTTTTGTTAAAAAAAAATGGATAAGATGCCCATACAAAGAAAGCAAATATAAATACAAAGAGTTAAGACAATAGGTTAAGGACATCTTTACATCCAAAAAAAAAAAAAGGGTTTAAAGACATCTAGAACAAAAAAGGAGTCAATCAAAACCATTAAAAATAATTAAGTAACCTAACAATGAAAGGTTTATAGGAAATAACCACCAAAAGAAATCTGCCTATAGCACTCTGTCAATTTTGAGTCTCATGAGTCTTTGATCTGGTTCACTATGGAAGGAAATCCTCTACCAATACCAAAAAAGAGCAAAAAGAAAAAAAAAATGAAAAATTACATTTAATAATCATGGTAGAATCCTCCAAGTCTCTTCAAATACTGACGCCTTCCAAACCATTTGCACTTACTTATATACCTCTAAATAAAATTCAACTAAAAGAATTTTAAACAAAAACTATTACATAGCCAAGCACAACCAAATGGGTAACTATTTGTTACCATTGTTAATGTAGTTTACAGTCTCGTAATCATCAACAAGGTACGATCACAAGGCAGAAGATCCAAATGAATATACTACCTTCTCTCTTAATTATCAATATAAGAAACAAACAAAGAGCAAAAGGAAAGATAAAGCCAAAGAAAAGACCAAGAGAAAGATCAGGTGAATACTGCCTTCTTCTTTCATCTCTTATCTTCATAAGAAAGAAAAGAGAAAGAGATCAAGAGAAGGTGGTAGAGATAAAATAAGAAGAAAAAGAAGAAGATTAATGGCGGACTGGGGACCAGTGGTGATAGCAGTGGTGCTCTTTGTGTTATTGACACCAGGGTTGTTGTTCCAGTTGCCAGGGAATGGAAGGGTGGTGGAGTTCAACAACTTTCAGACCAGTGGCATCTCCATCTTTGTCCACACCATCATCTACTTTGGACTCATCACCATCTTCCTCATTGCCATTGGTGTCCACATCTACACTGGCTAGCAAGCTCCTCATCTCTTTCTTTCTTTTACTTTCTTCCTTCTTCTTCTTCTTCTTCTTCTTCTTCATGACTACTCTTTCTTCTTTGTATTTTCAAAGGTTTTTTTAATTAAAATCTTCTCCTCCTTCTTCTTCTTTTAGAGAAGAACAGACTGAGTGAAGATTGTTCTTGTTTCCATAAAAAAAAAAAAGAACAAGTTGGTATCTCCTTCTTCTTCTTCTTCTTCTTCTTCATCTTTTTCTTTAATCTAGATAGAGTGTGAGATTTGTGTCTGTCTCTACAAGAAGAAAGGAAATGTTGCTGTAATACCTTATTGATATGTGTATCTTCTTCCTCTTCTTTCTTGTGATTGAAATTTGTAACTTCTTTGTGCTCAATTGTCAAGCTTGAAAGTGAAATGATTTGAAGTTGTAACTAATTCATTAATGAATGTCGTTTCTGTGTCAAATTTGATTGTTTCTTTGTACTTAGTTATTTTGTCATTATAATCTCTGGCAATGTTAATTTTCATCCTTATACTTTCAAGAAATTTAGTATATATGCTTGTAGAGTAATTATTTATTTATTTATTTATATTTTCAAACTTTCAAAATATTTAATATGACTTAACATTTGACATGCATATGATATGAAATATAATTGTTTTATATATATTCTTTTAGATTAATTTAAAAAAATAAAACAATTTAGTATCTTATATATCACATTATACTCATACCCTACATTTCATGTTGATCATCAAAATTAAATTAAACTATTCTAAAAAAAAATAAAAATGACAAGTTTTAAAGCCCAAAACTCTTTCAAAATTGTGCCTTCATTAAAGCTTCTTCTTTGATTTGTTGAGAGGTCTTAAAAATGAAGCATAGTGTGTCTCCTTCTTCTTCTTGAGTTAATTTAATTTTACCATTGTTTGAATCATTGGAAATAGAGATAAAATTATTGAACTCAGTTAAGTATACAGTGAAGTTGTACTTCTATTTGTTAGATAAAAAACCCTGTCTTCTGTTTTTATCATCTATGTCAAATATTTAATCTTGCTTGTTGTACAACATAGTTGCTATCAAGATTAGATAATAATTAAATGCAGATTAAGTTTCTGTCAATTCATCACCATGATGGAGTTTCATCTTTTCTCTTGTTCTTTTCCTGTTGGTTCCTTTGAAGACTTTGTCTATCCATGGTTCATAACAACACAAATGGCAAACAATACCAAATTCATTTCATTCAAAGATCACATCATATTATGATAATATAACTTCATCGTACATCGATTTGAAAAATGATGTACATTGATAAAGGTTTTTGTGTGTGGTATAACTGCATTTATGCTAATTAAATGTTACAGAAAGCACTACAATCAATCTGGTGCTGATGAGGCTGGTTACCATTTTTCATGGGAGATTTGATTTGTTACTGAGTAGCTTTTTTCGTATTGTTGTCAAATTATTGATAATTTGGAGAAGTGTCTGATCTGCAGCATAAATAAAAAATATATATATATAAGACAAATTTAAGAACAAAAAAAAAGACAAAAGTCATTTATTATAGTCAGAACCCAACAGAAACAAGCAAAGCAAAAGATGCAGATTATACCAAACTAGCAAGGGTACAGTTTGAAAAACAAATAATTCGACGAAGAAAACTAAACATTATCTAAATTAAGTAATGATTGTCATATGAGTGAAATCATCAACAGAACAGATAAAATATCATAGATAAAGATGCCTAAAAAATAATTCCATATGGATGATCAATTTTTCTCTGTTCAATTAAAAACCAATCAACCAGGGATATCAATTCATACCATCTTTCTAGTGAGCACAGTAAAACTGATCAAAGGTTATTCAAGAGAGGCAAGATCTGGTCATACCATCTTTCTAGGTAATCTAGTTGACACAAAAGTTTGGAGGAACAACAGTTCTAAACTTTATTTGTTAACTGTAATTCATGCTATTCATGGGATCATAACACATAATTTTGAAAATGACCACATAAATATGTCAGGTTCAGTTGCTTCATTGGAATTTCTAAGACCTTAATTACCTGATGGTGAACTGTCATTATTAACTTCCCAAATTATAAGTTATGGGTACATCCTAAATTGCAGAGCTACATCAAAGGTTTTGGCAATGCCATATATGTAGATATATATCAATGTTTTTAAGCATTCACTCTGCAGATAAGTTTCTATCAAACAATTTGAAGACCAAAACTTGTTTAAGTTCAGAACAGAATACAGAAGAACCATTAAAGAATGGGCCAATTGGTGTAAAGGAAACATGAAAATAGAGGGTCATATGGGTTGTTAGTTTTTTCTTAAACAAATAAATAGCAAGAAAAAAGCTCGTTCAGCTTCCTCTTGCATTAAACCCGATATCCGAATTTAATCTCAAGGTCTTTATTTACTTGTTTTATTTTAGAGTTTTTCTTTACTCTGTTTTACTTATCCATTTAAAAAATTTATGAAGCATTAAATATTGGTTTTTCAAATTTATCAGTTATATTTAATATATTTCTACAACATCCAATAAATCATAGTATTTTAAATAAAAGTAATGTTAGAAAGTTAATATACTTTGTTATAAATTTTATATTACCAACTACGTTCAATAGACTTTTTTAATCTATGTGAACTAGTTAAAATTAACTAAAAATGCTATGGACAAAATAAAAATAATGACCGGAAATAAGAAGTGCTACCTGGAAACTTGTTATTATGCCGTCTCAAATTATAAAATAAAAATAAAAATAAAAAAATAGCACCGGGATAATTAATATCAATTTCCAAAAGTTTTTGTAACGTAAAGTTGAAGAAGAAAGGCCATACTTTTCTCATGGTGCAGCTGTTGTACACCAGTTTCATTGCAAGTTTTATTAGCTCACCAGTTTCATACAATAACATGTGCTTAATTTCAATGAGTGGTTGAGTTTTCATGTTGTCTATGTCATTAAATAACTAAAATTTGATGATCAATGCTCAACCAAAAACTTTAGGTACTAAGTTTAAAAAATGTATTTCATGTCTAATATATATCTTGCAAAGTCAACTTTGCAAATTTAGTGGATGAAATTTAATACGGATGAGATGAAACAAAGTATGATAACAAATAACAAAGTCACTTCCAAACTACTTACTGTGACATTTCATATTAAATACAAACTAAAAACAAGACAATACTTGGATAGCAACAGGATAATTAATATTAAGACCTCTTTGGTAGAGTATGTTAATTGCAAACCAAAGATATATTATTATCTTGACCTAATATATTCACCAAATAAGGCAAGCTTTGAAACAATATGAAATGTAAATCGAATGTGTATTTTTGTGTCTCAATTCAATCCAAAAATTTAAGCTATGTTTGAATAAAAATTTAGATTTATATATTTAAATTTTTTGTATTTTAAATTAATTAATGTAGAATTATTAGTTAGTCCAAGAAAAGAAAATAGTATTATCTTGACCTAATTGTATTTTTTTTATTTTTTTCTGTTAAAATAGTTTTTTAGTTTTTTAAAAAAATATTGAAAAATATAGCAGTATATTAAAAATAAAAAATAAATTAAAAAAAAAACTTTTCAATGTCTCATAAAAAACTTCAAAAATAAAACAAGTAAATATGACCGGAAAAGAATAATTCAATGGAGGAATAACACAATCAATCGGATACCAAAGAAAATAATCTATCAATTCTGATGATTAATTCTCACAATATCAGATAAAATAACAAAAATAAACAGATAATTAAACAAACAGACATTTGATCAAAAAAAAAAAAAAAAAACACAACACAACACAAATTTACAACAAAACCTCCACACACATAAAACATAAATTTTTTTTTCGAAAAAAGGTGATAACCGCCTTATCAGAGACATACACCCGGGGAGCCTCGCTCAACCACCGAACAGTGCCCTTACTTTATATGAATAGAGAAAAAAAAGAAATAAAATAAAACTCACTTGGCATCTTCTTAGGCGACATGGCAGGGTAAAGAACAGCCTTTCCAATCTCAACCAAAGAGAACACCATAGCCATCCCCAGTGCCCCAGGCATCAAGATGAATCCAATGACGAAAAGTTACAAACCCACAAAGCATCAATGCCAACGAACATCCAAGCAACAGAGACACCAACCCAGCCGGCGTCATCCGCGGCATCTTCGCCGGAGAAAAATCAATGAATCTGAGTAACAGCTCACATACCTCGTCCATTGCCTTTGAGTAATGCTCTTTCTCATGCCTCATCTTCAAAACCCTAACCCTAATTCCTATGAAGGTGTGTAGTGTGACAACGGAGAAGACCTCTT
This sequence comes from Dioscorea alata, assembly GCA_020875875.1. NCBI lineage: Eukaryota > Viridiplantae > Streptophyta > Magnoliopsida > Dioscoreales > Dioscoreaceae > Dioscorea > Dioscorea alata. Next base: position 2,204,287 of record CM037020.1, read on the forward strand.
CTTTCTGTGCTTCAAGAAGAGAATTGAGCAAGGGGGGTATTTGACTGGAGAATGAGCGGGAGAAGGGTGGGATTGGCTGGGGAGATTGGACAGGAAAAGAGTTTTATTTCATGACATGTCATATTTCTATTTGGTGTCAAAGTGGGACCCGGATGATGTCAGATATTATAGTGTTTGGTGTTGTATTGCGCTTGTGGAAAAAAGACCGGTAGATTTTCGACACGTGCAAAGATTTTCTTAGACTGATGATGACGTGGCAGAATGAGAGGCAGATACCGATTTAAGGCATGATTCACACGCTGTGTACGGAGTGAACAATTTCACGTGTTTTGCATTTAATCATTTGATTTTTTTTTATTATTGTTATTATTTATTATTATTTTTTTAAATAAGATTCATGATATGTCTGTAGTCTGTCGGCCCCATTATTGTGGAGGAGATTTATTATATGGAAATTGAAAATATATTTTTTTTTCTAAATAACCCCATAAAATATTTTATGGGGTTATATTTTTTTGTGAGGTGTATTATGAATAATTTAAAAATTACATATTTGCCTCTGAATAAAAAATAATTTTATATCTACCGCTGAATAATACATATAATTACGTATATGTCCTTAGGGTTTAAATTGGCTGAAAAACCATCTGTTAACAAATAGCAGATATATAAAATGACCATTATACCCTTTGCATATATACTCTCAAAAGGTATTTTTTATTATAAAATGACCATTTACAAGGGTTATTTTGGACTTTTTGTAAATCTTAATCCAAGTTATAACTATAGTTTATAAAATTTGATTAACTTCTGTTAATAGAATCTAATTATAGGGGCATATTTATAATTATCTATATTTTTTTAAGTATATATATATATATTATATTTTTTTTTTCTGAGGTAAATATGTAATTATAGAACTTTTGAAAGTTTATAAACAATTTTCCCTTATTATTATACTCTTTGCCAGCCTTTAGAACAATGTATCAAAAATTTATTTATTTTTCTTTTACTACACTCATTTAATATTTTTTTTATTAAATATTCAGCTATTAACATATTAATAGCTCCATTGATGGCCTTTGGGATTTCTAGATATTTAACCTTTAGAGCCCATCTAAAAAATCTGAAATATCTTTGCCCTGGCCACTATTTAGAATATTTTGCTAGAAAGAAACTAATAGATCTTTAACTTCTCAACATTTTCGTCAATCATGATTATGATAAAAGTTATTCAATGTTAATTTTTTAGGTGTTTATAGCTCCTAATTAAGTAAAAATAAATAAATGAATTTGAACGATTCAATTAATACTACTTCAAAACACATCGACTTCCTAGAATTTACAATGGATGATATAAGCAATCTAAGAGAGTCTATGATCAAATTAGGAGCCAGTTAGATCTACTTTAGTAATACAGTTTGGTGCCATAATAGGATATGATCACTACTTCTATCTTTAGAGGATACTGTATTATCGATATTGTTTATAATATTGTGTAACTGTTAAATTTGGATCCAATGACTGATCAACGATTGTCCTTAGTTTTATTATTTAAGAACGTTTGTAGAATACGAAATACACAAACATGATTTTTTTTTTTCAAGGCATTATGGAGCCATCATTAAAGCAATTTATCAGGAAACACAAATATAAGAGTATCACAACTTATTCTTGTCGGAAAATACATTGAAAACAAGCATATAAGTTTCATACAGAATAATTAAGAGTCTTATACAACATATTCATTAAATGCAAGCTAAGTATAGAGATATAAGATGAAGCAAATCCTATATATATGTATATATATATATGGCTTGTTTTTCTCAAGCAAGCCATCCGGGCATGAAAGTGCTAACACTAGACCCTGGTGTTGCAGCAATTTGTATTTGCTCATGAGGCTGATACCTGAAAATTAAAAGTTCTAAATGCTCATATTTCAATAAGAAATCAAGATAAACATCCTCCTCTTCTTTTATTATTGTTTTTTTTTTTTTTTTGGGTAAACAATAAATGGATTACCCAATGTGCAGAGTAGGTTCACACTCCAAAGGATGGAAGAATCCGGCCGCATCTGGCGGAGGTTGCGGTGCCTGCCGAACAAAACCAACTGCATGAGCATCAGATTCCCAGACTTGCTGTTGGTTTGCTTGATTGCTTTCATCCAACTGCAAACAATTAAAGTAATTTTTGTGGCTATAAGAGTAGATTAAGTTTTAAATTATTGTTTGTCTTCATCTCTCAATTGAAAAATATCTGTTCAATATTTATGGACATGAGGACAACTTGTCTACATCAACATTGAGGAAGAAAACAAACAATGGCCTGAAACACGAGAGGAAAATCATACCCTTCTCTTTAGAGTTTTGTTAGCCTCACATAGCATTTGTTCCTGTAAAAAATGATAAGTTGAATAGTAAAAGTGAATGAAAATTAAGTGAAAAAGTGCAGTCTTATTTATAGTGTTGTTTTTATACACACCCTACGTTGAAGATCAGCAAGTTGATCAAGCATGTGTTGAGTCTGCAGATATATACAGGAACAAAGATAAGTTTAGGGTTTTGGTTTGGTTTTAAAGTGTTGATTAAAAACTGAAATGAAATGAAATGTTATTTATTAATTACCCTGGTGGATCTGATGAGTCTGAGTGAGGAATCAAGTTGATGTTCAAGTTGCTCCAGTTCCTTGCTGCTTAGTGGTCCCAAGTCCTCACCCAGGAGATTCCTGAATGTGCATGGTGAAAGAGAGGGGAAATAAGTAAAAATAGGTTTAAGAATTTTTAGGGTTTTAAGGTCTAATCTTTACCTTTGTGATCTTTGTAAAGCTTCAACCCTTGCTTTTAGTTTCAAGTATTCCTGCTGACAACTCTGCTCACAAAGAGGTGAGGCTTAGAATGATACATGTGTATTGTAGGATAAATAACCAGACAAATTGAAACTAGAGTTTGACCTTGTTGTCTACTGTTTATTGCTGAATGTTGTCAATTTATGTAGATAAATAGGCATACAAATTCAAATTGTAGCGTTTGTCTTTAAAAAAGTCATGTGGATGCAATTTTTTTTGAGAAAAATGTGGATGCAATTAAAACGCATTCACATGCTTACATAATTTCTGTGTCTGTTGCATAGGCTTTTGTTTTGATTAACGAAATGAACAAAAGAAAAAACACATTCAACCACACAAATATTCCACCATGTTTTTTTTTCAATACAAATGCAAATTATATTTTCAGTTGGAGAATCAAGAATGTATCAGCAAAACAATATGAAGACTTCATTAAATGTTAAATATGATGGAGGTATAATTCTTTAGAATTTGTATGGGGCAAAGAACAAGAAAAATAAGAATAAATTTAGACTAGAAAACAGAAAGCCCATCAGAGAGCAGATAAAAGTTTATCATACCTGAGTCTCCCTTGTCACTACATTTACTTCAGGTGCTCCGTGATTACATTTCTCATACCTCTCAAGTGTCTTCATCATGCTACAAATTAAAAGAAAAAAGTATAAGAATGATGAAAAATTAGAATTTCGAAAACTGTAATTACTTTCAAATATGATCATGGACAAAGAAAAATAAATGCGAATAGACACTCATAGAGTTGAAGTAAATTAATCAGCAACGCAAGTCAATTAATGTAGTTACAAGAGCTACATATTGTTGAGAAAAGAAATTCTAGTCATATAATTAATAACATAAAATTAATATAATTATATTGTTAGAAATATTATAAAAAAATCTACATATTTCTTCATATCATCGATCATTTTATTTCTTGATAGAATCGACAAACGACAAAACAAATGACAAGCAGGTACGGAGGTGCCTAGGGATATTCCCCGCCATGCAACCCTGGAGAGGAGAATGAGAGGAATTTTTTACACAAAACTTCTACAGAAAACTCAGAAAGTGAGTTATAATCTGAGAAACTAAAACTTGAAACCTCTCAATCATAAGCACAAGTAGTTACCATTGGGCTAGCCCACGGTTCCTTCATCAATCCATTTTTTTATCTTAATTTTATTAAGTTCACCATCCTTTCAAATATTCCAAAACACCAAGATATAATATGAAATGTGTTTCCCTAACATCCAAGTAAAATTTATCCCAACACCAACCTTATTAATTAAAATAATACAATTTATAATAGTCATGCATTGAGAATAAAAACAACAAATTTGAACATCTATGTGATTTCGCCAAGATTGGAAAATGGAAATTTATTTTCTATATATCTCCACTAATCATTCTACTAATAACTGCTCATCTATACGGAATTTATATGACTTTTATTAGAACTTATTCAATTAACTCCACTCCACATTTCTTTATTATGTTCATCAATTAGATTGATTTATTTATTATAATTCCGTATACAGTGTTTTAAGAAATGTCTTGCTTTACCTAGAAGCCAGATAATGCCTGTTCATGCACTGCCATAATTAATTACATAATACACTGATCTTCATGTGCAATTAAGGCATGCCCATGATAAATCAATTTAGACATTTATAAGTTATTAAGTACTAATGAATTTCAGGTAAAAACACAAGGAAGAAAACTTGAGAATAACAATTAGATAAACTACAAAATTGATGAGGCAGAAACTTTCCATAAGGGATGCAATTGATTACTGCCCAAGAGCACTAAAAACAAGAGAATGAAATAATTGATCAACTGAATCTATATGGGCATTCTTGCATGGTGTAAAGATTCTAATTGTGAACATGAACAAGGAGCAGACAATTAAGTATATCTCTCACAGCAATCAAACTGAAGATGCATGGTTTTATTATTTTTTTAAAATACAGTAAAGTTACTGGCCTAGTGCACATGTTAGAAGATCCCCTTAAATGACATTATGGACTCTGAATGCGAAATGAGAAACAGAAGGGATAGAAAGAGACAATGCAGAGGTTTCTATGCAAAGTAACGGACCGGAATATAAACCGGGTGCTCTTGCAACGCTGGAGGAAGAAAAGAAACCGTTTTTCGGGAAAAGAGAAATTGGTCTTATCAGTATCTCCACTTCAATTTATGTAAATTTCTTTATAGTAGATGTGACTGAAAGATAAAACGTAGAACCCAGAGAAACCTTAAAATCTTCGAAAAGAAATTAGACTTAGATTGAAGAAAACTGAAAAAGAAAAGAAACCTTTTTTATTTTCTTGATTATAACAATATGCAATCTACATCCAGCTAGAAATCAGCAAAACTAAGTTGAAATTAATTCATTCAGATAGGAAGAGCAAGAACCAAGACTCCCTCAAATTTATGAAGACATGAGAAATTTATCTTTTAGAGATCATAGAAACCCTAAAACAGTGGAGAACAAAATTCAATAGAAAGATTAAAAGTATAGGGAGAGCCATGCAGAACCATGACTCATTGAGATCTTTGAAGGGAGAAAGTTATACACTATGAAGATTATTAATGGACTCACATATGCAAAAGTTTTCATCTTTCACTTTGCTTGCTTGTGTTAGAACCAAAAATGGAAATTTGAGAAGAAAACTGAACGAAAAAAGGAGGAAAACCTTCAAAGATCCAACAGACAACCATAATTTCAGATCACAGAAGGGGAAACCTAGAGTTTGAAAAGCTTTTACGAAAAAAAACACTAGATCTATACGATCACAAACCCTAACCCTAGAAAATGCAATAAAAACTCAACCTCACTAAATCTTCAAAACCTAACTAAAAGTTCCCAACTTTCCATCACTACTTCGCTCTCTACCTCCAATTTTCTACAAAAAAAGCCAAGAAACTCAATACAAGTGAAAAAAATAATTAAAAAAATAAAAACCCTAACTTTCAAATAGATAGATATAAACCTAGAGCTGCTGCAGAACTCGTAGAGCTTCCCACGAGTGGAGAAGATGATGAGGGCGACCTCAGCATCGCAGAGGACAGAGAGCTCGTAAGCCTTCTTGAGAAGGCCATTGCGGCGCTTGGCGAAGGTTACCTGCCTGTTGATCTTGTTCTCGATCCTCTTCAGCTCAACTCTACCCCTCCCCATCTGCTCCTTGGAATCCACTCTCCTCCTTCTCCCTCTGACGCAGAACGATCGAAGATCGAAGAAGGGAAACCCTAGAATTCAAGAGAGGAAAAAGGGGCTTTGAGAGAAGCCAAGCTTGGCCTTCTCTTTGCTATTTATCGACATACAAAGACTGAGAGAGAGAGAGAGAGAGAGAGAGAACGTGAATGAGAGACATTGAGAAGTCACACAAAAAGGTTACCGTTGTTAATTATTAAATTATTTTTTCAATTAAAAATGTTTAAAAATGTAAAATGACCAAACTAACCTTCTCAAGTGCTTAAAAAAATTTAAAAAAAAATAAATAAAATAAATACTCCCTAACATCTTTTTTATTTAGAAATTGCACTTTTATAATTTCCAATAAACATATTCAACTCTATATTTTATTAAATCATATTTTAAAAGTAAAATACCCTGTTTAGTCCCTCTAATATAGTCAATCTACCCATTTGGTCCCTCTAATATAATTTGTCCCTAGGAAATCACTATATTTTAATTTTTGAGAAATGAAAATTCTCATAGGGACTTTTTAGGGACAAATTATATTAGAGAAATGAACTTATATTTTCTAAAAATTAAAATACAGGGACTTTCTAAGGGCAAATCATATTAGAAGAACCAAAGAGGCAGATTGACTATATTAGAGGGACTAAATAGGGTATTCTACCTATTTTAAATAACGGTAATCTTTTTTTTTTTTTTTTTGAAAAAGTGGATAAACCACTTCAATTAAACAGATTGGAAAAATAACGGTAATCTTGAAAAGTTAATATATATTTTTTATATAAATTTTAGATTTCCATCTAACTTTAATTTAATATTTTAATTCATATGAATTAGTTAAAATAAACAAATAGAAAAATGACCTAAGGGAGTAGATGACTCGAAAAGTATGTGCATTATATATATATGCAAATATATTTATTTTAGTTTCTGAACTTAAAACTGCAACTTTATTATTAGTTCGGAAACTATATGAAAATGTTTATTTTGATTTTACTTATGAAAATCTACTTGGATTAAATTTTAAATAATTCATTACTTAGTTTTAAGAACCGAAGTAAACATTGTATGAATATCGTTAAGAATGATTTTGGACTTTCAACAAAAATTGCATCAACAACTCCTTAAATATTTACCTTTTAAATGTACTCGAACTTCTTGAACAGATACTACTTTTATATTTGGTTATCACACTAAATTATAAAATTAATTATCCAATTTTTTCTTTTTTGAATTTTTAAACTTGCCAAATGTTAAATATAAAATTAGTTTTTCAATTATTATGAGTAAAAAAAAATAAAAAAGCATATTAGGTAAATAAATAACCTAATATAATTAAAATATTATTATTATTATTATTATTATTATTATTATTATTATTATTATCGCAAATTCGACTTCTCAAATGAATTTGTAAATGAATTCTCAAATAAGTTATTAACTATTACACAACTTTATTAGGGCATATATATTTGTATTATTTAAAAAATATTAATTTATAAGGATTATTCATAGAAAAAAAAACTTACATAAATTTACTTAAATAAAACATTTTAGGTCTCTAAATTTTGAGTTATTATTGGCTTTTCCTCTAAATTAAAATTATACTAACTCTTCATTTAAATAATATGAATTTACTAAGTTTCACTCTTAAATTATATAAAATTGTTAATTTTAGTTCTTTCATCTAATCTAACAATTAATGCAACTTATGAATTAATAAAATAAATGCATATAGTTTAAGATTCAAAATGAAATTTATTTTGTTTACAAACCAAAATCAAAAGTTATACATAAATAATTAATTTTATTAAAAAAATAATATTTTAATAAAATAAGTATATACTTGTAGGAAAAAACTTTTTAAATTTAAATTATAATTTTATAAACTTATAGGGCTTGGATGGTTAAAAGACATGGAAGGGGACCAGGGGTAGCATTTTGGGTGTGTTTTCTTGGTGACCAAGATTGGGATCTGAAACCTTAAAACAGAGGCTATGACACGTGTCGATGATGGATTGGAGTATCATGAGGTAATGAATTCACGCGTGGATCCCCTGCGAAGCAAGTTGTAGAAATTTACTACGACTACTCGACAATAAGCCAATTAAAAAATGCCACGTATACGTTTCACGGAAATTCCTGTAAGTTTTATCGCAGGCGTAGGCTATCCTTGGACACGACGGGTAGAAGCTTCTTAAAGTGGGACACTGATCAAATTACGTAAATACCCATGGATCATTAATGTGTAACTTTAATAATTCATTTAAAAATAAATACACTTCTTTGAAAAAACATAAAGATTTTTTTTGTTCTTTTATGAAATTATTAAAGTAGAAATTTTAATTCTCAATTTTGTTTGATTTTTTTATTTAATTTTGATATTTAATTTTGTGAAAAGTGATGAAAATATGATTATAGATTTATACATTGTTTTTAAGAATCATGTGGGTTTTTTTTTTAATTTTCTTTATATATTGTGAGCAAGTTAACTCAAAGGTATGTATGTACATGAAGTTACTATCTGAAATATTGAAATTACAAAAAAAATGAAAGGGGTGCTCACTTCAAATTAAAAAAATATATATTTAAAAGTTTAATACTACATGTCATTCACCCTAAAAACAATTTAATAAAAAAAAATCTATTCAAATGGATTGAATCACATATTTAATTATGTGAAAAGTGATGAAAATATGATTATACAATGTCTTTCAGAACCATGTGGGTTTTTTTTATTTTTTTTATATATTGTAGACAAGTTACGGCAGAAGTATATATATATACGTGGAGTTACTATTTTATTTTAAAGGGGTGCTCACTTCAAATTAAAAAAAAATTAAAAAGTTTAATATTACATGTCATTCTCCCTTAAATGATCTAATAAAAAAAAAGGTCTATTCAAATGGATTGAAAAACATATTCCTAGTAAAAGTAGAAATTTTCTTATAATTAACTTGTTTTTTTTATATTTTAAATATATATTTAATCAAATTATCTTTAGCTGTAATAATTAAAAAAATAACTTAAAAAATTATAAAATATATTAAATTTAAAATTTGTGAAATAAAGCCTATCACAATTTTTTATTATTAAAAAACTTAAACATCAATAAAAACCCCAGCACAACCTTCATCAACAAATGGATCACTGTCTTAAAACTTTATTCAAAATCTAATAAATAAATTAATTTTGATTCCCCTTAAACTTCCCCTTCTTCACTATAGTTGCAGGTCCAATTGATCTTGAAACTAGGCAGTCTTTAGGGGCTTAAAAAAGAAAGGAACATAGCCTAAAATATTTTTTTAGAGAACCCAAATAAAAAGTCAAAGTGACCGAATAATGGATTTTAACAAATAATTATCTAAAAATATAGTTTTAATTTTTATATACCAATTTATATATATATATAATCATATTTTTATAATTATTTTTTTATAATACAAAAATAAATTTGTAAAAAATAAAAAAGTGAAATAACATAATTTTGAAAATATTTTTCTTAAAAATATAATTTTTAAATTATATATATTAATATCTAAAAACATTTCACATTTTAAAAAAATATATAACTTTTTTTTGAAAAAAAAGATACCCTTGGCGGGCTTCCCTCCACCTATGAGCCTCTCAACGCACTTATGACCTCACCTTAAGTGAGTCGAGGTTCCAATTCCTTTTTTTAGCAAGAATACAAGTACCCTACCCAAAGGACTCAGTACCAATATACCAAGAAGTCATTTGTAAATCTGGTTTTTATACATAATTTTTTTGCTAGTGATTTTGCATGTTACTCCTTGCATGGTTCAAAATGTATAATTAATTTTTATCTATTTTAAATTTAAAATATGTTTAATTTTTTTTTAAAATTAACTGTATATTTCATACTTAAATTTTATTTAATTAAGACAAATAATAAATAAATGTTTCATAGTGTGTATAAAAAAAGGATCCACATTATATCCAAAATGGAAATGAATAAAAAGTACATAATATCTAAAACAAATTAAACATTTAAAACTTACAAAAATAAAAAAAAGAATATTGATGAAAAATACAGCACCAAACAAAACATTCTAAATAATATATTATTTTAAGTGCATGTAACAAATTGTTATTGCACTTGTATTAGTCTACCTCATATGGTACATTTTTAGAATGTCATTAAATTATAGTAATTGATGCACTTCCGTACTTGCCTGTCTTTTTTATAGCGCTGACCACTTTTGTAAAAAAAAAAATATATACATTATAACAAAAAAAATAATTATTAAGAATTTGGTATATTATTTAAGCAAGTTAAGCAATTATATGTTTTGACATACTACTAAAAAAATACTTTGTGCCTCTAAACAATCAAAAGACGTTTTAATCCATAAAATCAAAATCTAGTTTTGTTTTTCAATTTTTATGAACATTTTTCCGCAAATAAACACCAAGATAATGTCTAAAAAACCTACATAGCTTAGAAGCCAATCGAAAATCTAATTCAAATTGGGGATGCATTTATAGGTCTAATTACACCCCTCTTAAAACATCAATTTATGAAGGAGAATATAAGATATTAGGTTGTTTTTTAAGGACATATGATTGAATGTAGTTAAAAAAAAAAAAGGAATAATTATTGAAGAAATTCTATGAATGCTACTGGTACAGTGAGAAAAAGTGGGACTTTAAAGAGGATTAAATAAGGAAAGGGTTTTGGAAGGAGGAAAACAAAGTTGTGGGTCTATATTATTCTTTCTAGTACTTTGTCTTTAAGGATGTCAAGTCACTTTTACCCACTTGCCCCTACACAACAATAATATCAATGGTGGCGAAGTGATGAATCTTCTCCTTTATTAATTTTAATTTATTATTTATTTTTAGACCATCCACAGAGATGCATTCTTCCTCTTTCATTCTCTTGTCCCTTTCTAGTCTTTGTATAGAAAAAGAAATAAGTAGTCAACTCTTTGTTCACATGTATTTTAAATAAAAGTATTTTTTTTCAAAAAATTAGATTAGGGTTAATAAGAGATTTCTTAGTTTATTTTGTTGAGATTAGACTTCAACTCTTTAATTAGATTTTATTTGAACTCTAGTACAAATTACTTGTTCCACCTTTTCTATGAGTATTAGTATGATATTTTAGTTGGAATTGGTTAAGTAGGAAGCAAAAATCTTATTTAAAAAACTAGTGAAATAATCAACTCCTTGTTCACATGTATTTCGACTAGAATTATCAATTTCTTCAAAAATATATTAAGATTGGGGTTGATAGGAGGTTTTTAAAGTTAATGTTTTGTTGCAATTAGACTTGAACTCTTTAATTAGATTTTATTTGAGCTTTAGTATAAATTACATTTTTTTTTATAGTTTTTATGAGCATGAATCAAATATTATAGTTGGAATTGAGTAAATAGGATGCAAAAATCTTATTACAAAAAACTATCCAACACTAAAATTTCTACTTATTATATTAATTATGAGAACTAAAAGATTAAAATAAATGTCAATTTAACAATGTTAATATTACCAATGACCTCTTGGTCTATTGGCACCATGTCCTCTATGCAGGGTGTTTGTATTTTTGTCAAAAAAACAAGTTTGAAACTCAGCATATGCATGGTGAGGATGCAGGTGTATTGAGGTATTAACTCCACATCTATGGATGCCCCTGTTATTTCTAGTTTTGTCAAAAAAAAAAAAATAATAATAATAGTAATGTTAGATGTTTATGTGTATAATTTTCACTTAATGAGATCAATTTTATTTAACACATGATGAATGAAATGTGAATCATTTTGAATCAATTTTACTCTTAATCTTATTGTTTTGCATTGTAGGAAAGAAAGAGAATGATTTGAAGAAAGAATATACCGAAAGCAGTGAATTCAAGAAGGAGAGAGCAAGTTTCAACCAAGAATGATAATGCAAAACCAAAAGTCTAGTGCTTAGGCACCTTGATCTTTGTTCAAATCATTTTTCTTCACATTTTATTCATCATGAGTCATAGAAAATCAATCTCAATGATTGAAAATTATACTCATTAAATACCCCCAAACTTAGATTTTGTTCATTGATGAACAAAAGAAAGAGAGAAAATACTGGAAAAATAAAATTGAAGAAAACGAATAATGCAAAACTCTTGCCTCAAAACAGATTTTCACATCAAGGGAAAACATGCATCATAAACAATATCGATTGAAGACTAAACTTTACTCCATTTAAAATCCCTTATATGTGTGTGCGTGAGTCATGTCAATACTATTTCTTCATCCTTCAACCTAGATTGATTTATACAAATCAAGGCTCATCTGACCTCTATTTTTTTAATTGATTTTTTTTTAAAATTTTGTGTAGTTGTTGCACACAACCCTTGAAGTAGCCATTTCTCTTGCTAGGTCATCAATTGTACATTTGTGATGCACAATATCCAACTACTCAAGAGAGGCTTTTACTACTTAGAGGTGGTAGCTCTTTCCATTATCTTATATATATATATATATATATATAAACAATACGATCTCTACCAACATGGCAGGCATTGGCATCGAACTTTTTGGCCTTTTTTTAAATTATGTTTTTTTTTTTTTTTGTGAAATCTAGCACTAATCTTATGGCCTTTCATAGTTTTGTAAGCTCCAAGTTCATATCCACAAAGTCTGGGTATCTGGGCAACTTAGTAAGCATGACTGTTGGTACTAAAAATTTCAAGAAACCCTAAACTAAGCAGAATAAACACTACAACTTACTAAGAGACAATTCATAATTGATTTTATTATTGGCCTTTGATGTTTCACAAACAAGAGAAATCCATAATTAATTCACTCCTAATACAAAAACCAACCTAACATTCTAAAAACCAAGCATTGTGAAATAGAATACAATAAGTAAAACCATTCAAAACAATTAAGTGAAAATTTTCTCAACTCAAGTATATGCTATCATGAACAAGTAATATAGTGATAAGAGAGTACCGTCTCATGAGGATTGTGTTTATTAACTACCAAAATTACTCTAACCTTAGTTTTACTTGATTAGTTGAAGTGAAAAATTAAATTTTAAAAGGATCTAAACTAGAGAATTATAGAAACAGAGAAATAGTTTAACCAAGGAGCTTGAGAAATCAAAGCTTAAAGAAGATTAATTCCACCTAGGTAATCTAGTTCAATCAATTGATGCTTATTCCTTGTGTTGTCATCAAATTTCTCTTAATTAACTATTGATCTTTCTCAAAACTCAATAGCATATCCCATTAAATAAGTTACCAACATCTCTAAGATAACTATGAACCTATGGAACTCATTAAGCTTTGAAAACTAGAGTTGATGTATACATGCAACCTCATAATTATCTTTATCTTATAATGATTGTATGATATTTTAATTAAGATCTAACTCAGAGTCACCTCTCGGTCTCAAATCAAATCATTAATCTTGTAATTTTTATCAAGCAATCACAAGTATGAAGCACAAATTGAGATATCCAACATAAGTTTAAAACAAGCATCAATTAAATTAAACAAAGACAACTCTAGGTTTTCATAGTCCTGCTACATCATAGCTCTAGAAAAAGGTATTGAGAGTACAATAAACTCAAAGCTCAATATATTAACAAACTTCATAATCAAAATAACAAACAACAACTAAAAACTCAAGCTTGGAGATGAATCATCACCGAATCATCACTCTTGACCTTTTTTTCATTAGTCTTTCTTCTTTATTTTGTTTCAAACCCTAGTCCCTTTTATAACCTGATTATCAGGGTAGTGAACGGTATCTTTCTAAAAGCAAAAGTGCCTTATGGACAAGTAAAAGTGTTCTCTTAGACTTTTGGAGTGATGCCAATTTGATTATAACCTATGTAAAACATATAGTTAAGGTATTTATGGATGACTACTCTATTTTAGGTAGTTCGTTAGACAATTACTTGGGCAATTTACAATTTACAATTAGTGCTGAATTAGGAAAAAGTAGCATTTCATGGTAACTGAAGGTATAGTACCAGTTCACAAAATTTTGTCCAAGGGCATTGATGTTGATCAAGCGAAGATTGAAACAATAGAAAAGTTACCACGGCCAACATCAGTAAAAGAGTCCGAAGTTTTCTTAGTCATGTAGGGTTCTAAAAAAGGTTTATCAAGGATTTCTCCAAAATTGCTAAGCCATTATCTCATCTCCTTGTGTAGGAGTTTTGTATTTGATGAAGAATGTGGGTTGTCCTTCTTTACTTTGAATGAGAAACTCATGTTAGCACTTATTGTTGTGACTCCAAATTGGGAACTACCATTTGAATTGATGTGTGATGCAAGCGATTATGTAGTGGGAGTTGTTTTCTATCGAGTGTTTCGTGTCATCTACTATATATGTACGTCGCACTCTTAATGAGGCTCAATTCAATTATGTTACAATGATGAAAGAATTACTAGTTATTACATTTGCCTTTGACAAATCCCATCCGTACTTAATTTGAAACAAAAGTCATTGTCTTCACTGATCACTTAGCAATTAAGTACCTCTTATCTAAGAAAGATGCAAAGCCAAGGCTATTTTGTGGAAACTACTATTACAAGAGTTTGATGCGGATATCATACATAAGAAGGGTTGAGAGAATCTAGTTGTAAATTGTTTTTCTAGACTAGAGTTAGCTAACAACACAACGCCATAAGAAATCTCCATTGGGGATAACTTCCTAAATGAGCAACTTCTTGCAGTATCTTATAATTAGCCTCCATGGCATGCTAACTACGTGAATTACCTTGCAATGAATATTCTTCCACCAGACTTGTTATAACAACAAAGCATGTTTCGTTTAGATGTAAGGCATTATTATTGGGACTAACTAATGTTGTACAAACATTGTGCAGATCAAATCATGAGGCGCTGCATTCCTGAAGAAGAGATGGAAGATTTACTACAACATTATCATACTTGAATATGGTGGACACTTTTGGGTAAGAGAACGACTAAAAAAAATTCTCCAATTAGGATTTTATTGGTCCAACATTGTTTAAAGATGCTCATACTTTTATCACTACTTGTGATTGTTGCTGAAGGATGAGAAACATTTTAAAGCGAAATGAAATGCCTTTGAGGACATGCTTGAAGTAGACTTGTTTGGTGTATATGACATAGATTTCATGGGACCCTTCCCTTTATCATACAACAAATACATCTTGCTTGAGGCTAACTACATATCCAAATAGGTTGAGGCTATAGCAACTCACACAAATGATGGAAAAATGGTGTGCAATTTCCAACCAAAATTCATTTTCACAAGGTCTGGCACTGCATGAGCAATAGTAAAATGGAGGTAAGCACTTATGAACAAGCCATTTGAATCTCTACTATTGAAGTATGGAGTCAAACATAAAAAAACACTTGCATACACTTGAAAAAACAATGGATAAGTAGAAATATCTAATCGAGAAACAAAATAGATTTTGGGGAAGATGGTAAGCAATTCTCGTAAGGATTGGTCTAAGAATTTGGATGATGCACTGTGGACTTATCAAATAGCTTTTGAAATTCCTAATGGAATGTCCCAAAATTGGCTAATCTATGGCAAGGAGTGCCATCTTCCTATGGATTTGGAACATAAAGCTTATTGGGCTATGAAGTAATTGAACATGGATATGCAAGCGGCGGATGACAAACATCTTTTGCAATTGAATAAACTCAATGTGCTCTGGAATGAAGCTAGTGAAATGCCAAAATCTATAAAGAACGAACAGAAGCTTGGCACAACAAGTTTATCATGTGCAAAGGCATTTCTGCTAGGACAAGATGTTCTTATTTAATTAAAAATTACCATTGTTCCCATAAAAACACAATTTGAGGTTGTCTGGACCTTTTACCATTACCAAGGTGTTCCTATATGTTGTTGTGGAAGTCATTCATTGATGCATGAATTATGCAAGTGCAAGGGTTGTATCAAGTAATAGTAGTGTGCAAAGATGTAGGGTTGTTGACCCTAGAGGATAGGAAGCACTAGTAATAGTTGATCGTCTATTATCTAGCTGGATCGAATGAGATTTATGAAAAATAAAAAATGAAACAAAGAATAAAGAAATTGTGATAATTTGGCAAGACTCAATCAAGCATGGGAAGGAGGTATCTAGACAAAGAATCCTCCTAGTATGTTCAATAAGTCTCTCGACTAGGGTATCAAATATGTTTGAGTTTATTGGATCATGAGTATTCCAAACTCATGTTCACCCTTTTCTCAAGCCGATAAACAACTAATCCCATACCTAACCAATAGTAGGAATCTATTATCTATCTTTGTACAGTATAATTGCGTGAAAACTCTATGAACTTTTAATGATAGGCTACATAGATTTCCTAAATCACACTTACTCCTTCTCAAGGTGACTAATAATTAATCCTCTATTGAACCAATAGTAGGAATATATTCTCTACTTTGGCACAGTATGATTGCATGGACACTTGGTGAAATCTAGAGGAAAGGTAATCATAGACTGGAAGAATCAAACACGCAGCCTACAACCCATGGCTTATACTTAATTTCCTCCAATTATAGTAGATTTATGCTTTGGAATTTCTCAATCCCGTAATCATGTATCAAGCATGAAATCAAGCTCTTGCTATATAAAATAATGCATTAAGACACACAATTGAATTACAATAAAAAATATCAAATATAAAGCCAGTATCTATATCCAATACAAGATTACATCCTAGGATTCATCAACATTCGAATAACCTAGGAGGTCTAAGTCCTCATGTAAATAAAATATGCAATAAAATTGGGAAGGACTACAAATAACATCGAAAATATGATTGAGAAAGCCACTATGTGCTCAACTTTTTTTTCTTCCACTAAGATGTCGATATATCTTCCTTAATAGACACTAAGGAGTTGCCTTTATAGGGGAGTCTTCAATCCCCAAGGGAGATGATTGAATCCTAGCCCAAAAGTTGCTGGAAATCCTCTTGAAATGTTTCACAAAACCTCACCAAAACCCTTGAAATGAAGCTGGAGAAAGTTTGTCAAGGGTTGTCCCAAAATCGTTGTGTCTGTCCTTTTATAGTCCAGGATCGAGTGAGTACATGGGGTTAAGTGTAGTCCTCTGTGAATCAAACAACTATTGAGAACCCTAGGAGTACATGGTTTTAACTCTCGAGTACACAAGATCATCTAGATTATGCACAAGGGTTACATGAGACTATTGATAGGGACACAAGTGTACATGCCGATCTGGTAATAAAGTGTGCGTGAGTGCAGAGTGTCGGTCCATATGGAAAGAAAGTGAGTACTAATAATGACTCTAGATCTAAAAAATAGCCTGAATAGTGAAGTGTTTTGTGTGTGAACAAGAGCAAATGAAAGCAAGAAAATACAAGAAATAACATGAGAAAAATCAAGGAAGAAAGCGATGTTAGGGCATAGTATCCCTGTAAGGTTATGAAGCACAGAACAATGATTGTCTAAACATGTAATTCTATTTGACCCGAAGGGGCCGTTTGATTCACGGTAATGATATATTACCACGTAATGAGATTACCGTGGTAATAATATCGGGAATGTTATATGCCCAGGAATATTGTGGTAATTTATGATAACCATGTTTGGTTGGAAACTCATATTACATAGTTATTAACTTGGTAATGTTCTAAATTTCCCAAAATACCCTTGTGTCTACCATTTTATGCAAATTTAAATTTAAAGTAAAATAAAATTTTGGATAAAAAAAAATTAAATTTTCAAAGTTGAATATATTACCAAAATAATGTTATTCAAATTAAATTTTTTTATCCAACGAATAAAATATGAAAATTATTATTTTTAAATAAAGAGCATATTTGTCCAAAAAATGTTTTAGATTACCACCCACTTGGTAATCCAATATAACCACCTATTTTGGTGGTAATGGGATTACCAAGTTTCTTGGTAATCTTTCAAGGTGGGTAATCAAAGATTACCATCAATATTATCACCGCCACCAATCCAAACGTGGTAATCTTTTCAGATTACCACGTAACAGGCGATAATGTCCTCCTCCTCTCCCCCAAAGAGGGAGATTATCCCTAATCTGAATATAGAGCAAAAATGCGATTTCTCCTAAAATCCACTCCACATGATTGCAAAGTGCACGTAGATTATCACTAACCCACTCGGAAGAATTGTGAGGGACAAAGTCTTCTAGATACCCTAACCAAAGGTGTACCTACTATCCTCTCGAATTGTGGCAAGTCTATGCTAGGTGGAAATTTCTTCTCGTCACATAGCAATACAAGGTATGATAGCTAGGGTTTTCGTCTCATTAGCAACCAATCACTCAATAACGCAATTAGACTCAAATAGATATGATTGCAAATATGGAATCAATTAAAGCATCAGAGATCCAACAATCAAAGTCAAGAAAATAAACTCTAGAGTTCAGCTATGTACAAACATCTACAAATTAGTCCTCTGTTAGTGGAAAACAATCATTCAAGATACAAAGAATAAAGGAAAACAAGATATCCATGAAAATCCCCTTTTTCAATCCCTAGGATGAAGAGTCGCCATAGAAGCTTCCATGCACGCTGTCAAGATGAGCTTGACGGTTACGATCTTCAATCCCCTTAAATGCAGGACCAAATCCCTCTCCAAATCACTCCTAACGTGCTGGAGATTTGGCCATTTTCTTCCTCAACCTCACCTCCAAGAATCACCCTCCAAAGAATAGAAAGATAGAATAGAGAATGCTCTAAAAATCCTCATAAGTCCTATTTATACTCAACTGCTTACTGGCTGCTTACGGGAGTAAGGACTAAGATGTTAAGGAACTGAGAAAGATTGTCGCAAGCGTTATAGGATGACTTACGGCCATAAGACATGTCTGTAAGGTCTTCTGTTTGTGTTGCGGTCCAGCTTATGTCCGTAAGCACTAGACCGTTAGCTTCACTGTTATATTTCTTACAACCGCCCTTACTTGCGTATGCTGTGGTCATTAGCTCCTCTAGATGGTCCTTAAAGGGATACTTATCGGCGTAAGCCTTGCCCATAAGGTCTCTGACTTGGCTTTGAATCCATCTTACGGGCATAAACATGCCCTCAAGGTCTTCTGGAATTGACTTCTGGCCATAAGGACAACCGTAAGCTGCCTGTAAGCTACCCAGTTTGTCTTATCCTCGTTCTAATGATACTGAAAAAGATCCAACTTCATCGTTTTAGGTCTAAAATGCTTCCTTTGGCTTTTCCATATCTTTAAGCACTGCCCTAAGCCTGTTAATAAAGAACACACAATATTTAGCATCGAATTCCACAATATAGCTCTAATACATGTTAATTGAGTGTACAAATTAATATGAAATATATGAACATTGTACACTCATCAGCTGTGTTATTGCTCTGAAGTGCTATATAAATTTTCCCAAGAACTACACAGCCTATTATATTGGTCGTGTGACTCCTCATGTAGTTCTTGGGTTTCTTTGAAATAAGGGGGTTTCAATGAAATCAAAAGGGGCACTTAACACTCTTTAGCTCTTGGATTACAATGGGTCATGTGGGGCCTATCTAGCTTTCTAAAACTTTGATTTCTTGCATGTTTCCACACTGATTTGCTCTCTGTTTGATAGTTTTGCTGTGAGCTCATTATCCATAGCCTGCACATGCATTAGAGTGAACTAAGTACCAATTATCTCAAAATTTTCTAAAAAGGACAAGCTAAGAGCATTGATTTATAATTGAAAAATATGTACATTCAAGCACTTATCACTCATATTAGAAATGAACTTTCAAAGTTAATAGACAGTTGTTGAAGCCTTACTTTAAGAGAAGATTTGACAAGGACAAAATGAACATTACTCTTTACTTACCATAAAAGTAACGGTCATTGGTTTGAGGATGTTAAACCATACACTAGTTCGGAAACAACTTAGGCATTTTTAATTTTTTATTATTCATTTAAGTTTTGTTTTATTTTATTATATTATTTACTAAAATTTTGATTTTCTTGTTGGTGTAGGAATAAAGACAAAAGTAAAAAAAAATACAAAAAAACTAAAAATTAAAAAAATAATTTTATAAAAAAAGCATGGGGCCTAGGTTGTAGCACCTTAGTGCTTCACCCTTAGTGCCCTAAGCACCCCAGTGGACTAAACGCGTAAATGCGTGAGTGTTGCAGCCATTCATACAGATCCCAGCCACTCAAAGGGTGACAAAAAGTCTAATGCTTAGGTGTTGGGTTTGTTGAGCTTAGGATCTTGTGCGAACTTTTGTTTTTGCTGTTATAGTGTGGGAGGTAGTCGAACTCTTGACCTCTATACCATGGGAGTCAAGTGCCTCTACTGCTAGCCTATGGTCATGGTGGTGGACTTAACTAGAGTTATTAAGACTAAAATCCCTTTTTTGTTTTGTCTAAATTTTCTCCATTTTCTCATGACTTAAGTCCCATTGACTTTGTAAGAAGTGAAATACAATGCTCTAGCTTCTCCTAACTTTCTTATTAAAAAAATCTTAAATATGTCTTTTTGACTTGTTGACTTTGATTTTCTTCGGGTTGCTGAGTTTGTATCTTGAGATATGTCTTGGATCTCAAGTTGTTGTATCTCAATCGATATTTACCAGTCATGAACTTGAGAGATCATAACTTGAGATCCAAGATATATTTCAAGATGAGACTCTAAGAAAATCAAGGTCAACAAGTAAAAAAATACTGCATGGTATGTGGGAAAGAAACAACTTTGCAGGGAAAGTAAAACTTGGGAAAGACTTTCATACATTTGGTTTTCATATAAACTATGCAAAGTGGTGGTCTTCATGTTATCACTTTCCCTTTGACCAGGAAAATGATTCATAGGGGGGAGGGTGTGAAAAGGATTACATAGTGGCTGTGACAACGTGAGGCAGGTGAAACTCTAATATTACCCCCTTGCTTTAAGTAAAAATTCTTCTCTTTTTTTTTCTTACTTTTGAAAACCCTAGAGTAAAACTCATCCGCTTTTCTTTCCTTTCCAAAACCCTAGTGCAAAAGGGATCATTCATTGGGTATTTTCTGGTTTTTTTTATAATGTTATTTTTGGGTGATGCTTGTTTTTTGTTAAGCTTTTGCCTTTTTGGAATGGGATTTATTTATTTTTTATGGCTTTAATTAGTTCATTTGATGCTACGAGGATTTAGTGATTGGATTTTGTCTTTTTGTATAGTTTTTTGTTTTTGTTTTTTTTTTTATTTTTAACTTCAGTAAGCATGCACAAAATTGAGATTCCATATAACTTTATATGGAAACCTTTGCATATCAAATGAAGGAATTAAATTTACATGCATTTCAATTACAATTTTCATATGTTGTTTTCATTAACTATATGACTATCAAGAGACTATATTAAGACTCTTTTGATAAGAGTAATAAAATATTATGTTGACCTCACAGTCAGTCTTATATTTTATATGTTGTTTTTCATTAACCTTGTGAGTATTAAGAATAATAATGAGGCACTCTACAAGAAAGTAGTTAAGTATTGCATTGATCTCATTGACTTCACAAGAATGTCTTCATCAACCCCTATGAGTTGTAATAGACAATAGTGAGACTCTTTTGATGAGAGTAATTACAAATCACATTAACCCCATAGTAGGTCCTTAACTTTACACATGTCTTCATCAACTTTTTTAAGTGTCAAGAAATAATGGTGAGGCTTCCCAGAAGAGAGTAGTCAAGCACTACTTTTGACTCTACAATAATTCCTTAAATTCACATATTGTCTTCATTAATAACTACAAGTGTCAAGAGCTAATAGTGAGCCTATTTGGAGAAAAGTAGTCAAATATTGTGTTGTCCTAACAATAGATTTTTGGCTTCAAAGGATTATCCTCACGGAAAAACATATAATTGTCAAGAAGCAATGGTGAGACACTCTAGAAGAAAGTAGAAAATAGTTGAACACTACTTTGATCTTATAATAAATTCTAAAGAATTAGTCTCACAAATATATATATATATATATATATATATATACACACACACACACAGAGAGAGAGAGAGAGAGAGAAGAAATTATAAATAATCCGTATATTTTGCGCTTTGCATTTTAATTCCTTTAATGCTATCTTTACACAATAGACCCTCAATTTCTCCATTGTTTTATAAATTTTCATAAGATATGAAAATAATTTGCAAACTCTTTTTTTTCACATTTTTCATTAATTTGGTGAATAAATACAAAGTTTTTGCATTTCTTTGTTTTCTACAAATTTTGCAAACAAACTCGAAGTTTTCACATTTTTACATTATTATATAAATTTCACAAATAAACTTATTAATTGCTATTCTTTGTAACAAATCATATATTTTCTTTTCTACATTCTATCATTATGTTTTTATGTTAAACTAAATCTTGCCCTTAATGCGTGCCCACATGACTTCTCCCTAAAATGATCCCAAGCTTACCAACATATGCATAATTTATAGCGCTCAAAGATTCATATAATTATGTCACGTCTTGTCCCACACACTGAGCACGCGACAACTGCCTTGATGTCATTAAGCAGGGGGCATGCATGTTGATGCAGCTCAAGAACATTGCAAGTCTTATTGGTATCTTAATAACTGGCATTTCAAGAAACATTCAAAATTTTACTTAGAAAATAACTATAAAAACAAGGAATGAGTGACACAACTACTCAGAGAAGGGTTACAAAACCAAGAAAAGAATTAGAGCAAAAAGAGGGTCTAAATTACAATTTCAAAATCCCAAACTGTAAATTTAACACATAACATATAATTGTCAATATAATCAAGTTCAAAACTTAGTGAACCAAGCTGAAGTTTAAAATATAGCTAACATATTGATAAGTGTATAACTGAACACAATTTTATACTATTTTATACACTTAATTGGTATGAATTAGGGCATTTATTTAGAAAATGATGTTTAATATAATGTAAAATTTGATTTCAGGTGACAGATAGTGCATAATGAATAGGAGAAAGGCAAAAGAAGAACTGTTGAACCAAAATAAAGAATATAGAACTCTCTCAACATCAAAAACTAGGAAACAAGGCAGAAAGAGTTCCTTACGACCACAACTTACAACTAGCAGTGAGCAAAATCGGATACCATATCGGGTTTTTAAAACTGGATTGGGTACTGGTTTTTCATATTAACAAAAACTTGACCTATATCTGACCTGGTTTAAACAGGATACCTAAAGTTGGGTACCCAATTTAAATCTGGATCGGGTACTAGAAATTTATTTTTATATAGTAACATTATATAAAAAACAAATATAACAAACTTATAATTTGTAAAAATGATTAAAATCTTATATTATTCTCTACACAACAAAAATAATAAAAAGTTTTATCAATCCTAAGCAATACAAAAAAAATCAAATATATTCGCCTCTCATCAATAATGAAGCTAAAGAGAAGACATTGGTTAATGAAGACTAGAAGATTAGAATTAAAAGAAAAATAAATATATTTTAATGGGATTGCATTAAATTTAATCCTTATAACTCTTAAATTGATTTTGATTAGGGATTTAGATTTTTTTTTTTTTTACTTTAGCCCTTGTAAATTTTAATTTATTAATGTATCTATAACTCTTAAAGGACTAGATTATGAATTTGGATTTTTTTACTTTTAGCTGATGTAAAATATATATATATATATACTAAAAACCGGATCGGATTCAAATACCTAGTTTTTATTTTCTTCTGACCAGGCTTAGATTTGGTTTTCATTTTAAAAATTCAGATAGGGTACCCGATCCGTTTTTTCAGTTTGGGTACCCTCAAAATTTGGATAACGGATCTGATCATCAAATTAAGGTTTTTTTTTTTGCTCACTCCTACTTAAAGCCATAAGCTTCATTCGGAGAACCTTTCTGATAGGCTTATGCTCATAAGCAGGAATATAACTTCCAGACAAAAGGACTTACGGGTAAAACTTATGCTCATAAGTCAGGCCGTAAAACTCATTCAGAGGAGTTCACGAGGAGCACATACACCCATAATGGAGGTCGTAAGTGCCATCCAAAGAAGTTTATGGTCCAACACTTACGGTCGTAAACTGGATCATAACACCAAGACAGAAGACTTACATGTAGGGCTTATAGCTGTAAGATGCCCCAAAGACAAGTGACCCATCATCTCTAGCATATTACGTCCTTGTTCTTAAGCCCTTAAGACTTTCGCAAATGGTTAGGTATAAAAGATTTACTGAGGGTTTTAAGCGAATCTTTTGGCGGCCAAGCAAAAGGAATAAGGAAGAAAGACCCCCAAGCTTTTCTCCAACAATCCAATGACTTGGAGAGCCTCATCCACGATCTAGGGCATCATTGGAGCAATTTGTGGATGATAGGTAGAAG
The DNA here is from genome assembly GCA_020875875.1 of Dioscorea alata. Classification (NCBI taxonomy): domain Eukaryota; kingdom Viridiplantae; phylum Streptophyta; class Magnoliopsida; order Dioscoreales; family Dioscoreaceae; genus Dioscorea; species Dioscorea alata. The sequence goes on from CM037020.1 coordinate 2,228,638, forward strand.
ATTTACCGGCACTCCGAGGTGGCTGAGAGGAGGGAGTTTTTAATGTTTTCATTTACTTTTTTTTTTTTTTTTTTGCATTGATTGAAGTTGTCCATAATTTACTGAGTACTCTATATAACTCATGCATTCGAGTACAAACAAGGGAAAACAAAGTAACACGAATATCTCCAATTTGTATGATTGTTCTCTTCTAATGGAGAACTAAACTTCTTGGTGTTTGGGCATAAATAGAACCTAGGTTTATATTTTTTATTAACATTGGTTGTAGACTTTGGAGCTTTTATATTAATGGGTAAATTACATAATTAGTCACTAAACTATCCACTGTTCCAATTTTGGCCACTAAACTAAAAAAATTCTATTTTGGACACTTAACTTATGAATTTCTTTCAATCTGGTCACCGTTGCCTACGGCGTTAATGACAATCTAACGTGGCTCACCATGTCATCTTAACTCCCAATGCCTTGCGGCTAAAAAGAGTTTTTCCTTTTTTATTTGTTTATTTTTCCCCCTTCTTTCTCCTTTCTTTCTCCTCTATCAAATCCTTTGTATGAAGTTGCATATGTAGGTAACATACTGATAACTTCTTTAAAGTGCATATTTTATATATCATTTATACTGCATTTAGCATGGTATTTTACATGTTTGGCACCAAACTAGTACATAATTTCATTCTTTTGTTCACCACGAGCTTTTAATCTTTCTTTGGGCCAAAGAAACAAATATGGAGGTGTTTCAAAGCAAAATAAGTCAACTTGCTGAACCAGAGCATCACCATAACCGTTATCCATTTTTATCATGACTGTTATCAGGCCATGTCAGTGTGGAATCACAGAGAACAACACAGAAGTCATAACGGCCTTAACAACGACCGTTGTGAATCATAACGGCCATGACCAATCCACACAACGCTAAGATAGACCATGCCATGATGCGACTTGGGGCCAAAGCAACAAACTTACTCACCACGGCCTCTATAACGGGCGTGGTGAGGCATTGGCGGACTAGATACTATAAATACCCTAGGGTTTTCAATCATAAATGGAAGTTTTTTTTTCAAACTGAGTAGAGGCAACCGGATTTCTAGAGACCTCTGCGGCTATAGACCAGTTCCATTAAGATTTCACCTGATTCCAGCAAGTTTCTCAAGTGGAAGTCAACGTGCATCAATAGTGGAGGATGAGTGAAGAGATTCAGTGCTATCTTGACAATCTTGGGATCCTCTCAACCTCAACCATCGGAGACCTATTGGAGGGAGCTAGTCTAGGAATTCTTTTGTTATTATTTTCTTTTAGATGATTATTATTTAGTGATTTATATATACTTGTTCATCCATAAGAGGACCTCAATTTGAGGGGAATTGTATGTCAATGTACCTCAACTTTTATTTGTGAATTCTCTTGGTAGTTCAATATTCTTTCTAGGATTTTGTGATTCATTGCATGCTTGTTAATAATATCTTGTTAATGTGATGAGGAAGATATGTCCACACATTACAACACCTATGCTCTGTTAGATCTATGCATGCACTAAGAGATTAGGCATAGCTAAATTTCTAGATTAGGGTTTGATTAGCCTTTTTAGTGGAGTTCTTGAACTTAAGGAGGACATAGGAGGCTGAGGTGGAAGAGATTTCATCTTAAGTTCGTAGTGTTTTAGACCTAGTTGCCAAGAGATTGGGACCAGTAGGCTCTTGAATTCCCCCGGTCCAATACTAAAACAAATTGTCACCTCTTAATGTTATTTCACAAGTGACTATTGAGGGAATCGTCATACAATTACCCAAACTCCTTCCAATTGCACTTAATGATCCTCAACTATATTGTATTAATTAATTTATAGTAGAATTAAGAAACACTGTAGATGTTCAGGCTATTGCTTAAGCGAAAAGGAAGTAATAGGAGCCTCCCGCAATTACCTGAGGAATATGACCCTCATGCTTACCCACAAGATATTAATTAATGATTTGTGCACTTGGTAGTTTATTAGCAGCTTACGGCCGTAAGTCAGTTCCAGAGGATCTTGCGGCCATGCTTATGCCTGTAAGAGGGATTCAGAGCCAATTCAGAGAACCTTATGGGCAAAGCTTACTCTCGTAAGGACCATCCAAAGGAGCTTATGACTACAGCTTACGCTTGTAAGAGCGGTCGCAAGAAGCAGAATAGTGAAGCTTACGGTTCATTGCTTATGGCCGTATATTGGACCATAACACAAACAAAAGACCTTACAAACATGACTTATGGTCGTAAGTGTTCCCGTAAGGCTTGAGATCATCTTCTCCAACTCCCTTACAGCTATGTCTTTACGCTCGTAAGCAGTTGGGTATAAATAAAACTTATGAGGTTTTTTAGGGCATTATTGGTTTTCTTTTTGGCATTTCTTGGAGGCAAAGTTTGGGGATATAAGAGACGAATCTCTAGCATTTAAGGGGTAATTTCAAAGGGGATTCGGATCAACATTCAAGGGGCTTGAAGATTGTGGCTGTCAAGCTCACCTTGGCAGCGTGTGTGGAAGCTTTCTAGGGCTTACCCGGTGATCTTCATCGGCAGGATTGAGAAGGGGGTTTTCATGGCTTTCATGTTTCTCCTATTATTTGTATCTTGAATGCTTTCCCTTCATTAGTGAAGGGCTAATTTGTAGATGTTTGGCCATAGTTGAACTCTAGGGTTTATTTCTTTAACATTAATTGTTGGATCTTTGATGATTTAAATTTTTTTTTTATTGCAATCATTTCTATTTGAATCTAATTGCGTGTTTGAGTGCTTGGTTGCTAACGAGGCGAAAGCCTTAGCTATCATGTTTGATGTGCTATGTGATAAGAAGAAATTCTCACCTAGTATAGACATGCCACAATTGGAGAGGATAGTGAGTACACCTTTGGTTAGGGTACTTTGGAGACTTCGTCTCCCGAAATACTTCCGAGTGGGGTAGTGGTAATCTCTATGCTCTTTGCAATCATGTGGAGTGGATTTTAGGAGAAATCACATCTTTACTACTTTGTATTCGGATGAGGGATAATCTCTCGCTATGAGGGAGATTATCTACTTAAGAAATTGTTATTAGCTCATAGTAAAGTTTTATAGAGTGTTAATGCGATTGTGTGGATGTCTGTATAAACTCTGCACCTATCCAATTACTCTTCACCTAAGAAATTGGGGTTTAGTATAATTTTAGAAACCTTTCAGTTCAAATAGGATTGCATATTTAGATAACTTTTGTCCTGTACTTCATAACCCAAGAGGGATGCTATGCTCGGACATAGCTTTCTTCCTTGACTTCTTTCTTATTATTTTATGTATTTTGTTTATCTTTGCTTGCTTTTGTTCACACACACAACATTTTATCACTTAGGCTATTTTTTTGATTTAGAGTTACTACTAGTATTTATTTTCTTCCCTGTGGACCGACACTCTGCTTTACGCACACTTTATAACGTTGTCGGCACTTATACTTGCGTCCCTATCAGGAAGAAGATCAGGTTCAAGGGACTTAATGGAGAGGAGAAGGAAAGGAGAAAGGAGAAAGTAATAAACCAATTCAAGAATATAAAGAGATGCTTATTATATATGGAAGTGAACAATTTATTAGATCTTTTGTAAGAATATGTTCTCAAAGCTCTAAATACTTACATGTTGGCCTAGAACAACCACCAACATAGTTATCAATCGATCTAGACAATCAAACCAAAGGTTTAGATGAAATTGATAATATTGCACCAACTTAGCCTCTTAGGTATGAACACATTGACAAGCTCCATTTTCAAAGCAAAAGAGTGTAAAAAAAAAAACAGAGCATAACTTGACAATGTTAAGGAAGAAATCATACGTAATGTTTCACTTAAATTAGGAATGATTGAGAATGCACAAGTGCTAGACACAAACAAATATCAATTTCTTGGTAAGAAATTGTTTAATAAGATTATGACAAAATCATGTTTGGGATAATATTTTATTAGGTCACTAAACTATGAACTATTACCAATTTTGTGACCAAACTTTAATTTAAATCAAAATGGTCATTTACCTTTAATTTGATATCACATGGATGTCACCAAGGGATTCTAGCCCCTGTTGCTGACATGACCATTGGAGAAATCCACTCAATGCCCAGATGACAAGTGACCATTTTGATTCATATTAAAGTTTGGTCACCAAATAATAATAGTCAATAGTTTAGTTAGTGATCTAGTAAAGAAATTATCCTATGTTTTGACTGACAAACTAAAGTGTTAAATGATTCTATTGATAGAATAGTAAAAATAAATATTATTCTATGCTTAAAAAATATCTACAAACTTGAGGATATTTTCATTTTAATCTTATTTTTTTGGGTTTTTTCCCCAATATTAACCTCATATATTTTTTTTAATTGTTGAAATAACCCCAAGTGAAATTTTTTCTCCAATATGGTTTCAAAACATCACATCAAGCCTAATAATCTCCAAGTTGATGAGTGAACTTTTTAAAAATACTAAGATATTGGGATGTTCTCATTAACACCCTTTTTTTAAAAAATCTCAAAAATAAAATATTTTTTTGTCTTTTTAATCAAATTTTAAGTTGTTATTAATTTTTAAAAAGTTATATTTCTTTTCAACCACATTTATTTTGTAAAAATATGTTGTTGTTATTATTATTATTAAAATACGAATTGTTTTGCATGTTTTTTTAAAGCCTATTTGTGGTTTAAATTATTTTAAAACTATTTGTTTTGGCAACTTGTGCCTCGATTAAAGATAGTTCACTTGTTGGATGACAGACCTCAAGCTGACCATAGTTCAAATGCAGATGTATGCACATGGATAAAAATCTTAATTTTATTAGGCATAATTTATGCTCTTTATGTAAACAACTTAAATATTATAAAACTACTTGTCCAACACTGGGTAAAAATATATAATGTAAAAAAAGTGATGGACGTATTTAATTATTTTCTATTTGTACTTGAATGCAATTATTGTTGTTTAAACTACAAACAACAACAACAATAACAATAATTCAGCAAAATTGTCATTTAAAAAAATTAAAAAAATAATAAATTAAGTGGATTTAAAAATTTTGACTTATGTGATTATTTAAAAAAAATGACTAAATAAATGAGGTTGAAAAAAATAACTCTTTAAAATGATAACTTAAAAAATAATTTAAAAAAATACTAATATTTTATGCGTGTGATTTTTTTTTTTTTCCGAAAGAGAATTGTATCTATGAAAAAAACCAATATTTTAGTATTTTAAAAATGCCCACTCATTATCAAAGTGATCTCTTGATATATGATATTTTGAAACCCATGTTGGTAAATAAAAATTGAAAAAATTATTTATTAGTTCTTGTAACTTTTCAAATATCCCCTCTAGTTCCCCTGACATTTCAATTTCTCAAACAGTCCCTCCTTTTCAGTTTACTTATTTTTTAGTCCCTACAACTCATGCCATCAGTTTATTTTATTCAAAAATCTAATTTTGTCCCGCTTACGAAATGTACTTCGGGTTTATTAAGTATTTTTTATTTAACATTGTATATTTAAGTGTAAATCATTTAATTTGTAACGTTTTTGTTTAATATTTGTTTTTAATGTTTAATATCTTGTTTGGCATTGTTTTTGTTTTTTTTATGTTTGTTTCGTTTTTGTTTTGCTGCCAATTTTTTGAAAAATAAAAACATGTTTGGTTACAAAAGTTGTATGTTTGAAAAGCCAAAAAAAAAAAAAACACAAAAGAAAAAAAACAAGTATTGTAAAATTTTGTATTATTTTCTTAATTTATATTTTTATAATTTTTATAAATTTTTATATTAGTACACAAAATTAAGTTGTATTAGTAAACAAAGGTTTTTTTTTTAAATAATGAGATGCCAAATTTTTATAAAATTGTATTAGTGAAAAAAAGAACACATGATAGATTTTTTGTGATAATTATAAAAGATTTAAAAAGAAAAAAACTGAAGGAGGTTTCACAAGAAAAATCTCAAATCTCTGACTATCTTTATGTCAAATTTCTTATCTATCTTAAAAAAATTACAAATAAATCAAAAAAAAAAAAACGGACAAAATAAATTTTGAGATTGGAAAAACCAAGCAAACAAGTTATGAAAAAAAGAGAGTTCATCTCTGGGAAGATCTTGGCATGTTTGCCTAAACCATTAATGCTTATCAGAAAAAAGATAGTAATTAATGTCTTTAATGAGTTAAGTTAATGTTTTAGAAATATTTTCAAAATAGTTGAAAAAATAAAAATTATGTTTCCACTTTTTTTGAAAACATGGATGTTGTTTTCAAAATTTTTAGAAACAAAAATAGTTTGTCAAGCATGTTTCTTTTTTTTTTTTTTTTTCCAAAATTTGGAATTGGCAACAAAAATAAAGATTCAACAAACGACCCCTTAGTTTCTTGTTTACTATTTTGTGTTTCTGTTTAAAAAACTTTGAGAGGCATTTTTGACAAAAGTACTGAAAAGTAAACTATCAGAGAGTGTAAAAAAAAGGATTTTTTTTTTAGATATGAAATAGTCCAAAGATTTTTTGATCAAGTAGAAAAATTGGATGAATGATATGAACAATTTCTCATAAATTTTACATCGTATTATTTTTACAATTAAAATAAAAAAGGACTTACATTGGAAAAAATCTTTTTTTTTAAAAAATTAATTATAATGAGCCCAAATTCATTTTATTCACTAGTATGGTCAAGTCAAATATCAGGCAGCACTTTATGCTGATTGGATAATAAAAAAAAAACTTGTTTGAAATTTCTTTTTCTGCCTATAAAATTTTTATTCAAGTTACATCCTTTTCAAAACTTATTAAAATTTATTTTAAAAAAGTTATTAATTTTAAAATATTATTATTATTTTAATAAAACATCATTCCTAGATATTTTTTAAAAAATTATTTTTATTTGTTTCGAAAGGTATTTTTTATTAAAAATTAATTTTTAAAAAAACTTAATTTTAAAAAATTTCTCTTTGCATATTGATAGCCATAATTGACTCTTATATTTGCACATATAAATATTGATAGCCATAATTGACTCTTATATTTGCACGTGAAACTCAATTAAAGTTATATGCGGAAAGAGAAATAAAAAAGTCCAAATATTAAAAAATAAATTTTTTAAAAGAATAGTTTTATTTTTAATGAAAATTAAAAAAAAAATAAATTTTTAAGATATATGTGTGTATGTGTGTGAATTTTGCCGTTTTCAAAGTAATAATGGCTTTTTAAAAATAAATATTTTTTAAATAAAATCTAGGTTAAAAAATGAAAAAAAAAATTAATTTGAAAAATTTTTAGCTAAAAAAAAAACCCTCTAGGGTTTCTCTTCATTAATAAAATTGTTTTGGGTCATTATGATAAATTTAAAAAACAAAAATGAGAAGCGCTTTTATTTTAATGTAAAACTTAGATAAGATACTAATAAACAAATTGTATAAGATCAACATATGCTAAATCACCTTTTAAGTTAAAGCACAAAGATTAATATAATATATTCAACTTCTCGTGAATAGAAGAAAATAATAACAATATCAAGTGAAGCATAATTATAAAACAACATAAACTAGTATAATACAAATAATATGTTTATATTTATCACAATTATTTTGTCTTTATTTAGATTTATAAACATGGCATAGACTACCTATTACAGCCTGCAAAGGTTTTCAAATGGAGAGGTTATTAAGATATTAGATTTTAAGGATATTGTATAACTTTGTAAAATTTTTAATTAAAAAAATGAGCGTTGTTTTATATCATACAAGTTCAACAAAATACAATCCATATTATTTAAAGTATCTAATTTATAGTGATGGTAATATTGTATTCATCATCTAAAAAATTCTCTCAGGCCCTGTTTGGATAACCCAGAAATCCTACATAATCCGTACATTATGTAGGAATATAATATTTTCACAGAAATCCTACATAATAGCTGTTTGGGTACCTAATCTACAATACAAAATTATGCTATAATGTGGCAATTCTGCCATAAAAAAAATATTCTGGTGGAAGTGGAATATTTTTATATTACAAATTTCGTGGGTTGTTTCTCATTCTCTCATTCTCTCTTCTTCTTCTCAAAAGCTTCACCAGATCCAAAGGAGCTGTCCAAAATCCAGAGCTCATGTCCACCTCCGGCTGCTGCGTTGACGGCTGCTGAGCCCAAACATCGACGCCTGCCGAGCCAGGTCACACGCCGACGCCTGAAGCCAGGTTGCACACCGAACTCTTGACCTTTGTTTTCGGCTTTAAAGTGATGGGCATGAAGTTCAATTTTAGTTGATTTGTTTTTAGGCGAAATGGTTGAGCATGAGATTGTATATTGAAGCTACAACATGAGATTGTTTTCTGCTCTAACTGGATTTTGAGATTTAGTAGGGTTTCGATTGTCTTACCCCTGATTTAGTGGTGCGTTTGTGATTATTTCTGGATTTTTCTGGATGGAAATTTTGGAATGTTTAAAAGTGTGGGTTTCTATACAGCAAAGGTTGAGATTGTACCTGTTTATGATGTTTTGTGCAAAAATTTTGTGTAAAGGTGCTTGCTTTACGAGATGTCTTGGTTTGTTTTGGGGATGCTGGATGTTGTTTAAGAAACAAGTCATGATCTCACAAGTTGTTAGATATTCCTGCTTAAAGTTGTTAACTTTAATCTCAGATTATAGAAATTGCTGTAAATGAACATACATGAAAAGAAAAGGATTTTTTAGTTATAGTTTTTATTTTTACTTCTTTGTTTGATTAAAAGCAACTGTATTAGAAGAGTTCATCAGCTTTTCTGTTGTTTCTTGAGAATTTGCTGCTTCAGCTGCTTAAAAATATCAAAAACTATTGTATTACTCTGAACCTTGTTCTTGTACCTTATATACGGTGAAAATTATGTTTGAGTTTGAACTTCGAAGAGAGTTGTTTCTTGATCAATTTTGATTATGTCCTATCATATTTTGGGTTTGTATCAACCCAAATATGTACCATGTGATGTAGCTGCTATTTCTTGAAGACTAGATAGATGAGATGATGCCTATTTGAGCCTGTGGTTTATATTGTTTGGTTTTCCCCCTTGGTGGCTTTACAGCCTACAGATAAGTTTTAAAGATGATGTATTGTTCATATGTATATATATTAGAACAATTTATATAAACATAGCCATTAGCTTGTAAAAAAGGACTAACATATTTTAAAGAGAAAATAAATGGGTACACAATGGTATAATATCAACCAAATATCAAACAGATTATTTGGTGTCAATATACAAGTATAAATGTCAACATTTTCAATTTTCAAGAGAATATAATTGGGTAGTTAATTCATTAATGGAACTACATCCTTTCTGTTATATAGTAGTGTATATTAATAAAATTGTAGATTAATTGATTTACTTTAATATGTTTATTAGTGGCTTTTAGCTCCCGAGACAATCTATCATCAATTCCCATGCTCCAATTTCTCTCTAACCTCTTAACTTTTCTCATATTCCCTTAACCATTATTGCATTTTATTATTATATTTTACAGTGTTTGATCAATTATGGCAAGTGAAAGTATGGCAAGTGAAAGTACACATGAAAGCAGGGCAAAGTGGAATGAAATTCACAAGGCTCACCTAGTAAAGTTATTGGGTGAGTATAATACTCCTGCTTACCATTCACAAAATGGATGGACCAAGAAGCATGGAATAAGATGGTACGAGACATGATAACCAAGTTTTCCAATCCAAGCATCACCACAATCAAAATCAAAGCATTAGAACAAGAGTTAAAAAAAACCTACAAGCTTCTGAAAGGATTTTCTGAATTAAGTGGCTTTGGATGGGACTACGAAAGACACATTGTATCGGCTCCTGATGATGTTTGGGCACCACTACTAAAGGTATGTACATAAATATTTTATTATTTCATTAATTACAACCATCTAATTTGGAGCAATTCAAACATAGAAATAAAGATGCAAGGAAGTGGCATACTAGACCGTTTCCATATTTTTCGGCATTACAGGAGGTTTACGAGGGTAAGCGAATATTTTCGAATGTTTTATTTTTTATAACGGTTTATTTTACTAACATATTATATATTTGTCATGTAGGGAGATATGCTGAAGGTAAACGATCTCGTGGTATAGAAGATTATGAAGATATTTCTCAGTCACCAGTGCACACCCCAAGTCCAAGTGTTTTTACTCCAAACAATTCAAGACAAGCATCACCTATACATGAGATGGAGGATGATGATATCATGCAAGTGGAACCTCCTTCTTCTCAACCACGGAATCCTCAAACTCAAAGTTCAAGCAATGATATTCTTCGGGAAATACGAGATCAAGATGGACAAAGAAGAAAAAGAGAGCGAAAAGGGAAAAGACCCCAAGATTCATCGTTCAACATGGATAAATACATTGCATTTCAAGAGTGCAAGATTAAAGAATATCTAGATGTTCTCAAGGGCACTCAAGTAGTGGAAAAGCATACGATAGAAGATTGCATGAAGGTGTTCAACGAAATGAGTGGCATTTTCACAGAAGAAGAAATGTTCAAAGTTACCCAAATTTTCATTAAAGATAAGAGTTATCGTGAACTCTTCCTATGTCTTCAAGAAGATCATAGAGTGCCATGGCTCTGAATGATGTTCAACAAAATTGAGTAACAGATGATGAGTGTGACATTGTTATGTTTATTTTGAATGTGTTGATCTTGAACTTGTTATGGGAATGTTTTGATTATGTGTAATTTTTTTGTATGATTGTTTTATGAATGTTTTGATTTATAGGTGTATCTTTATCAAAAACTTGCTAGATATCTTTTTGTCTTCTAGGTTTTATGGGAATGTTTTGATTTGAGGTATTTTTTTTGTTTTTTGGAATCAATTTGTTAATAAGTACCATTTTGGCTTGTCATATAATCTACATAGGCAATGACTTTTTAACATTAAATTCAACATAGGCAATGACTTTTTAACAAGAACAAACATTTTTCATCCATAAGACCTAAAGAAACAATTTCATGACTGAAACAAACCTATGCTCTAGCTCGGCGATAGGTACAATAATCATTCCACATTTGCATTGCTATTTCATCTCTTTTGCGAGCACCAGCATTTCGCTCAGAGTTCATGGTGTCAATATCCTCTCTGTATGACTCATCTCCATTAGGAACAATAGTTTCTTTGGCGTCACCATTAAAACCATCAGCAACTTCTGCACCATTATGCATATTGATGAAGTTATGCAACAAACAAACAGCAACTACTATATCAGTCTGAGAGTCAATTGGGTGAAAAGTTGTTACTTTAAGTATCGAAAATCTCATTTTCAAAATGCCAATGATGCATTCCACATGATTGCGTAATGAAGCATGTCGCAAATTAAACAATTCTTTGTAATTGCTCGGTCTAGATTGCGCTCGACCTTGCTCCTGCAAATGGTAGTGGACACCTCTGTATGGAGCAATAAAATTCGGGGTATTAGCATATTCTACATCTACGAGATAATATTTACCCCTTGGGACTTCAAAACCTTGCTCAATCGAACTTTGGAGAATCCTAGCATCAGAAGCAGAACCTTCCCAACCAGCTCGTACATATACAAAACGAAGATTAAAATCACATGCGACCATAACATTCTGCGATAGAGTTTGCTTTCTGTTTCTATAAGGATCTTGTTTATCCAAAGAAATTGTGATAGGAATATGTGATCCATCAATAGCACCAACACAATCTTAAAAAAATAAACAAACATATAAAAATTACAATGACAAAAAAAAAAAAAATTCACAATGAATTTCACAATATATCGTTTTAAATACCTTGAAGTATGGGAAAAATTTTCTGTTATTCTGAATAACCGGTGATGTCATTGTTGATGGAGGTTCTATGTATTCATGAGCAAGTCGATTTACAGCTTTAAGTATTTTACTAAAATAATGACTAACCGTTTCTGCAGAATGTTGAAATCGCTCTTGCACATCACGGTTACTAGCATTATGCGCAAGGGTGTACATAAACATTGCTAGTTGCTTCTCGACTGTTGTCCGTTTTGAGTTGCAGAGGAAAGATTTTTCTCTTAAACGATCAACCAGTGCTTGAAATATATAAGGCTCCATACGAAATTATCTTTTACAACGTTCTTCATGACCTTCAAGAATTTCTTGTACATATGAAGCACCTGTAAGAATGGATGTGTGATGTTCTACACTTCTTGAAGACTCTGGACATTGGCTCGACCAATAGCTGAGCATTACTAGATCATCTTCTTCAATTTTTTTCTTCCAAAGATTTAAGGAATCCATGTTGAAACAATCTCTATAAAGTTTTTCAACTAAAAAAAAGTGTGTAATGCAAAGAAATCATGTTGTGTATAAATAGGGAAAAATGACAACGGATATAATTATAATGGTTATATTTACAACGACTATTTTTCAAATTTTAATTTCTAATGGTTATAATCCAACGGCTATTTTTATTATGTAATAATTATTTATTATGCAAAACAAACACTCATTTTGTAAGAAAAAAATATCATAATTTATGTAATAATTTTTTATTTTGTTACCCAAACACCCATTCTGTAGGAATAAAATATGCCATAATTTCTGTAATAATCAGTTGCACTTCCTACATAATAAATTATGCCATATTTTTTTTTTATTTTGTATCCAAACAGGCCCTCATTTCATGAAATACTGTCAAGATGAGCCCAAAATACAATTCGCATTATTAATTTAAAGCATATAAATTACAATAATTTAAAACTAAAATACTTTTATTTTATTAGTTCAAGGACATATATATATATATATATATATATAGCCAAAATTATATTATATAAATTGTGCTTTTAATATCATTAATATGTTTTAATTTTCTTCTTGAAGTTTAGGTATTTAAAGCCAAAGGAATATAGATTTTCATTTTTTCTGTTATTATTAAATAATTTTATAAATAATTTTATTAGTGCACTGAGGCACGTGCATACCACATGGTTAATGCTATTCTCTATCAAAGAAAGAAATCTGTTTTTCTCCAAAGTAATCACCAAAGATCAAGAAAATATTTTGATGGGCAAACTATTGTAAATTATTATAGGATAAAATTCATTGAATCTGAAAAGATAATTATTATTCTATGCTTCTTAAATTTCTTTAAACTTTCAGTAGTGTTGTAGAGGATAAATAAGACAATGACTAATCAACCATTTAAGAGGAGCATATGATCACTAGTCTTTTCAACTTATACTGTATAAACTCATAATGTTGTATAATTTGTTAAATAAATATTATCAATTATTTTGTAACATACTAACATTATTAGTGTGATATTAATTATGGATATTATTTTAAAATTTAATATATGTCATTATTTAACTAATATAATCTAACTATGAATATATTTTGGATACTAATATAAATAAAATATTATGGGTTGAAATATATATATATATATATATATATATATATATATATATAGATGAAAAGATTTTGTTTCTGCTCTTGACCGTCAAGAAGAAGACTAATATTATATATGTTATTCTTCTCTAAAATTATGCTATAGTATATATCTCTTTTATGATTTTTTGAAATATAGTTTATTAATTTCATCAATATGCTCAGTATTCCTTTTCAGTTGGAGTATAAAAATTATTGTAATATTCAACTTAAATAAATAAAAACAAATTAGTAGTACTATGTTTATTCAAAAAAAAAAAAAAAAAAAAAACAGTAGTACTATGCGCTCGACTTGGGGAATTGACCACTGGTGTGGGATGAAAGCATGATTAAATCTATGTGTGACATGGTCTAGACAAATACAAAGTAGTGTATGAATATTAGAATATATATTAGTTATAAAAAGGCAACATAAAATGCTAACATTATCAAATACATAAAATAAGCATATGCTAACATTATACTTTTAAAGAAAACTCGATATTTTCTAATGGTTGTATGTCCAAGAAAAATGGATATGTTAGAATATTTATAGATATATTATTGTGTATACATACTTATATGTACACCTCTCTTGTATTTATAGTGGTGGTTTCTATCTAATGAACACACTCATTCTATCTCTCATACTTTGTCGATCAGGATATAGTTCTATATCTTTTAATAAAATTAGAAAAATAAATTATTATCGTGTATCCAACAAACTTCTATACATTTACAAACAGATGATAAGATAATCAACTAAAAACATTTAGGACATGTCAAGATATTAGATAGAAATTAAAAAAAAATATATGTACTCTATGGGTGCATATCAAAGCAAAATGGAAGTGATCGAACTTCTTTTAGTAAAATAAAAATAAATAAATAAATAAAATATATATACATGAAATCTAAATAAAATACTAACAAAGTAACTAGAAAAGACTAGCATATATACACTAACATTATACTTCTAAAAAAGTCGTTTTATATACTCAATCCATTGAGTGCATGCCAAAGCAAAATGGATAGAATTGATTTTTTTTTATCTTTTTTATTCTTATTTAAGAAAAACATAGGATAAAATTCATTGAATCGAAAAGGTAATTATTATTATTCTATGCTCTCTAAATTTCTATGAACTCTTACTGTTGGGAAGGATAAAAAAGATAATGACTAATCAACCATATAAGATGAGTATATGCTTACTAGTCTTTTCAAGTTGGAGTATAGAAATTATTGTAATATTCAACTTATATAAATAAAAGAAAATAGTTGTAATGTGCCTTCGAGGAGAGGAATTGATTGAATTAAGATAATTAATAAACACGACCACTCATGTCATGTGTGGGATGAAGAGCACAAGCAGATATATGTGTAACAAAGACAAATACAAAATAATCATAAATAATGTATGATTGGGATATGTATTAATTATAAAATACTGACATTATAAAGTAAATAAAATAAGCATATGCTAGCATTATATTTTAAATAAAAACTCAATATTCTCTGATGGTTGCATGTCCAACCAAAATGGATATAGTTATACATATTTTAATAAAACTAGAAAAATTAAATTATATATTGTCTAGTAACTTTCCAAATTTCTAAAAATTTTCAAAAGATAATAAAAAGATCAACTAGAAAAGCTCAGCATATGCTAATTAACATGATGGTTTAAAAAAAATTCCGCATTCCATCGGTGCATGTTGAAGCAAAATGGATACACTTGAAAATTTTCAATAAAATTAAAAAAACTAAATTAATCTCCTTTAAATTTACAAGAATATATACAACCTAAATACAGTATTAACAAGATTAACCAAAAAAGAGTAGCAAACTCTAACATTATACTTCTAAAAATATGGGTATATATGTATAGTTGAATAGGGGCATGGCCAAGCAAAATGGATAGACTTGAATTCTCTTCATTTTATTATTTTTATTCTTATTTGTCATAAAATATAAAAAAAAGCTCAATTTTATCTTATTTATTAAAACTTTCATCCAATTTCACATCCAAGAAAAGGGGAGATATAAAGCAAGTCATAGTATCTATGTATTCAAAGTCATACTCCAATACATGAGGGGAGCCAAAATGGAAGCATCTTTCATTTGAGATATAAAAATCCAAGTGAAAGATGACCAATCTTATTACACTACAAATAATTATTCTTTTATATATCATGATTCCACATTCTTTCAAGTTGTGTGTGACTCATCAATGAAGGTGAAATGCTAGCCTATCAACTTACCATACTTCCAATATACTCTCTCAACTAGACCCTAGTTTGCTTCTAACTTACAAAGCTTTTGCTCATTGCTTTATTCTTTTGGAAAGATGAGAATATTTAGTACAATTCCAGATATGTTCCCTCCAGTGCATCTTACAATTAGGTTTTTAATCTCTCTCTCTCTCTCTCTCTCTCCCTGTGGGGAACGTTTTTGAGCTCATATTGGCTATAAAATGGTAAAACCTAGGTCCTTAAATGCTTAAATTATGAAAAATAAATAAAATAATAGAAAAGTCAAAATACACAAACATATTTCACATTTAAACTAATTCTAACAAATTAATTTAAGCAATTAAGAAATTGAAAACTTAGCATTTTATGTGCATGCAACATTTTAAAATATTATTTTAATAAATAATGACAGCTCTGTTTACCACACGACATAGTTATGACTTGACCTAAACAACTGCTGAAAATAACTGAATCACAATTTGAGGTTGCATTATGACTTCTCAGTACCATCATCTCTCCTAGTTGAGCGTGAGTCAAATATGATCAAATCCACCCATAATCTCAGCAAAATTTGGAAAACAACTATACTCACTAAATACATATACACTTAGTCGTTTATATGAAAGAAAGAATTTGATTTTTGTAGGACATACATGATTTTTTTTTAAACATAAAAATAAAAGTTAGATATTTCTTCAAGGATATACGGAATAATAAAATCATGTCCCATTATAAAATATTATTTTAAGAAATAATATACAGAAAACTGCTTTTTTTTATTTTAAGGATATATAGAAGATATTGTTAGATATTTTTTCAAGGATACACAGAATAATAAAACCTCCACATACACACACACACACCCACAAAAAACAAAGAGCCTAGCTATATTGGATCCAAGTTCGAATACATGGAAATCTATACACATCATGATCAAATGGAGAAGAGGAAGTGGGTTCTTCTCTTTATTCCAATTGAAAAAGACCTTGACCTTATCCTTTGAACTTAACTAAATAGTACCACTTAACATCTTAAAAGCGAAAGAACAAATGGAGTGCAACAAACGGATATATATATATATATATATATATATATATATATATATATATATATATATAAGACTAAAGTTACTAACTCCAATGTACATATAAATGACAATGATCAAGAAAAAATAATCATACCAATGATCATGCATGGGACTTTAATTACTAGATGAGATTATATTAGCATATCATCATCAACAAAAATATTCTGCAAAATAATTCATAATCTTTGAAAAAGGTGGATGCATGAATTAAAAATATCAAAGTATGTATCAAGTATCCTATCCATCACCCATCATAAACCTTATATAAGGACTCCATCTCTTAAACATAACGAAACCACTCACAAAGAAAGATACATAGAAAAATATTTTTAGGTTTCAAGTTTCAACTTTCAAAGGAAACAATGGAGTCCGAGAAGAAGATGAGAGGGTTGAAGGGAAAGCTAGTGAAGTCCCTTTACAAAGCCCCAAAGCCTCCAGTGCAATATTTGAGCAAGGTTAAGGTTAAACCTAGTCCAATGACTTCAGTAGGGTTTAGGGTTGGAGATGAGTATGCAGTGGTTTCACCTGCAACCATTGATGTTAAGAAGGCGACTTTGATGGAGGGAGGTGTGGCGAAGATGATGAATGTTGGAGAGCTTCCTGATGATAACAGCATCGACATAAAGACAGCTAGTTATATTTCCTACGTCAGGGAGAGGTTTATGCTATAGATAAATGAAGGATGGTGATCATGCATTAATCTCTGTTTAATTTGTGATAATAATGCTTTTATGCATGTGTGGAGTATAGTAGTTCTCTTTGGTTGTCATATGAATGCTTAATTAATTAGTTCGAATTATGTCTTTAACTTTATGAGCTAATTAATTAAATATATGTTTATCATAAAAATAATTCATTGATGGATGTAAAGTTGAGCTGTTATATTACTATATGTACGTGGTGGAGAATCTAACGCTATAAAGTAATTCATGTGTCTTTTTATCATGAGCAAGGTTTTTATGTTTATATATATAAAGTTTGTATTGAGAAATGAATTGAGAAAGAGAGATTCTTTAGTTCAACAATAATCTATTGTAAATATAATAATTCATGCATGCATGCAATGATATGTACCTTCATGCATGAGATTAACTCAAAACGGTTTAGTGAAAAAGGAACAAAACTAGCCACTCCTCAGCAAAATGAACATCCTGCTCCATATGTTTCGCACGAGCTAGTATAAAACATAGATTTGATCATCATAAATAAAAAAAAATTATTATAAAATAATAAAAAATAAATAAAACTCTAAAAAATCTACAATAGGAACGCAAGGCAAGCAAGTAATGTAGTTGTAGATATCAAGCACATTATTCAAGCTCCATGCAAGTTTGATCAACCAAAGTTATTGTTAGCCCAGAGAATCAAATTGATATGACGACCCACAAGTGTATGGGTCGTATGATGTATTAAAGTGTACCCTAAGGTAGGGTAGTTGATTTAGAGAACCAGTGCTTTTAGTACTAATTTATCCTCTCTTATCTAGCCAATGAATTAGAATGAAGATTTCTAAAACCTAACTAAGAAAAATCAAGAGATCAAGTGACCGATATGGTGAATCTGAATTGAAATCAAAACGAGAATATGGTATCTCAGATACTAATCCTCTTAAGATTACCTTGCAATGACTTCCTATATTGACTTTATGTTAAGCATTTTTTTACTATGGAAACTCCTAAAGTAGTGTGGCCTTTTCTCAACACTACCAAACCTTAATCTCATACGATGACACAAATTGCCCTATGATTGCATTTGTGCTCCATGAATCCCATTATTAGGTTTAATCCTAAACCGGAGAGTTTGAAACCATACATCTTATTTCTAAGCATGTGCTCAACCTCTATCATCTATGCCACTACCTAGAATGATTGATTTCTTAATCCTAATCATGCAATTCAAGTATGCAACTGGGGTTCTTAAGTAAGCAATTAATTTTAAGCATGAAGAACACATAGATGATTCAAAAGAACAAACAACGAGTCAATATATAAAATAAGGAACTCAAGTTACAAGTTCATTTGGAGGTTCATAGATCGGAGGCACCATCAATGGTTTAGCCTCTCATTATACAATAAACAATGAAACAATCCAAACTAGAGGCATGAATAGAAGTATAAGAAAAACTTCCTCAATGTTTCTCTCTAGAGGATGATGGAATCTCCGGATTAGAGTCAACTTTGTCATCTAATTTAGTGCCTAACTGGCCGAAGGAATGGCATCAACTCATCCTTGAAATGCCTCCTTTGATATTAGCTTGAAACCCTATCAGCCCTTGTGGTTTCGCCAAAAGTTCCCCAATAAACCCTGGCCATCGAGTTTTAAAACTGTAGGCAAACGGCTAATGCACGACTGTTCTTTGGATTTGTTTAACCTATGCTAAGTGCGGGCGGCACCTAAAACTTGATTCTTTGTGAAAATTGGTATCTAGAGATTTACACAGCTAAATATCATGCCCTTGCTTTTTGAGCACTAGGTAAAAAAACCGTGGTTGAGCCATGCTCTTTGATTTCTTTTCCAGTGTTTTGCACACCCTAAACACACCAATGATGAGGTTTTGTTTTTCTTTGGAATTGTCCTTACGTGCTCATTTTGCTTAAAATGACACTGATTTTTCTCCTTTTGTCCCAAAACTTATTTACCTACACATTATGGATAAAATAGCAAGCATAGCACTAAAATACATAAAATCATGCTAGAAATGAAATAAAGTGCATAGATTTATAATACAAAATATATTCATTTCATGCACTTATTACGAATGCACTAGAAAAGGCAACACACAAGTATAAATAGTCTTATACAAAATACCCTCACCACAAGGTAAATAGTAACTAATGGTCCTATCCTTGAAGACTCACCTTAACCAATCTCCCGTCAATTTTGATTCTTGTCGATGAGAAATTCCTTCACCAAGATCCTTCCACGATACCCTTGGATAATAACTCTCTTATATGAGACTGACCGATGATTCCATGCCTACTCCTTAAACCTTTTTCTCTTCTTCGCATCCTAAATCCTCGAGAAACACTTATATAGTCCTCCACATGAACAATCTCTTAAAAGTTTCAACTTTTCTCTTGATTCTCCACTCACATCATCCAAATTTAGCACCTTTTAAATTTGGTGTTACAAGTATTTTATTACAACCGAGCTAAAACTTGACCCACATACTGACACTAACTCAGTTACAACCTTGTTATAATTTGACCTTAGGATACCGAAACCCTCTTAGTAGAGTTTGAGTCATTGGATGTAGAATCCTCCCAATCTTGACCAATAACAACAAACAGTTGAACTCCCATGTCATGGTAGCAGTTTCGGGTCTTCACACACATTCATACTTAGATTCTCATGTGATCTTCACCAAAATTTTTCTTTATTCATGCATCCAAATTTGGCCTTCAATCAACCTTCATGGCATATAAAGATAGTGATAAGTGCTCGTGTATAAGTAATACGAAGTGTTATTTTCTTACATTGAGCATTATTTTTCTCAGATTTTATCATTGATTAGTGTGTATTTGTGTTCTTTTGTGCATGTAGGGTTGTGGAGAAGAGTTTAAGGAAAAGGAGCAAAATTATATCATGTCCGCGTTTGTTGAGGAGTTTCTTGGATCAAGCAAGAATCAAAGCATGGGTTCTAGACTTGTGGGTGTGTGCCAACCTCCAATGTGCTTGAATTGTTCTATGATTTGGAGGGGCACAAAGGCAATCACACTTATAAAGTCTAGCCCATGTAACATTGAAGAATTTCGTCAATAAGGAGAAAAGAAGAAACAACATGATCTACAGTTGGTTGTGTGCCCAATTCAACAGCCTCGATGAAGAACATGAAGTCGGGAACAACTTGGGCACGAGTAATGCAGCAGTTTACTGTAGCAAAACAATGCAGCAAATACTGTAGCACTTTACTGTTCACTGCGCTCCATAAATTGATTTCCAGAAAATCCACACGGGCGTGTGGAAATTCCACATGGCCGTGTGGATGCCCGATTTCAGCCTTTAAATAGCCACGACTCAGATTTATTTGGGGACTTTTCAACCTATTTTTCGTCTAATTTCTGGAGAGCTCGCGGCTAGGGTTAGGAGAGGATTTTGGGAGGCTTTTGGAGCGTTCGACGGCATCGACATCACCGTCCTTTGGAAGATAGCTATTGGGGGAGTTTTCATCGGCATCAATTCGGCGAGGCGTGCCCTAGGCTTGACAAGAGACTTGGTGAAGAAGACAGAGCGGCTTCACAAGACCATTGCCACGCATCTCAAGGGGTTTATCTATGTTTTGTATGCTTCTTATTACATACACTTTGATGATTTTGTATAGCTCCATGGAGAGCTAAACCCCTAGTGGGTATTCGGACTTGTAAACCCTAGGATGACATTATTTCTATGACTTTTATTATGCTTTTTTAATTGATGCTTTTAATTGAGTTCCAATCTTGCATGATAATTGTATTGATTTTCCCTTAGCTGTGACACTAGGGTTGAGAATCATCTAGGTTATCCTTTGAAGGTGTGAAACCTTCTATAGGAATAGATTACTCGAGATTGGAAGGGTCGAGAGGGTGAGTCGAAAGGTAGCGAAACGTCCCTTTTCCCCTTTGGTGTGATTTTCCCTACCTCTGTGTTCCAAGAGTTCTTTGCGGTCGACATAGAGTGAAGTGCTAGGAGATGAACTCTCCTGGGGCTTAGTTGCGCGAGCAACAGAGGTAGGGACTTAACTGAGACTTAACTGAGACTAGGGTTCTTTCGCCTAGACCAAAGGGTTAGAACTATACTTAGGGACAGGGTTTATCACTTAGAATCCCTAGAACCCCAAGCAGTTTCACATAGTGTGAGGCTTAGGAGATGGACTCTCTTGGGGCTTAGTTGAGCGATCAACAGAGTGAAGGGTTGTAGTGAATCCTAACGCCGGAGAATAGTATTGGGACTAGTCACGGTTGACCTTAGGTTTGGGACCGTGTGCTTAAGGATTTCCATGACTCATTGGACATCAATTAGAAGGTATAATACTAGTCTTGCATTAGAAGCATTAGTCTTAGGGGGAGCTTTGTCCGGGTACCCCATCTTTGCATTGATTGTCTCCTCCTTACTCTTTGCTTGGACTCTTCCTTCTTTCATATTTCTCTTTCTTTTATTGCACACATATTATTTTCTCTCATCACCATCATTCTCGCACTAGCTAAGTAGCAATTCCTCTTGTCTTGAATCACTACTCCCTGTGGATTTGACAACCCACTCACCGGGGTATTATTACTGTGACAACTCGTGCATTTTCGGGGTACACTCGGAAGGGTGTTGTCAGATAGCATCACCATGCCTTCAGTCATGTGCATATGATTTTCATTGAATTTCCAACCTGCTAGATTAGTCTTCAATAAATCTTGGTCTTTAAATAATTTGAGTGGCGCCTAATTTAGCCTTATGCAAAATTATCTTCATCTTTATTTTAACTCCTTCTAAAAATAACTCAGGGTCTTATTAGGCTTCATTTAAACTCTTCAGGTATAATCTTCAATCTATCAAGTGCTTGCCAATGGTAGCTTAGCGTCCAAGTTTGGTCATCAATCAATCTTTACTCCAAACTTGTTCTCTCACCAAATATACATATTAAATATTCTCCTTGAGATCTTCTTGCCACTTTGAAGCTCCTACAAAGATAGTCCTTGTCATCTCACCACGTCATCATTTGCCATGTCATTATCATTGAGCCACATCATCATCTACTACCTCAGCATGTGACTACTAATGCCAACAAAAACCCAAACTAATATATTAATGTTTTGTGCATAACATGATTGAATTTCCATCAAGAAGCTTAAAAGCATGTGATCAAAGGATAAATAAAGAGCAATCTACCTATTCCACATGTGAAAAAAATATATATAAGATTGGAAATAGAAAAGCAAAATGCATATCAATATATAGGAGAATAGGATTATCATATATATAACTATTGATGAGAAAATCCGTCCCTCCTTTGGGATTTAGATAGATCCCAATCAACAAACCAAATAAAATGATGATGATAATGATGCCCACATTCTAGGGAACAGAGGTCAAATGAGTTTTTTCTTCCTCTATGGTCCTTCTCATTAGTTTCTTGATGAAGGCTTCTTAGTGGTTGGATTCCTTAATTGAGCTTTATATCAATCAAAGATGAAGAAGAAACATAGGAGGGTGAAATGAGTACCATCCCATAATTGTCTATTTAAAATTTTTCTAGTGTAGTATTTGTTGTGGATTTTTGTGTCTTTCCTTATAAGAACTTTTTAGATTATAATAGAATGGTTTGGTACAAGTTTTGTTATGAAGGGTAAAAGAGAGAGAAAAGAAGGAGAAGAGAAAAATGAATGAGGCCAAAGTCAAAGGAAGAAGATGTTAGAGGTATGCCCTCGAATGGCAACGAGAATACTTGTATTAGGGCATTTCATTTGCATTATACATTATTATTATTATTAATAGGCATTTATTTTGATGTTCATATAAATCTTGTAATGGCATTCTAATTAGTTTTGAATATTATAGTCCTTGTATATTAAGTTAAATCTACTACTCTTTATAAGATAAGGACTAGAGCACTAGAAAGGTTTAGTATTTATACACTTACATATTTCTCAAATAAGAGAATCTTTAAATGGATGTTAGAGATTAGTAAGGATTTACATGGCATATACTTTGATAAAGAGTGCTAGTTGAACACTATGGGATAGTGGGAGCATATGTTCTAGGTATGTCAATGGGGTTAGTGTATTTCAACATGACTTGCCATAATACAATTGCATAGGTTTTACTCTTTAACTGTTAATGATTAAGATTATTGATTATGATCATATGAGTCAATGTTAGACCAAGGTATCATGATCATGATGTGCGTGTGAGTCTAATTTGTTATTAGAGTAGTTAGGCTAAGTTTACCCTTTTTGGTTTGGCTAATTTTGAAATGTGACTGTTAGGAAAGTAGTAATTGTGAGTGATCATCAAGAAGGAATTCGATCTTTCGGAAATAACGAGTTAGTATCCTATGCTGTCTTGAGTGGATGAGATTAGAAGATCTTGGCCAAGGCAATTAAACTAATCATGTGAGACACGAAGGATAGGTTGGTAACTTACTCTATTATGATTATTTGCATATGATTGATCGAGTTTATTGAGTTTGAAAATGTCCATGGCTCTCACTCAGTTGAGGCACAAAAATGAAGGGTTTATGCACATGGTAAGTATAATCGGAAAGGCTTATACACATGGTTGGTTAGGTGTCACCCACATTCTTTGGTATCCTCTCATTCCAATTGGGATGAACCTAGAAAGTCCAGCTTAAAGGAATTGAGAACCAATCTTGTTTTGAGTATAGGGGCAAAATTGTCAATTTACAATTTTACTTCATGAGATGAAGTGAAATTATAACTTAGTCTAGGGTTTTATTTTAAGTTTAAATTTTGATTAAAGTTCAATGGAGCCCAATAATTAATCAAAATTATAAGGGCTTGAAGACAAATTTGGTTTAGTTGGTTTATGACTCATATTTTTAGGACTTCATAATATGATAATGTTTATCATGTTTCATGAAGTTTCTATAACTATGACTCCTCTGCAACCCTAGATAGATCAATTCTATTCTCTAGTGAGATAACTTGCTCAATCTCTCTCTCTCCTTTTCTAACCTTAGCCGCTATTTTGGAAACAAAGAGAAGACTGCTTCTGGACTACAAGATGTGATTTAGAGTTGTAGGAGCTAAAACCATCCTAGTCAAGTAAGACCCCCTTCTAGTTTATTCTCTTAATTTGATGTATATTGTCTTGTGATTTTTAGATTTGCCCGAGGGTAGCTAGAAATAATGAGCTTGCTATGATTATGATTTGCAGTATTACTTATATTGCTATAAGTATTAGGGTGCTATTAGCTTTATGTCATTCCTCTGTATTTTAGTCTGCTTAATTAGAATTTTGAGTGCTTTCTATGTGGATCTAGAACCTAAAGAACCTTATGAGAAGTATTGAGAGCTATGATTTAGGAGTGGTCTAGCAGAGTCATAGAGATAAGTATGATAGTTATTTTGACATATACAAAATAAAATTTTTCCATCTTTCCTGAGAAATTAGTAAAGTTTTTTTTTTGCATGTGTGGGTTCATGCTTTCATTTCTAGAATGTGGTTATAAATTCTATTATTATTTTCAAGTATCATTTCTTCAAAAAGTTGGGAAATATTTGATACATAATTGATTTCTAGATAGATGAAAATGTGGAAAGCATGTGCTTATTCCGGAAATTACTATAAGATGTATGTTATGGTTATTATTGGGAAAGATGTGTTATGTACAATATGAATATACTTGGCTTAAGTCCGTAAGTATACAATATGTGATTACATCCCTTTTTTTTTTGGGTCAAGCTTAGGAATTTTGAAATAACTTGTAGAATTTATTTTTATATCATCATTTGACACTCTTTTCATGTATATTCAATAAATTTTTATCTTAAATGGTACTTAATTTGGTATTATTTTACAATCAAGCCATGATGAGGATATATAGAGGTCAAGGGAGCAGTTCAAGATTATTTGGAGCATTTTCTATGCAAATTATATATTGACTAGAAGGACACACTGTTAAGACACACAAATGTGTGAGGTTCCAAAGAATAGATGAATTTTGAAGAAACAAAGGGACTTATGGGTACTCACACGGCCTTGTGCCGGCTTGTGCAAGTCCACATGCCCTCAAACATTCAACCATATATCTAAAGTGTAGAATAGTCCAAATTCCTGACTCAAATAACCAGTTTTAAAAGAAAAGGAAGTTAGGTTTTGGAAAAGGAGTTTTTGGAGGAGATTTTTAACGAGATTTTAAGGAATTGATGTGCCTCATATATAATGACCACTTTAGCACAAATGCATGTGTCGTATCAAGTAGTCAATTCTACTAAAAAGTAAGATATCTATACCATGACAACTAGAATTATCAGTACTGTCTATACTCCTATTACTTAACTGATCAAAATAATAATATGTGGAAGAATTGGGGAAATGTGACCCGAGTAATCACTACAAGTAGAATAAATAATTAGGAGATAATCAATCATGAAAGGTGGAACCCAAGCTCTATACCAAATAAAGGTTTGATTGTTTTAAATAGTGGAGTTTTCTAGATTCTGCTAATAACTTTCTCAAAACTACTAGCAACTAATCTCATATGAAGATTGATTGAAACTTCTATCTAATCATTCTCCTTATTATTGTGATAATTTTCTGTAAATCCCTCTATTAGGATCAATAACTCCCACCCTTTAATCCCAATCCAGAAGAATTGTGACACCGAATATCTACAACTCTCTTCACCTATGCTAAATTTATACATGAAGGATTTTTCAATCTTAACACACAAATCAAACATGAATTAAAACTCTCGTAATGATATAAATATTCATCCAATTTCAAATCCATACTAGGGTTCACTGATATCCAAAGACCCAAGGATGTTTATTTCCTCATCATAGACAAGTTCACATCAAATATGAAGAAAGAAAAAGAAATAAAATAAAATATGGTAAACCCCCGTTAAAGCTTCATAATCCTCTTGGTTGATAGAATCCTCTACAAGGAGGCATATCCTCTTTTAAATCTTCGCTGATATAGCTGCCAAGCTTTCTCCTCCAACCGGTCCATTATATCCTAGACATTCCATCAAATCCCTAAAAAACATTTTGAAGAAGTAAAGAAAAAGCCCTAATAACCCTAATATTTCTATCTTTCATAGCTCAACAAGGCCAAATCCATGGGTATGTGAATTTGCATTGCTAAACACATGCCTATGTGCTCATTTATCTGGCTTTGTAGAATTTCCATAATAATATTACTACAATAATTGATAAGTACATGAGCATACATGTATTACTTTTATGTTCACACTCAATTGGTATGTTATTTGATGCTTTAATGGCAAAATGGTACTTAATTTGTCGTTATGATGATTGAAGGGCAATGTAGGAGCATAACAAACACAAGGGAGCTAAATGATCTCCTTTATGGTCATAAGTGCCAAACAAAAGAGCTTGTAGGCTAACTTATGCACATACACTTGAGCATAATAACAAGATAAATGTGCTTACAATAAAGGTTAAGTAAAGGAGTATACAAGTTGAGCATATGCCTGTAAGGTAGGTCATAAGCATTAGGTAGAAGAGCTTACAGTCAAGGGCTTATGGCCGTAAGCTGGACTATAACATCTAGGCAGAAGGCTTTATAGGTTGATAAGTGTATATATGTATATCATTTAATATTATTTTGTACACTTATCTGACATGTATTAGAGTATCCTTTGGGAAGATGATGATAAACATGGTCATATTCTCAGGTATTGAGCAGTGCTTAAGGAGGAGAGAGAAAGAGAGATGCAAAAAAAGCAATTTAGAGCCAAAATGAACAAGACAAAGTTCAGTCAACATCAACAATTGAAGAACAGGCTAAACAAAACACCTTATGGGCACCTTACGGTTAGATTTATGACCATAAGCCTCATCCATAGAATCTTGTTGGCATGCTTATACCCGTAAAGAGGAGCAAAAGAATCAAATAGAGAAATTTACAGGCAGGACTTACACTCGTAAGGTAGACCGAAAGAGTTGTCCAGATGAGCTTATAGGGAGTTAATTACTCTTGTAACGGGGTCGTAAGTGCCATCTAGATAAGATTACGGCCTAGCACTTATGACCTTAAGTGGGGTAGTAACATCAAGATAGAAGACCTTATAGGCAGGACTTAAGTGGGGTAGTAACATCACCTGCTTCTTATGGTCTCTTTTTTACGCTGGTAAGTGGCTAGGTAGAAAATATTATGATGAGAATTTTGAAGCAATCTTTTGACGGTCAAGCTTAGGGAAAAAGGGGAAGGTTTTATCCAAATTTCTGAGGGTGATTAATCAAGGAGAGGAGACTTACCCACTTTTAAGGAAGACCATTGAAGCCTTTGAGGAGTACCTTGTCATTGTTTATGGAAGAAAAAGGGGAAGTTCATCAGCAATCTCAAGAGATAAGATCGAAAAGGGGTTTTATGATTTCAATTATGTTTGTTATCTCTTGTGAATTGCTAGATTGTTCTTCTTTAATGGAGAACTAATTTTGTAGGTGTTTGGGCATAAATGAACACTAGGGTTATGATTTGATTGACTTTAGTTGTGGATTTTTCATGTTTTTTCATTGATTTCTAATTGCAATCCTTTATTATTGATTTCAATTATTTGTATCTATTGTCTTGAATGCTATCGAGGTGAGAACCCTAGATTCATGTTTGATGTGCTTGTGTGACGAGTAGAGAGACCCACCTAGCATAGGCAAGCCGTGATTGAAAGGGATTGTGAGTAAACCTAGAAATAGGGCACTTTAGAGTTGAGAGTTCTTCTCTCATACTCCTTTTGAGTGAATTGATAAGTAATCCATCCTTTATGCAATGGTAGGCAATAGTTTCAGAGAGAGATCTCATGTCTATTTTGTATGGGATTAGGTGTAATTACTTCAAGAGAAGAATTGTTTATGTTTTGAATTGTTGTCTATTCTTAATAAGAGTTCATAAAGTGTAATATGGTCGTAGGGTTGTCTGCATTAGCATCGTATTGGATTAGTTACTATTTACCTTGAGAAAGGTGGTAGTATAATCTAGGAACTCTCTCGGTTCAATTTGTATTGCTAGACTATACAACCATTGTCCTAGATTTAATAACCCTAGAAGGAATCTAAGCCTGAACATCACTTTCCTATGTTTGTTTAGCCTTATTTTCCTTAGCACTTTTAATTTTTGTTTCTTTTTAATTGGCCTCACATCACACTATTTGTATTAGGCTAATTCTCATATTAGAATTAGTACTACTTAATACTCTCTATTTTCTCTGTGGACTGATGTCCTGCTTCTTAGCACATTTGATTACGCGATCAGCATGTTCACTTATGTTCTATTAGTGATGAAACATCCTATCAAAGGAAAAAGTTACGGTCATAAGCTGCCCGTAAAGCTTGTGACTTTCTTCTCCAAGTCCATATGGCCTTGTGCTCATGCCCATAAAACGACTTGTAAGTGGAGGGGTATAAAAGGATTTACTGAGAATTTTGGAGATATCTTTTGTAAACTAAGCAAGAAGAAAAGAAGAGGAAGCCACAAGTGAGATTTCTTCACCAATCCAAGTGGGATTCAAGTATCATCAAGGTTCTAAAACTTCAAGCAAGCCATCATGGAGGATTCTTAGCAATGCTTGTGGAGGTTTCGTGGTGGTTTATCATCAATCCGAGGAGAAGAAGATTGAGGGAGTGTTAATTGCCTTTTGCTATGTTTATCTTCTTTTCTAGAGTGTGTGATAGTTCTCTATTAATGGAGAACTAAACTTTTTGATGTTTGGGCATAGATGAAACTTAAAGCTTATTCATTTTGAGACTTATTTGTAACTTTATAATCTTTCATTGACTTTTATATTGTATTATCTTTATTTAAATTGAATCATGTATTCTCTATTGTCATGAATTCCATCATTATGGGAGCCAAGAAGTCATGTTTGAAGTATTCGAGTGACAATAGAGAGGTCCACAGTATATAGGCTAACCATAATTGAAAGGATTCACGAGTCTGCCTAGAAATAGGGCATTTTGGGATTACATGGTGATCCCCATGATTCTTCTGAGTGAGATTAGCAATAAGGTTTCTTATTTATTAATGCAATCATAGGATGTGAGAATTAGGAAAGGATTCTAATCATCCTTGATAACAATTAGGGCCAATTATTTCGAGAGAATGGTTGGCTAACTCTCAAGCATGAGTTAATCTCTAGTTAGAGTTCACTGAGTTTATTGCAGTAATACAATAGTCTGCATCAATGCCATATCGAACTAGTTACCACTTTCCTTGAAAAAAAGGTAGTATGAGTTAGGAACTCTTTCGGTCTAATCGATTTTTCATTCATTCCTTGCAACCATGTCTAGTGTCACCAACTGTGCTTTCATAGTCTTATATTTGTTCAATTTTGTTTGAAATCACTTGCACTTATGCTAGATAACATGATAAAAGTTTATACTATTACTTTCTAATTCCTCGTGGGATCAACAATCTTAAATTCATTCACTTTATACTACTTAAACAACACTTACATTTACTTATAGAGGTGACATAAGTCCCCATAAGTGACCAAGTGTGCAGATAAATATGGCATAATACATACTCGTGTGTTTCACAGTGTAGCTCTCTAACACTACTATGGTACCCCTTTGGTACAGTACTTTTGACACATTACACGAGGGTCGATCGGGGCATGGAGCTAGCTACATAGGTGTATGGTTGCCTGTGGATCATTATAGACTCTCATGTCTTGCTCAAAACAATTCCAAATAGTTCCAAACTTATTCCTTTTACTCCAAACACATAAATAACAGTTTGATTACATAATAGAATCAAATTAAGTATAAGAATCAATTAAATTAATCAAGAGAACAAGCAAAGTGCTTCAATTAATGATATAAAAATATGTATACTAATCAAAGATAACTAATTTTCTATTGCCAATTTTGTAAAAGTCTTGTACAAGGATTAGAGTTAAAGGGAATTGCCTTGAGACATCCAAGGTGGAATCATTGATAAGTGCTTGTGTGAACATATTTTTTTGTATGCTTTACATGCATTGAGCATCATTTTTATCATGTTTTATGTCTCATAAATTGTATTTGGTGTTCCTTGTGCAAATAGGGTTGTGAAGGCCTTGAGAGAAGAAAAGGAAGCAAAGATAGGTTATGAAGGCACATTTTGGGAGTCTTTGTGCGGCATAAGGATTAAGACACAAGCGAAGCTCATACACAAAAGGGTGTGTGCCAACTTCCAAGAAAATTCAAGCTAGATTGTGAGTTAGAAGAGCACAAATGCAATCACACTTCCATGTCCCGACTTGTATGAAGACTTCAAGAGCCTTCTTAATAATGATTAGACGACAAGAAAACTCATAACCTACCACGTGGATGTGTCCCAGTCCATGTGGCCTCAAGAGAAGAGTTTTGGAGCCTTATTCATGAGGAGTACAGTAGTAAATGCTATAGCAATCATTGTAGCAGTACTATATCAAAACACTATTCTACGACCTGGTCAGAATTCCACAGGGTTATAAATTACTGATTTTCCCTATTCTTTGGGCATCTTTTGTGCGGCTCTTAAGATGTGAGGCTGTTAGGGTTTGAGAGGAGGTCTTTGTGGCTTAGGAGGCATTTCTTCACTAGCATTGATTGATTCCTCCTCCATCATAGCATCAAGGAAGCCATCGGCGACCCTAGCTTCAGAGTGGATTATTTCTATGGCTTTTATATACTTTCATTTATTGATTGTGTGTTTTGTATATTGCTACATGGAGAGCTAAACCCCCAGAGGGTATTTGGGCTTGTGAACCCTAGGATTCTAATCTTGTGTGGATTTTCTTTGTGTTTCTATTTAATCTGAGTTTGGTTCAGTTTCAATCTTGTTTGCCTAATGCTTGCTTGCCTTATTGATCTTATGGTTGTTTGTTTACATGATTTGTTTACCTTGGTGAGAGAGAGGTCTCCATTAGGGTTAGAATCTCAAGATTGAAGAGGGTTGGAAGGGTGAGTCATGAGATAGTGGAGCATCTTTTTTCCCCTCCGATTGGTGTATTCTATCTCCGTATTCCCTAACCTCTAAGCAACCATATATGGTGTGAGGTGTTGAGATTGAGAGAGTTCTCCACCGGGACCTCGTAGGGGGTTAGGGACCTTTCACCTTGAGGTAGGGTTAGGTCTATTCTTAGGAGTCGGATACACCCTTTGGAATCCTTAGAGTGCTACACGGTCAAATATGGTGTGAGGTGTTAATACTGAGAGATTTCTCCGTCGAGACCTCGTAAGGGACTAGTATCGGTGATCTGGAGGCGGGATCTGATTATTTTTGGATTTCCACCCTAATACCCCACTTTTACTGATTGAGGTCTCCCTTTATTTTACCCTTGCATTTCATCTTTGGTATTCATTTATTCTCACACTAAATCATCACATCATCCCATTGATCATTAGGTTAGATAGTAGAGAAGCAGTTAGTACTAGTAACCCTGTTCCCTATGGATTCGACTACCTGACCCGTTAGATACATTTTATTACTTGAACAACCTGTACACTTGCGGACACACGCAAGGGGTGAGTCAATCATCCATATTGTTCCCACACAGCCGAGGGAACACTTTATCGATTTAACAAGATAGAAAAGATTGAGCGAGCCTCTATGTTTTATTTGATTCATTATTCTTTCTTTTGCATAGACTTGTATTCCTCTACCATTAGGGACTAAATAGTTTTGGCATTTTGGCCTTGATAAAAACTAGGATTTGATTTGTATATTGGTTTTCGATTTCAATTTTATATTGAGTTTTTTAAATTAAGATCCAATTACATTTTATTGATTACTATAATTTCTATTTTAGCAAGAGATTGATTTCATATTTGATGCACGTGTGAGTGATAACTATATAACTAAATATGATTTTATACTATTTTAAACACTTAATTGGCATGTATTATGGCATTTTTGGAAGACAATACTTAACATGGTGTAAAATGTTATTTCAAGTGACAGGTAGTGTATAATGAGTAGGGATGGCAACGGGTCGGGTCGGGTGCAGGTTTTACCATACCCGTACCCGTACCCGCTACCCCGCCCCCATACCCGAACCCGACGGGTTTTTAAAACCTTAACCCATACCTGCACCCGACGGGTAATCGGGTACCCGCGGGTATACCCGCCCCGGCATAACCCTATTTACAAATATTTAAAATAAAATTTGCATATTAAGTCATTTGTGAATTGACCAAGAATGAAATTGAAATTAGACATTAAAAAAAATAGACATTCAAAATCACAAAAAATAGAACAAGAATGAAATTCATACATGTCTTCATGATCCCAATGTCGCACCGTAAATCATAGAACATTCATAATAGGAAATGAAAATAGACATTCAAAGTCACAAAAAAATAGAACAAGAATGAAATTCATACATGTCTTCATGGTCTCAATGTCACACCCTAAATCATTAAACATTCATAATAGGAAATAAAAATAGTCATGCAAACTTCAAAGTCACAAGAAACTTCAAAATCACAAGAAAATAGACATTCAAAGTAAATAGACATTCAAAGTCACAAAATTGATGTTAAAGTAGGAATTGAAAATTTCAATCCAAAAGCATAGTTTTTTTTTGTTTAGATGACCATCATTCATCATCATCATGTCTTCATAGAAATCAATATCTTCTAATCCATGAGTAGCTCCACTTGCTAATAATTCATCTACATAAAACAAAATAAATATTAAGATTCCAAATATGAAACTATATATTTTATACCAAATATCTTTAAATTTGTAAAATTTTGTTTTTACCTTCACCTTGAAAATCTTTCCCATTAAGTAAATTGAAGTCTTTCATTGCTTTAGAACTTATTCCTATATAACCCATATTAAATTTAATGAGTTAGTGATAATGAAACTATAAGTACTACACTATCAAAATAAGAGCATTTATTTGTTTAGGTGATCACCATTCTTCACCAATAATCAATCATCTTCCAATCCATGAGTAGCTCCACTTGGTAATTGTTCATCTACATTAAACAAAAGGAATTTTGGATTTGAAAAATAAAATTTATATATTTAGCATCAAATATTATTTAATTTGTAAAACCTTCTTTTTACCTTCATCTTCGGAGCCTATCTCATCAAGTAAATTGCCATAGTCTTCCATTCCTTTAGAACTCATTCCTAAATAAGCCACATGAAATTTAATAAGTTATTGATAATAAAACATAACATATTAAATATTAATACATCAAACTTGTATGAAAACTACTTTACCTTTATTTTCTTCACTCCATAACCAACTTCTAGCACACATCAAAGCCTCTAAAGTATGCCAATGAAGTCGATTACGATGCGGACTTAGTATTCGACCACCAGTACTGAATGCAGATTTAGAAGCCACAGAAGATATTGGAATGGCTAATACATCTTTTGCAATTTTTTGTAGTGTTGGATACTTAACTCCATTTAACTTCCACCACATCAAAATATCAAAATCGGATGATCTTGGTAAAATATCTTCCTCCAAATAAAGATCAAGCTCTGACTCAAGATGTGTTGTTTTTGCCCTTTTTTGACTCTTCACAAATGCATCAAAGTCATTCAAGGAATCATCAACCACAGAACTGTTAATATCTTCAAATGGAGAGCTAGTTGATTCTTTACTCTTCAACTCATAATCGGAAAACAAATCATAGCAAAGCTTTCGAATTCTTCTAGTTTCATGGTAGGCATCAGTAGGATACAATTTGTGATAATAATACTCAAGTAAACTCATCTTGTATCTTGGATCTAATACTGTAGCAATTCCCATAATATCATGAATCACACTCCAATAACACTTAAACTTATCCATCATCTTTGTTGCCATTCTCTGAATCACCACATTGGAAGAAGTAAGCCAACTTGATATTGCCAAATTAATTTCACACACCTTGGGAAAATAAAGATTAGCAGTAGGATAATTAGTGCCAGAAAACAATTCTGTAACACTATTAAAAATCTTCAACTTCTCACAAACTTCACTTGCAAATTCCCATTGTGTTGAATTTGGCAAACAAGTGTATTTATCATCATGATGTTTTAGCCTACAAAATACTTCTTTATATGAAATTGCAATATCAAGCATTTTATAAGTCGAATTCCATCTAGTTGGACAATCCAAACACAAGCTTTTTGTGCACGTCATACGTAGTTCTTTAGCAGTTTCTTTGAATTTTTCCACTCTTTTAGGAGTTGCAGTCCAATAAGCTACACTGTCACGAATCTTTTCTACCCCATCTTTCACTACTTCCAACCCATCCTTCACAATTAGATTTAATATGTGTGCACAACAACGCATATGAAGCAAAGAACCATCCTTTAGCAAAGACCCAAGATGCAACTTATTTTTTATCTTTTCAATCATGGAATCATTTGTGCTACAATTATCCAAAGTTATGGTGGATAATTTGCCATCAATATTCCAATCCAATAAACACTCAACCAATACAGTACTAAGTCTTTCACTTGTGTGAGGAGTAGGGACATAGATGAACCTAATACAAAAGAAGACTATCAATCATTCTAATATAGAAAAAAAAATAAAGAACAATTATTACTATTGTGAAAAAAGAATGTATAATCATAAAATGAATTTATATGTACCTTAAAATGCGGCTTTGCAAATTCCAAGAGTGATCAATATAGTGTGCAGTAATTGCCATGTACCCCATTTTTTGATTGCTTGCTGTCCACATATCTGTTGTAATTGCCACTCTTCCTTTATTAGTGTCCATCAATTTTAATGCCACCATCTTTTCAATATCATAAATTTTAAAAATTTCTTTCTTCATGGTGTTTCGAGAAGGAACTTTGAATAGTGGTTGAAGTGCGAATGAATATTTTTTGAAACCAAGATGATCCACTATAGAAAGTGGATATTCATGCATAATGATCGCTTGAGCTAGCTCCTTCTTTGCAAATTCTGGATCATAAATTGTAGTTGTCATTTCTTGTTTGCCTTTCACCATCTTAGATGTGATAAGTTTCTGCCCTCTTAAGGTAATCTTTCGTTGGATACATGATTCCATATGTAGATGCAAGTGCCTCGTTCCATTCTTTGATTTCCCACCGAGTAATTTCTTACAATAATTACATTGAGCTTTGTCCTCTCCATTAACTTGAGTCTTTTTGAAATGATTCCACACAACACTTTTTAGCCTTCCACTTTGTGTAGTACACTCTGTATGATCTCCTGCGCCCTCTTCAATGGCATTTTCATTTGGAAAAGAACCTTCGGGATTAGGACTTTCAATTTCATTTGATTGGGTTGAATTCCCAATTGGATATGATCTTGATTGATGAGAACCAATATCGTCACCCATCTACAAAAAAAAAAACAATAATTAAAATCTGATAAATTTGAAGATTCAAAAATCATGTGAGAAATAGGAATTCAAAAGATTGGTTAAATGGCAATTAATATTAATATATGTGAAGACCATGTGAGAAATAGGAATAAAGGTTTTATGGAAAATGGCTTTTATAAAAACACTTCTGTCATGCAATGTCAAATGAATAATAACAAATTATTTGGTCGAGAAGTAAAGTCACAACTTATTTGGGAAAGCTAAAAACTTTGTAAAGTCACAACTTCTGTCATGCAAACTGAGTACTGTCTAGCTAACCTATTGATCAAAGTAATAAAACCTTACATGCATGAATGTGTGTTAATCATCTAGGGTTTCCATTATATATATATAAAGCTTTACATGCATGCAAGACCCTTTACATTAATTACCATGCAACAATCCCCATTTATATAAGAACATGTTTATCTTTCTAAACAAACAGAAAACAATATATATATATATATATTTTTTTTTCAAACTTCTTCTTTTCCACCTCTTGAGCAACAAATGATTCATTGAATAAAAGAAGTGAACTTAGTTTATATTAATTCCCTGTCAAATTGTTTCTCTTTAATTAATATATAAAATTATAAAACGAGTTAAATAATTCCCTATTTAATTAGCTTGCACATATCCATTGCTCCCCACAAAACTAATTAGTCTGTCTATGGGCAGTACATGTTAAGATATTAATTTCATGTTATACGCTCTTAACATTTCAAAAAAAAAAATTCAGAAAAAAAATTTGATGTAGAATCCGGAGCCTCTTGATACAGAATGGTACAAGCTTCATTATTGGCCCAAAAGGCAATTAGGCAAAACTTATCACAATATTCAGAACACCCACTTGACTACAATACAGAGTATGCCAAGTGGCCCCAAATTAAGACACCAACAAAAACAAGATATAATGATATTGGCCAACCTTGAAACAAATCAAACAATTAATTAATGATTCTCTTTCATTGTCCATGCTCAATGTCTTTCAATCACTTTCTTTCTTTCTTTTCTTTTTGTTTTTGTTTCCTTGAAAATGAATCATAATTTTATTTTATTTTTAATAAAAGAAAATACAACATCAAAGTTACTCACTTACTCAGAAGAATTCACAAATATAGGAATCCACTCCACTCAGCATGAAAACAGAAAAGAGAAACAACAAACTCAAACTATCTCAAATAACATAAACTCTCATATATAATTAATGTCCCCTCACCAACAAAAATAAAAACTCCCGTCTGCTATCTACTAGCCAAAAGCATGGAGGGATATTAATTCAATATCATATATATATATATATATATATATATATATATATATATATATATATATATATATATATATATATATATATATATATATATTTAAGAGAAGATGAGATGATCTAACTTCTTGATTTACAGAGGACATTGTACAGAGGGGAGTACCGGAGTAGGCTGTGGACTTGATCAAGTGATCAGCAATGCCAACGTTTGGGAGGGAAGTTAGCCAATAGAATGGGGAACGACGTTCGGAGAAGAGGAAAGCTGCTGCGGCGTTCAGATCGGCGTTCGGAGAAGAGGCTGCGGCGTTCGGAGTCTTCGGGCTGAGATAGCATATAGGGTTTGCTCTTTGCTGGTAAGTTGGTAACTTTGGTTTTAATTTTTAAAAAACCAATATATATATATATATATATATAAGATTGTAAATATTTATTATTTACATTTCGGGTCGGGTTCGGGTTCGGGTTCGGGTCGGGTATCAGGATTCCCATACCCGCACCCGCA
Organism: Dioscorea alata; assembly: GCA_020875875.1. Classification (NCBI taxonomy): domain Eukaryota; kingdom Viridiplantae; phylum Streptophyta; class Magnoliopsida; order Dioscoreales; family Dioscoreaceae; genus Dioscorea; species Dioscorea alata. Next base: position 2,266,138 of record CM037020.1, read on the forward strand.
CCCGCTTTACATTAATCGGGTTTTACCCGAACCCGACCCGAAACCCGGTCAAACCAGGTTTTACTCGTCAAACTCGGGTCGGGTCGGGTCGGGTCGGGTTTGGGTATTATTGCCATCACTAATAATGAGAGAAGGAAGTCAAAAGACGCAATGTTGAGCCAAAACGAAGAAGATAGAATGGGAGAGCCTCCTCCACCATCTAGGGCATTATTGGAGCCGTCAAGGTGTGTTTTCAGCAGCGCTTGAGATTCATCGATGCTCTAAGGCAACGAAGAGAGAAGGTTTTTTTTTTAATGTTTTCATTTATTTTTCCCGCATTGATTGAATTGTATGAGTGTTCTTTTTAATGGAAAACTAACTTGTTGGTGTTTGTGCATGGATGAAACCTAGGATTTACATTTTTAATTGACATTGGTTGTAGACTTTGGAGCTTTTACATTTTTTGATTGATTGAAATTTATTGATGTTGAGTTCAATTTCATGTTTTAATTAACTTGAGTTCTATTATAGCCAAAGCAGAGAATTCTTGTATGGGATTAGGGTCAATAGCCTCGAGAGAGAGGTTAACTATTCATTGAATCCTTGTTTCCTCTAGGAAGAATTCACTAAGTGTAATGCAATCGTAGGATAGTTTGTATCAACACCGTATGGGATTAGTTATTGTTCACTTGAGAAATGGGACAATATAAATTAGGAATTCTCTTAGCTCAACTAAATTACAAGATCATGTGCAATCAAGTCTAGAACTTAATAAAACCCTAGGAGAAGTCTATTCTCGAACACCCTGCTTTCATGCTTGTTTTGTGATACCTTTGCTTGTGCTTTTTAATTGCTAGTTTTATTTTAAATTCACATCCCACATCGTCATTTAGTTTAATTGGCAGTACTAGAATTATTACTTGTTTTCTCTAGTTCCTCAAGGATTGACAACCCTTCTTCATAGCACTCTATAATATTTGATCTACACATGCATTTGTGTCTAATAGGTGACTTCAGTCCCTATCAAGTCTTTGGCACAATTACTGAGGAACTTAGAGATATTAGGAACATTTATTTTGTTCCATCACATTAGCCATTTCTTTTCATTTTTGTTTTTGCTTCTTACATTTCTTCTTTTATTCATTCTAATTTGTGTTTACTTGTTTATTTTCATTGCATGATAATGAGTAAGTCATCAAGAATTTTAGAAAATGACGTCAACGTCCAATGACTGATTGGAACAAGACCATGGACAACATTGTTGAGTGAGGCAGGGTCATTAACAACAAGACTAGAAGGAGAACATTCTATTATGATGGCAAAATCTGAGGACTTATTGAACCGATCTAAGTCCAGTATTATCCTAAAACTAGTAGTGGCCAACGACTTCGAGTTAAAGCCTGCTTTTGTTCAAATAGTATTGTTGTCAGTTCAGTTTTATGGCTACTAGATGAAAAGCCTGATAGCCATATTTGAGGATTGTTGGAAGTGTATAATATGCTTAAGATGAACGGAGTTTCTAAGGATGATATTAGATTGATATTATTTCCTTTTTCATTAGAAGGACAAGCTAAATAGTGGCTTCAAGCTATTCCTCACGCATCTATCACCACTTGGGAGTAGTGGTTGAAGCATTACTTGGCCATTACTTCCTCCTAGGCCGGACTACAAAGCTTTGGCAAGAAATCACTTCATTCACTTAGATGGATGAAGAATCATTTTTTGAGATATGGGAGAGGTTCAAGGACCTCTTGTAGAGGTGTCCCCATCACAGCCTCCCTGAGTCGGTGGAAGTTCATATTTTTCATCAGGGCTTCAATTAAAGTATTAGACAATTAATTGATTCAGCAATAGGAGGATCACTTGGCAGCAAGACCCAGAGACAACCAAGCAATTATGATAGGGATGCAAGTATACGTGTTGATCGTGTAATAATAGTGTGTGTAACGCAAGATGTCGGTGCACAGGGAAGAATGAGAGTATTAGTAGTAACCCTAATTCTGAAAATTAGCCTAAATGATCGAGTGATGTGTGTGTAAACAAAATAGAATAAAAACAAGAAATACATAAATAAATAGGAAAGAAATCAAGGGAAGAGACGATGTCCAGGCATAATATCCGTCTAGGGTTATGAAGTATAGCATAAAGGTTGTCTAAATATGCAATTCTATTTGAACCGAGAGATTTCCTAAATTATACTAAACCCCTCTTGCGAAGGTAAATAGTAACTAAATCGGTACAATGCTGATACAGTCACCCTACAATCGCATTAACACTCTATGAAATCTCACTGTGGGCTAATGATGATCTCTTGAGTAGATAATCTCCTTTGTGAAGAGAGATTATCTCTAATCCAAATATAGAGTAGAGATGCTATTTCTCCTAAAATCTACTCCACATGATTACAAAGAGTACGAAGATCATCACTAAATCGAGAGAATTGAGGGAGACAAAGACTATAAAGTACCCTAACTAGAGGCTTACTCACAATCCCCTCAAATTGAGACATGTCTATGCTATGTGGGAATTTCTTCTCGTCACCAAACACATCAAACGTATGAAAAATAGGGGCTCTCCCCACAATAGCAATCATTCAATAAAAACACGCAATTGGATATGAAAACATGAATTACAATTAATGAAATAAAAGAGCACAAGCATCCACAACTATTGTCAAAGTATAAACCCTAGAAAGAGAGCTATCAATCCAAATACAAGACATGAAGAACAAGATAGAAAGCATTAAAACCACTTTCCCAATCGTGAAAGAGTGGGATCATTGGAGAACGCTCTAAGAACCTTCCACGCACACCGCCAAGGTAACCTTGATGACTACTATCTCCTCTCGCCTTGAATATGGATCCAAATCTCATTTAGAATCACCCTTTGAGCCCTGGAGATTCGTTCCTTTTCTTACCTAACTTTACCTCCAAGAGAAGAACAAAAGAAATCCCTAAGAATGCCCTTGAAATTGTCATCAGATCTATTTATACCCGCCTTCTTAAGGGCTACTTACGGGCTTAAGAACGTGGTCGTAAGGGAGCTAGAGAAGATGGTCGCGAGCAAAATGGGAACACTTACGACCGTAAATTATATCTGTAAGGTCTTCTATTTATGTTACCATCCAGCTTATGGCCATAAACGCTAAACTGTAAACTTCACTTTGCTACTTCTTGTAACCACCTTTACAAGCGTATGCTGTGGTCGTAAACTCCTTTGGATTGTTCTTATGGGCATCCTTATGGGCGTAAGCCTTGCCCATAAGATCCTCATGTTTGGTTCTAACTCCTCCTTAAATGCATAAGCATGCCCACAAGGTTCTTTGAAAAATAGTTACGGCCATTAGGTGGGCCATAAGCTACCCGTAAGCCACCTGTAAGCCACCTAATCTACCTTGTTCTTGTCCAGATAATGCTGAGAGAGCTCCAGCTTCTTGGTTTACAGTCTGGAATGCTTCTTTTGGTTTTCTCTCGTTTGTAATTGCTACCCGAAGCCTGAGAATGTGAAACACATTAGATTTAGCATTGAATTCCACAATATGATTCTAATGCAAGCCAAATGAGTGTACAAAATGATATAAAATACATGAATATTGTACATTCATCAAATTTATTGAGGAGATAACCATGAACAATTACCAGTGGAATTCGCTAGGAAAGTTAGTTCCTGAGGCAACAAAGGTGTTGGAAGTTAGCGAGGTTACAACATTAGCCACCCAATTAGAAGCCTTAAGTAAGAAAATTAATAGTTTGTCATTTTCAAACCCGCGGCAGTCATGGTTTGTGAGACATGTGGGAACAAACATATGGTTACCCATTGTCCGATTGTTGGAATGACGCATAGACCCATCAAGCAAGTAGACTTCATTGGTAGTGCTCTTCGACAAGAAGGAAACCCTTACCTTTACACCTACAACCCTAGCTAGAGAATCATCCAAATATTCACGGAACAGTCTGGGGCAATAACTGAAACCTTCACCAAGATTTCTTTCCCATCCATTGCAAGTTTAGAAGCCCACGCTTGAGGATGTCTTGACTTGGTTCATTCAGATTATAGATACAAAGTTTCAGTAGTCTAATCCATAATTTTAGAGCATTGAATCTACCATAAGAAACTAAGAGTCGTCACCGCATAACTTAGAGAATCAAGTTAGACAAATTGCTAAGCTACTATCCGAGTGACCACAAGGTAGTTTGCTAAGTAACACTGAGGCAAATCCTTAAGAGTATCTCAAGGCTATCATTCTTACGAGTGACAAGCAAGTGGAGATGATGAGAGAAAGTATAACTAGTAAGGAAAAGACATCGATCATTGAAGACAGAAAGGAATTGGAACAGGAGAAGGGTCGTACTCTGAGCATAGGAAGATTGCCCCTTCACCGGTCAAGGAGTATGTGCCTCGTTTACCATACCCTTTGAGATAGGAGAAAGACCAAATGGATGAACAATTCAAGCATTTCTTGTATTTGCTCAAGTAATTGCACATCGATGTCCTGTTTGTTGAAGCTCTATATCAAATGCTAAAGTATACTAAGTTCCTCAAGAATTTGTTCACAAACAAGCGGAAATATAAAGAAGTCTCCACATTTACTTCAAACCAAGATGTCGAAGAAGAAGAAAGATCCAATGAGCTTCACTATTCCTGAAATGATTGGTGATTTGGTTAATGAAAAATCTTTAGCCGATTTGGAGCTAGTATTAATATCATGCCATATACCATGTTTATAAAGTTAGGGCTTAGTGACTTACAACCAACTATGATGACTTTTCAACTAGCCGATAGATCCATTAGGCATCCTAGGGGAATCATTGAAGATGTTTTAGTTAAGGTTGACAAGTTAATTTTTTCCCATGGACTTTGTTATTCTAGATGTGGATCAAGATGTAGAGGTACCTCTTATTTTAGCCTATGATTTTAAGCCACCTCAATAGCCCTAATTGATGTTAGTAATGAGAAAATGACACTTAGGGTTGGTGATGAAGAGGTTGTGTTTGTATTGTCGAATGCTATAAAACATTGAATTCATTCTAACGATTTATATTTTTTATTTAGAGGCTACTGATTTAATTGTTGATGACTACATGAAAGAAATTATGCACAACAAGCCTTTTGAGAAGTTATTGGATGATCCTCAAGAAGAAGACACACCCTCTTTTCCTAAAAATTAAGGATGAAATTAAAGTGCAAATGTGAAAAAAATCAATGAAGGGCAGTCACCCATGTGAAGAAAGGCAAGATCAAACCTTTGCTCAAGGGGGTAACACATGATTTCATCAACATGATTGCTAAGCTCCCTATCTTCTCCGATTTTGAACTTGAGCTCTTTAATAGGGATGCTCACACTAAGTCGGGGAAGCATTTTTTTCTTGGAACCCCTGCTAGCATGCATTCACCAGGTATGTTAAACTAGTGACATAAAACAAGCGCTTCTTAGAAGGTAACCCAAGCATTTTCTGTATTTTTACCATACTTATGTTTGTTAGTTTATAGTTTTTTTCTTTCATGTGTTAGAAATAAATTGGTCAGTTGTGTCACATTTTCTTTCTTGAGTTGGTTACTTGTTTGAAGTTTATAGTGCTCATTTATGCTTCCCAGGTCATATCTTTTATTTGGGCATTCACCTCAGAACAAGGGAACTCTGTTTTATTTGCCAAGATAGCTTAAGGTCTATAATGAGTGTACAATGTTCATGTATTTCATGTAATTTTGTACACTCATTTGGTTTATATTAGTATTATATTATGGAATTCGATGCTAAATCTAGTGTGTTTCACATTCTCAGGCTTAGGGCAGCACTTCAAGATGAGAAATAGCCAAAAGAAGTATTTCAGATGCTAAATGAAAAAGTTGAAACTCTCTCAACATCATTTGAATAAGGACAAGGTAAATTGGGTGGCTTACAGGTGGCTTACGGGTGGCTTACAGCTAACCTTACAGCCGTAATTAGATTCCAGAGAACCTTGCGGGCATGCTTATACCTGTAAGGGGATTCATAGCCAAATCAGAGCATCTTACAGGCACAGTTTATGCCCATAAAAATACCCTAAGAACCATCTAGAAGAGTTTATGACCACAACATACGCCCGTGAGGGCGGTCGTAAGAAGTAACATAGAAGACTGATAAGTGCTTGTGTTATAGTACCGCGAAGCGTTATTATCTTATATTGAGCATATCTTTTATCAGGTTTTATCACTAAATAGCGTGCATTTGTGTATTCTTGTGCATTGAAGGTTTGTGGAGCTAAATTGGAGAAGAAGAACGAAATTAGGTCATGTTCGCCGATGTTGGGAAGTTTTCGGACCAAGTACGGAACAAGGCACGAGCTTGGACTTGTGAGTGTGTGCCAACCTCCTTTGGAGGGGCACAAAGACAGTCACATTCACAACAAGTCTAACTCGTGTAACTTAGAAGAACTTCACCAAGAAGGAGACTTGAAGCAATCGACACGACTTACCATTGTTTGTGTGCCCAATCAATGGCCTCGATAAAGAACAACAGATTCAGGAGCGTTTCGGCGAGCACTGTAGCTTGTACTATAGCGAAACACTGTAGCAAGCTACTGTTCAATTTCTGCCGAAAATCAGGATTTCAGAGAATTCACACGGGCGTGTGGAAATTCCACACGGCCGTGTGAAGCCCCCGATAAGTCCGATTTTAAAGCCGCGATTCAACATTATAAAAAGGGGATTTTGGAGACCTTTTGGGATATCTTTTGACCTACCTTTCTCTTCAACTTGGGGAGTGCTGCTAGGGTTTCGAAGAGGATTTTGTGGAGGTTTAACGCGCGTCATCGGCATTGTCGCCGACGTTCGACGGCGGCACAAGACCACGACCACACCATATACAAGGGGGTTTTCATCAATGTCTTTGATTTGTATTTTCTTTTCTAATTTGATGAACATGTATAGCTCCATGATGAGCTAAACCCCTTGAGGGTATTCGGACTTGTAAACTCTAGAGTTTTTATGTTTCTTTGACATTGTTATTATGCTTTTCCATTATTGATGAATAAAAATTGAGTTTCAATCTTAATTTCATCTTGCTAATGTTTTCTCTTAGATGTGACACTAGGATTGAGAATAATTCAGGTTACCCTTTGGAGGTGTGACAACTCCTTTAGAGTTAGACTACTTAAGATTGAAGAGGGTTGAGAGGGAGAGTTGTGAGGTAGCGATGTACCCCTTTCCCCTTCGATGTGGTTTCTCCCTACCTCCGTTTCCATGATTTCATAGCGGTCAAAATAGAGTGAAGTGCTAGGCAGATAAACTCCCCTGGGGCTTAGTTACGCAAGTAACAGAGTGAAGGGTTGAAGTGAATCCTACGCGCTGGGGCTTAATCTAGATTAGGGTTCTTCCACCTGGACCAAAGGGTTAGAACTACACATAGAAACAGGTTTTACCACTAGGAATCCCTAAAACTTAAGCAATCCCACGTAGTGTGAGGTTTAGGTAGATATACTCCCCTGGGGCTTAGTCGTGTGAGCGACAGAGTGAAGGGTGACGTGAATCCTAATATCGGGGCATAATGATGAGGTTAGTCACGGTTGTCCTTAGGTTTGGGACCGTGAGTCTAAGGATTTCCTCGACTCAATTAACATCAATAGAGAAGTATAATAGCATAGTCCTACACTAGAAGCATAGATCCTAGAGGTAGCTTGTCCGGATACCCTATTTCATTCATTGTTAGTCCTCTCTATTCTCTTTTACTTGCACTTTCTGATCTTCCATCTTTCTATTTAATTTCTTGTCTTTTATTCTGTTTACTTCTACATTCATTCATTGATCCAGATATTGCTTTTCCATACACCACATAGCTTAATTAGTGAAATCTCGTATTCTAAATCCCTATTCCCTATGGATTCGACTACCCTCTCACCAAGGTAACTTTTATTACTTCGACAACCCGTGCACTTACGAGATACACGCAAGGGGTCGTGTCAAAGACCTTACGGTCCAGTGCTTACAGCCCTAAGCTGGACCGTAACACAAACAAAAGACCTTACGAATGGGACTTATGGCTGTAAGTATTCCCTTAAGGCTCAAGACCATCTTCTTCAACTCCCTTACGACCAAGTCCTTACTCTCGTAAGCATTCTTTTTTTTTTTCTTTTGGATGATTCTTGGAGGAAAAGTTAGGGAAGAAAGGAGATGAATCTCCAACACTCAAGGAGCTATTTGAAGGGAGATTTGGATTCACATTCAAGGGTATTGGAGGTCATAGCCATCAAGCTCACCTTGGTGACGCACGTTGAAGCTTTCCTAGGGCTCCTTTGGGGATCCTCCATCATTGCAATTGGGAAACGGGTTTCCATGTTCTTCATGTCTCCTCCTATTATTTGTATCTTAAATGCTTGCCCTCCTTTAATGGAGGGCTAATTTGTAGATGTTTGGGCATAGATGAACTCTAGGGTTTATTTCATTGGCATTGGTTGTTGGATTTTTTATGCTTTAGTTGTTTTATTAATTGCAATCATCTCTATTTGAATCTAATTGTCTGTTTTTATCGAATGATTGCTATTGCGGCGAGAACCCCCTTGTTTTCATACGTCTAATGTGCTTTGTGACGAGAAAAAATTCCCACCTAGCATAGACATACTGTAATTGGAGAGGATTGTGAGTAAGCCTCTGGTTAGAGTACTATGGAGACTCTATCGTCCTCAATCCTTCTAAGTAAGTTAATAATAATCTTTGTGCTCCTTGCAATCATGTGGAGTAGATTTTAGGAGAAATCACATTTCTACTCTATATTTGGATTGGGGTAATCTGTCTTCTCGAGGGAGATTATCTATTTAATAAATTATCATTAGCTCATAGTGAGGTTTCATAGAGTACTAATATGATTGTGTGGATGTCTATATCAGCTCTGCACCTATTCAGGTAATCTTCACCTGAGAAATCGGGGTTTAGTATAATTCTAGAAACCTCTCAATTCAAATAGGATTGCAAACATAGACAACCTTTGTCCTGCACTTCATAACCCTAGATGGATAGTATGCCCAAACATCGTTTCTTCTTTGATTTCTCTTTGGCTTTATCACCATATTTCTTGCTTTTATTTTATTTTGTTTACACACACATCACTTGATTACTTAGTCTATTTTTTAAAATTAGGACTATTACTAATATTCACTTGTTTCCCTATGGACCAACACTCTACATTCACTCACTTACTCCTGTAACCCACCTCACAAGATGGTTTTGGGCAATCTTACTCCTATAATGCTTTGACAAAGAAGGTTATGGGTAATCTTACTCATGTAACCCACCTTACAAGGAGAATTAGAGAATCTTATGAGGGCATTTACAACCCGTAAGTCTTGAGACAAATGTTTGAGATATCTTACAGGTGGCTTATGCTTGTAAGATAAGTCATAAAGGTAATCCAAAAAACATTATGGGTAGACGAAAAGACCCTTACGGCCAGTAACCTTCAAGAGGATTCTAATTAGGGACCTTACATGATACCTTCCACCCGTAAGGCCACCGTAAGGGCTATCCCAAGAGCTTTACGACCCTCTTGACTATGCTCCTTATAGTCTGTAGCCCAATGATTCTAACCTAGGGCACCTCACGGGCACTTATGCCTGTAAGGATGACAGTAAGAGGTAACCATAAAGCTTGATGGACCATTATCTAAAACTTTTTATGATTGAAGCCTAGGTTGTAAAGGAGATGAAACCCATACATAGGTCTTATAGTCGTAAGCACCCCGTATAAGGTAGAAAGAGAGTCTTACAGGTATGCTTACTCCCGTAAGCTGCCCATAAACAACTAGGGTATAAGGTACTGCCAGCAATCTTTCGGCGTCCATTTCTATTTTTCTTTTTCATTTCTCATCGCTCCATTCTTCTCCCATTCTCTTCCCCTTGCCCTCTATTTTCATCTTTGAGTACTTTAAAAAGGGGTTAGATAGATTTTGAAGCTTTTCACCCTAGTTTCTAGAGTTATCTCTTGATCCAAGGTATTATTTGTATTTTCATGTTTCCTTCACTTAGATTGAATTTTATTTGGTGAATAGCTTTATTTTTTTTCTTATACTTCACATTTAGAACTATTTTGATTGAAAATTTGTAAAATTTTGTGCTCCAGTGTACAAGAGGGGTCCTTAGGGCTTGAGCTCGAGGCTAACAGCCGTAAAGGCAATACCCACGAGGCTTGCGGCCATAAGTCATCCCAAAAGTAGACAGCACTATTTTGAATAAAGTTCATATCTTTGAACTAATTTTTCATATTTTCTTTTGCGCGGGATACCTAAGAACAAGAGAGTACCATTTGGCTCATCTAATAGGGCTATAACTGGAGATGTGGGATGACTCTCTACCACTGTTACACCCTCGAGGGTTGTCATTCTCCACCCCACATTTCCAAGAACAGTATGACCACTTGAAGACGAAATGATTTAGCTAGTCTCATATCATAGATTCACTGGTACCCTCACACCTAGAGCTGGAGGATGAGGTTTGCCATCTAGTAGACTTTGGGGAGTGGAACCGGTGCCTATATGTTGAAGAGATGGTCTACCATGACATCACCTTCAAGTTGCTTGGCACCTTTAAGGTAGATAGGACTCTGATAGGGAATGCCAAACCCAGGGCCAATCAATTTTAGTTGTTCGGTGAGCCTCAGTGTCTTAGCTACACTAAGTTTGCACTACTAATGGGACTTTATGACACCGACTTCGTGACTACCCATGAGTATGACATGCTTGAAATCGACTTTCCTCTTGGCGTCATCCCTACTAAAGTTTGACGTCTTCTCAATCAAGGGTGGAATTACGAGTCAAGCCTAGCAAAGATCTCTTTTGCAGGTATATGCACATTGAATAGCTTAGTTTTTTGCAGGTTAGGTAGACAGTATGAGGATAGATCGCTGATCCATCCATCTAGGGCACGTGATTCAGAGATAACACCCTTCTTTTGTTTTGGGGGATAAGTGAGTACAACCTCAACACTCTCAAATTAAAAGGGATATTCACTCGTTCTTTTCTTGACCTTGAGTGTATCCCCACCACTTGGGCGCAATAAAAATGCATCATAGCTAGTTCAAGGATTTTGTCACTTTAATTTTAAGCGGCGATATTCTCATCTTCCTTCTACCTCCCATATATTTTACATTCTCCCATTTATTCTATTTTACACACATTGAGGACAATGTCTGATTTTAAGTGTGGGGAAGATGTTTAGGATTGTGTAAGTCTTTTACATGCCAAATTGTTGACCTATTAGGGTATATTTGAATGATTAGAGGGAGTTTCATAATATCAGTGTCGATATATGATCATTTTTTTTAGTTACGTTTTTTTCAGTTCAATTTAGTCTTGATTATTTGTCCAATTTAATGCATGCAACTTCTCTATTGTAATAACTTAGACATAAAGTAATTTTATGTAGTTGGTACATTGAAATTAATCAAAATAAATGTGAAAATTTTTCAATTTTGCAAAATGAATTATTTGAAGCAAAAACCAGCTAGTAACGAAAAAAGCTATCCCCTTAGATGTGTGAAGCTACTCTCAATAAGTGGGATATCATGTATGCCCTAGCGAGAGAAAGAGCTACCTCTTTGGGTGAGTGAAAGCGATAGTCCTTTGGAGAAAAGGTGGAAAGAGCTACCGTTTTTTAAGCGTGAAAGCACTCTTTGCTGCCCAGAAAGAAAATGCTCCCTTGGAAGTTGTGTGAAGCTACCACTTTTAAGAAAAGAAAGTCATTCGATGTAAAATTTTTTCTATACAAGTTTTATATGTTGAAAGAAGCAAAGAAGGGAGTTTTATCACACACACATAGGCATTAATCTTGAATAGAGTTGAACTACTTATGGAACTTGGGAATATTTAGCATTTATGCATTGAACTTTTCCTAATTACTCTAAGAACTCCCCAGTCTTGATCACTTGAGGTTATGTACTTATTCCTCTTGGGTTGTGATGTGTATCTTTGCTTGAGGATAAGCAAAAGCTTAAGTGTGGGGGAATTCGATAAATGTATAATTGAACATAATTTTATGCTATTTTATACACTTAAGTGGCTTGTATTAGTGTTTTTTTTTTGTGGAAGATAATAATTAAACATGGTGTTAAATGTGATTTCAAGTGATGGACAGTGTATAAAAATATGAACGAGCCAAAAGAAGCAATATTAAGTCAAAACGAAGAAGATAGAATTCTCTTAACATCAAGAATAAGGCAACAAGATAGACAGAACACCTTACGACCACATTTATGGCCGAAAGCCTCATCAAGAGAACCTTGCGGGTATGCTTATGCCCGTAAGTAGGAGCATAACCACTAGATAGAGGGACTTATGGGCAGGACTTATGCCTAAAAACTAGATCGTAAGGCCCATACAAAGGAGTTTACTAGGAGCACATACATGAGAAATGGAGGTCAAAGGTGCCATCCAGTAAAGTTTACGGTCTCGCACTTATGGTCATAAGCTAGACCATAACACCAAGATATAAGACCTTATAATCAAAGCTTATAGCCATAAGATGCCATTAAGGCATGCAACCCATCATATTTAGCTCCTTATAACCTTGTTCTTATGCTTGTAAGTCGCTCGTAAGTGGTTAGGCACAAAAGATTTTACTGGAGATTTTTGGGGAATCTTGTGGAGAGCAAGTGAAAGAAGAGAAGGAAGAGCTTCTCAAGTTTCTCTTCAGTAATCTAGCAAAGAGGAGAGCCTCCTCACTATCTAGGGTATTATTGGAGCCGTCAAGGTGTGTTCTTGGCTTTGTATGTGGAAGATCGGTGGGAGATTCATTGGCACTCCAAGGCGGAAAACAGAGAATGGGGTTTTCAATGGTTTCATTTACTTTTCCTGCATTGATTGAATTGTATGAATGTTCTCCTTTAATGGAGAACTAACTTGTTGGTGTTTGGCATTGATAAAACCTTGGGTTTACATTTTTAATTGACATTGGTTGTAGACTTTGGAAAATTTACATTATTTTATTGATTGCAATTTATTGATGTTGAGTCCAATTGCATTTTTTAATTGACTTGAATTTTATTGTAGTGAAAGCCTAGAATTCATAATTGATGTACTTGTCTAATGAATTGAAAGATCCACCTAGTATAGATATACCGTAATTGAAGAGGATCATAAGTCCCCCTAGAAATATAGCACTTTGGGGTTAAGATTTCTCCCTTTGGGATCTTCATGAGTGAACTAACATAGAATTCCTAGTGTATTGCAATCATAGATAGAAAGCTTTAGGAAGGGATTCCATGCTAGCTTTGTATGGTATTTAGGTAAATAGTGTCGAGAGAGGGGTTGACTATTCATTAAATCCTTGTTTCCTTTAGGTAGAGTTTATTAAGCGTAATGCAATCATAGAGTAGTATGTATGAGGACCGTATAGGATTTGTTATTGTTCACCTTGAGAAAGAGGGCAATATGAATTAGGAATGCTCTCTACTTAACTAAATTGCAAGATCTTGCTCAACCTTGTCAAGAACTTAATAAAACCCTAGGGGAAGTCTATGCCTAAACACCCTTCTTTCATGCTTGTTTTTCCTTATTTTTGCTTGTGTTTTCTAATTCTTATTTTTATTTTAGACTTATAACCTACATCGCCATTTTGGTTAATTAACGGCACTAGAATTAGTATTAGTGTTCTTTAGTTCCTCGAGGATCGACAACCCTTATTAATATTACTCTGGACTACTTGATCAACACATGCACTTGTATTTAATAGGTGACTTCAGTCCCTATTAATGAGTGATTAAGAAAATCTCCATGCCAAAATCTATTGCAATTGAAGAGGGTTGTAAGTAAATCGAGTGGTAGAGAATTGATTACCACAATTATTTCGATCATGGTTAACCTTACATTCGGATTTCAATGAACATAAGGTAATTGTAAGGGGTAGATTAAAGAGAGATTGTGATTTATTTTCCTTGAGATTAGTTGTTAGTCACTTGGAGAAAGGGATTAGCATGAATTAGGAAATATGTGTGTAATCCTCTTTTTTGGCTTCATAGAGTTCTAATATACTCATAATAAACGTAATTTAGGAAAAGATTTCAACCTAGTTGATGATATGGGTGAGTCATGTCACCCTCTTGGCCACAAGTGCACAAGTCATCAAGTAGTAAATCCGCCGCACATAAGTGCGATAGTATCATATCTCTAGGATCTCAAAAAGTACTATTGCTTCCTCTTCATGTCACTATTTAGCCTACCAATCAAGAAGATAATTTTTAATGAAAACTAAAATAAACGAAGAAAAGAATGCCACCAAGAAACTCAAATTGAGATGAAGACTGATTAATGCTATATTATATAAATTCTAATGCTATCTTTGCAGTTAAGTTGTCCTCATATGTGTTTTTAAGAATGATTTGGTACTCAATTTGTTCTATTTATACTTTCAAGCCAATATAAACATAACTTGAGCCAAATCATGAATCAGAAGTGAAACAGAGCCAAAAACAACATTCATAAGATACATAGGCAAAGTGTACACGCATGTATACTTGCCTATGTACCTTACAAGCATTGGCAAGGAAAAATTCTAGAGAAACACACTGTCCTAGAACATGCCCATGTACATGGTTGTGTACTCCCCAATCTTGAGCTCAACAAGAATCTAGCGAAATATATAAGTAAACTACACCCCCATGTACATGCTCGTGTAAATGACTTTTCTGAATAGCAGGATTTACCATAGAGTTACACGAGCAGCAACTGAACTACATGCCCATGTACATGACATTGTAACCCCAAAATTGGTGTTTTGAAGTTTTTCAAAGAGTTACACAGGCAAAGTGCATGCCCATGTACTTACCCGTGTACTTACCCAATTCTTGGGAGTATAAAAAGAAAGCTGAAAAAGGTATTAGGAGCTGGCTTTTGGGAGGTTCTTTGTTGGACAACGGCTAGGGTTTTGTGGAACGAAGTCAAGGAAAAAGAGGGAGTTCAAGGGAGTCACCTGAGTGACGATCCTTAGCAACAATATAGGATCACATCAAGCACTATTGTTAAAGACATTGGAAAGGGGTTTTTCTTTCAGGGAGTTTGTTCTAGGGCATTACTTTCTTTGTTTTGAGATGAACATCACCTCAATGGAAGACTAGCTTCCTTGGGTGCTCAAATTTGATGTAGTTTGGGATATTTTTTTCATTGTCATAATGTATTTAATATAGATTTCTTTCAGGTTGTTGGATTCATCTATATTCTTATCTTATTGATTTAGCGTAATGAGAGTCGCTATTTTATTATGATTGCCTAATTGATATTGAGAGATTTATTGCATTAGAATCACCCATAGATGAAGGGAATCAATAGTGTGCACTAAAGACAGGTCACTTAGATTCCTCATATTAGAATCATTGTAGTGAGAGCTCTTATATAACAAATATTCCTGAAAATACCTTCCCAATGACTATGATATTTTAAAATTAAATTGAATATTTATGGACAAAAATAATCAGATACAAAGTTTACAGTGGATGTCAGGGATTAAAAGTAAACAAAATGATATAGGAAATAGGAAAGGAACACCAATGATAGTTTTAATGAAGGCTGTGTGATAACTAATAATCAAAATAAAAAGCTTAACCCATTATTCAATCATTAAATTGAAAAACTATAGCTATGGTCATGATCCTAGAACAAAGGTTATTACACTATAAATGATCAACAAAAACTTGCTTGACTTCTGTGCATCACCAATTTCACAAAATTCAAGGTTTTTGTTTAGCTGGATAAGCCAAATGGAATTCATCTTAATCAAATGTTATACTTAGGCACACTGTTTGATTACCAAGTCCCACCTCAGAGCACTCAAAGGCTTCACTTTAGTTGCTTTTCTCAATATATAAATTTATAATGAAACCAATTATATGCTTCAAAGTTTTAATGGTTAATATAATTATTTTGCTAGTTTAATTTCTATCAAGTTGGTCGACTAACATGATATTGAACTCTATTTTGAGGGAATAAGGGTATAGACTAAACATTACAATACTTTAGTGATAAAGTACAGAATTTAAATTTTAAGTTTGTCTGTATTTACCTAAGATGTGTTCCATTAATGCAAGCATTCACTCTTATTTAGCCTATGAGGGGCATGGTTGTCTTCTCTTGGAGGATGTTTGTTTTATGTTATTTTATTTTATTTATTTTACTTTATTTTTCAATTGTGGTGGGTGTACTTGTGTGCCTGTCCGTGCGCATTCACTAAAATTTTATGTGCAATGGTTTACCAAAATCTAGGAGATAATTGAGTATTTTTTTTAAATTATCTCAGGTTAAAGAGATAGGTTCAAAGCTAGGCCCAATTTATTGCTTTAAAAAATTTCACAGTAAAAAGGATGGAGAAACTTAGGCTATTGAGAAAGAAAAAGATCTATGGGTATATATATATATATCATTTAACTCTTACTATTGTAATGAATATTTATAATAATGGTTCAAGCAGTGTTGCAAAATTTAGGATTATCCTTAGACAATTATCTACACATGTATAATAAATTTATTTAATGTTTTTAATTATTATGTTTACATGATATTTAGATTAATGTTAATGTAAAGTATGTCTTTATGTTATTTTAATTTATGATTTTCCATTCTTTTTCCTTGGTAGCCATTAGTGATGTGATAGTTAATAATGATTAACATTAAATATTATTAAATAACTATCGCATCTCAAATGTCATATATCCATTGTATTTATGCTATTTTGATTTATGTCATCTTATTCCTTTTCATTTAATACTATTATCTTATAATATATCTAAAATCCTATAATTAACTGTCTCATCACTGATATTATTTAATATCATACTTATTTTTGTGGATTTTTTGCTTTAATGCACATTTTTCCTTTTAATAGTGTAGTATTGATTTCTAAGTTTTTTTTTTCATTTATTTCATTTTTGTGTGTAAGGAGGTGATAATGATCTTAGAAATGTGATAGCTAATTCTCAAGAAAATATAAGAGATGCCCTTCATGAAAATGTGAATGAAAAAGATGACAATGAGAATAGCTTGGAGGACGGTTCTGAAAAGGTTGATGATGACGATGATGATACCAACCAAAATGAAGATAGTGGTGAAGATGACAATGATGATGCTTGAAGATTTAAAGGTTTTGAATGTTTTCAACCCATTTTGATTTTCATTTTTCAAACTTTTATCGGTTCAATGTTTTATAAAATTCTACAATTCTTAATTTTGTATACTTATTTAATTTCATATTTTGAACCTTTATTGTATCAATGTTTTGTAGAAGTCTACAATACTTAATTTTGTTAAGACATGAATTGATGTTAACCTATGATGAGTGTACAATACTCATATATTTTATATCAATTTGTACACTCAATTGGCATGTATTAGAACCCTAATATGGAATTCGATGTTAAATATTGCGTGTTTTGTATTAACAGGCTTAGGACAATGCTTAAAGATGAGGGAGAGCCAAAGAAAGCATTCTAGGCCCAAAACGATAAGTTTGGAGCTTTCTTGGCATCATTGTATTAAGGACAAGGAAAACTGGGTGGCATATAGGCAGCTTACAGCCGTCCTTACGGCTGTAAGTCTATTCCAGAAGACCTTGTGGGCATGCTTATACTCGTAAGGAGGATTCAGAGCTAAGGCAGAGGACCTTACAGGCAAGGCTTACGCCCATAAGGATGCCCTTAAAGACCATCCTAAGGAGCTTATGACCACAGCATATGCCCGTAAGGCCTGTCATAAGAAGCATAACAGTAAGGCTTATGGTTCATCATTTACGGTCGTAAGCAGGACTATAACAAAATCAGAAGACCTTATGGATGCGGCTTACTACCGTAAGTCATCCCGTATGGCTAGCGGCAATCTTCCTCAGCTCCCTTATGGCCTAGTCCTTACGCCTGTAAGCAGCCCGTAAGCATTTGAGTATAAATACAACTTATGAGGATTTCTAGGGCATTCTTGATTCTATCTTTCTATTATTTTGGGTGTGATTCTTGGAGACGAGGTAAAGGAAGAAAAAGGCTGAATCCCCAACATCTTAGGCAAGATTTGAAAAGGGATTTAGCCCGGCATTCAAGGGGATTGAAGGTCTTAGCCGTCAAGCTCAACTTAGTGGCGTGTGCGGAAGCTATCTCAATGACTCTCCATCCTAGGGTTTAACAAAGGGGGCTTTTATGTATCTTATGTTTTCCTTATTGCTTGTATCTTGGATGCTTGCCTCTACTAATGGAGAGCTAATTTGTAGATATTTGGGCGCAGTTGAACTTTAGGGTTTATTTCTATGACTTTGTTTGTTAAATCTTTGATGCTTTAATTGATTTCATAGTTACAATCATATCTAGTTGAACCTAATTGTGTGTTTGAATGCTTGGTTGCTAATGAGGTGAAAGCCCTAGCTATCATGTTTGATGTGCTACGTGACAAGTAGAAATATTCACCTAGCATAGACATGCCGTGATCAGAGGGAATTGTGAGTAAGCGTAGATATAGGGTATTTTGGCAATCTCCTCAGTAAGTTGTTGGCAATCTCCTTGCTCTTTGCAATCATGTGGAGTGGATTTTAGGAGAAATTGGATTTCCGCTCTGTATTCAGATTAGGGGTAATCTCTCTCTAAAGGGAGATTATCTACTTAAGAGATTGCCATTAGCTCAAAATGAGGTTTCATGGAGTGTTAATGCGATTGTGTGAATGTCTGTATCAGCTCTCCACCTATTCAGTTAGTAATTGTCTGAGAAATTGGGGTTTAGTATAATTCTGAAAATCTCTCAGTTCAAATAGGATTGCATGTTTAGATTACCATTGTCCTGCACTCAACAACCCTAGAGGGATACTACTCTCAAACATTGCTTTCTTTCTTGATTTCCCTCCTGCTATTTCCCATATTTTCTTGTCTTCTTCTTTTCTTATTCACACACAAGCACTTCACTATTCAAGCTATTTTTCATATCTAGAGTTATTACTAGTATTCACTATCTTCCCTGTAGACCGACACTCTGCATTTAAGTATACTCTATTACGTGATCGGCACGTACACTTGTGTCCCTATCAACCTACTGTTAGGTTCACATGTTAAATTGAGTCAATGTTGTGGTAAATGAGTTTGTTATGTGTAAGATTGTTGTTATATAATTCAAATTATATTGTAATATAGGAGCCTAATTAATGAGGTGTATGCTACTCATTTCTCATAAAGCATTTATGATGACTTGGTCACAAATAATATTTAGTTGCGATAGACCCCAGTTAATAGAAAAAATAATCATTTGCAACTATTGGCCATTTGGTCGCAAATAATACTCATTTGTGACAATCCAAAGCTAGTCCCAAAAAATATTCATTTGCAACAAATAATAGTTGGTTACAACTAATAATTTGTTGCAATGGCTTACTCTTTGTTGCAAATAACACCTTTTGCCATGACTAATTAATGTTGTGAAAAACATTTAATCGCCTTAGTCCTTTGTATTATTAATGTTTTTTTGACTAGATATTTAATTTTTTGAGATGGCACTTTGATGTTGCAATAAGTATTTTTTGAGACGGTTGGTTGTAAAAACTATCTTTTGCGATGGAAGCAAATACAATGACATGCGGCGGCCATATACCATCACAAAAAACATTTTTCAATGACATTTAGCTTTCTGCAATAGTACTGGTCATAACAAAAGTAGTTTTTTTGTAGTGTATTCTAATTGTCCTATTCCTCAACTGTTGATGTGGAAAGCGCTAAATCCCCTTCATTTTGCCTCTAAATTACTTCTTTTAGCTTTCCCTCCTCATTATGCACTGCCCGTCACCTAAGAATACAATTTGCACTAGGTTTAACATCATCTTCTTAATAAACACCCTAATACATGCCAAATAAGTTTATAAAAACAATATAAAATAACGCACAATTATACACTTATCAGAATTCAATAATTAACTTAGGGCTTTTGCAACTTAGAAAATCACTAAATACAAAGGTTCAATAGAGGTTACTAATGTTATTGAGAGAGGTACCGAATAATGATTCAAGATCTTCCAAGTCATCCTTGGATAGCCTAATGTGGATAGCTCAGAACTAGATGTTGAATCTGCTCTCTAATGCCTCACTTCCAACTTTAATGCAGTCCTGCACCAATGCTACATCCCTCTTACCAACCAACCAATCGACCCAATCTCTATAATACCAAAGGCCTTCCTCTTGCAACTTTCTAATTTTAGCACTTGCTCCTCAGTGTTCCTTTTATGTTTTTCTTTTAGAAAACTTCTTGTAAATAATAAACTATACTAAATTTAAATCAAGCCTTCTAATTTTTTTCTTGATTAACACATATTCCTACATTTTTTTATATGTATGTCTTAGATAGGGATATATAAAACTTTTTGTTTTTTTTTTAAATGTGGATAAACCACAACCATCAACCATTGTTATAAGAGGGAGTTGAATAGTCAATCTCTTATTTGGGAAGCAAATGAGCTACCACTCTCCTATTATTGAGGTGACAAAAGTATATATAACTATATAAGAATTTATATATTTAAATCCTTATTAATAAGTAAATCAATTGTTATAAAAAAAATTGAATATAAAATATAAAAATTGCAAGTTAACCATCTCTACAAACAAAAAGAAACACAGTAATGGCATGACTCTCACTCAGCTGCAAAACACTAGGCATCGCAAAACTATGTCCCTTGCTATCCATCACAAAACCCTAACGTCGTGCTCGCCACTAAAGTCATTGTCAGTAACTATGTCTATATCTAGAATGGAGATGTCAACAAGATCACCATAGGAGTTCCTCCTTCACTCATTTTCTTCTAATTGATTCCAATATACTGCTTGTTTTCAAGTGCGATATTGGTTCTTGCTCATGAATCTAAGATTCCTTATTGCTTGAAATTTTCCGTGAATCAAGAAATCAAAATGCAAGGATGACAATTGGGGGCAATCATAAATAGGGGATGCTTGTGTCTAATACAAGACCATACAAAGTAAGAGAGAAGGCTGGTTCATAGAGAAGCTCAAGAAAATGGGTGTGAGAACATTGGCAAGTCAAAAGGCAAGGGATTGAGGAGGGGAACATTAGTGGAGCAAACAAGCCAAATCAAAGAAGTCTACATGGAGGAAAATCATGAGGGAGAATCATCTTGAGAAAGTGAGCATCTATCACAAGGTGGGGTAGAGAACGAAGGATAATGCATGGGCACAAGGCACTGGGCAAGGAACAAATTATATAAAGACTTTATCATGACTTGAGGAATGGGTAAGGAAGTGAGAGCTTCTTTATCGTAGATGGCTGGAAATTGGGCTCACTTGTGAAGTGAGAGCTTCTACTTTTCTAAGTTTTCAAATAAGCATGAGACCGGAGTATCTCCTTTATTTTGTCTTGCTTATATGTTAGTAGCTATTGTTTTTGCTTAAAATAATTATTCATGCAAGTAAATCTCTCCAAACTTATCTGAGATGTTGTTGTTTTCATTAGCTTGAGTTTCTAATATTAATTGGAATCAATCTTGTTAAAGCTTATATTGGAGTTTGGTGTTCTTATTTTCTCCTATAAATTGTTCGGGTTCTTCATTGAAGTTCTTGTGAAGTTGGCATATAATAGTGTCATTGTCTTTGTATTGATTTGTGGAAATCAGGATGAAATGTGTGAATAATTTCTATATCATATCAAGAACAATATATAAGTTGAGCTAGAGGTGGAATAATCTGTCCGTCCCCGCCAGCTCGGTTTTGTCCCGACTCGGCCTAAAATGGGCCTAGATAGAAGTTTAGCTAATATAAGCCGAGTCCAGACATGGTTTAGTTGTCCCGATTTAAATCCGGGCTCGATCCGTCCCAGGAAATTCGGACAACCTGGCCATTATACTTTTAAAATTTTTATATACACAATGTCAAGCCCAATTGCCCAAACCCAAATCTTTTCTTATTACTAAGTAAATATTAATATAATTATATAAAATTGGTTTAATACCCAAGTTAGTCCCTCTAAAATTCAAAATCGGCCCTTTTAGTCCCTCTATTACAATTTCAGCCCTTTTAGTCCTTTTATTTGTTTGATTTTGTAAATATTAGTCTTGAGACCAACGGTAGTTAGTTCTGCCATTTCGTTTTGCTGACTTGGCTTTTTTTATAATAAAAAATATTAAAAAATTATAAAAAAAAGTTAAAATCATAAACGGATGCGGATCCATATTAATGGATCCGCATCCTTCACCCTCAAAATAACAGTTCCTTATCTTCTTTCTCCTGAACACCATCCTCCATCTCCTTTGCCAGCGAAACCCTCGACGAGAAGGAAAAGCCCGTTAAAAGCAATCATCAAGAAAGAGAAAGAGAGAAAGAGACCCTGGTTACCGATGAAGCCCTCGACGAGAAGGAAGATCCCATTAAAAGCAATCATCAAAAGCAAGTTTGTTGTTTTTGTATCTTGTGTTAACTTTTCAATTTCTTATTTAATAAACAGCTACCTTGTAGCTCTTTTCAAGGGGGAAAAAAAAGAGCAAGAGAGGGAGAGAGAGAGAGAGAGAGAGAGAGAATGAGGAGTCTCGTTCTTTTATTCTCTCCTACACCTATGCTATATTTTACCTGGACTTATTGTATTTTGGTTGTATTTAATACAGCAATGTTGAAATCCAATGAAGCTTGGATGTAATTTAATCAACATTGCTATATTTTGTTCAGATTTTATTGTTATTATTTGGTTGTATTCAGTTAAATATCAATGGAATTCATGGATTTTTTTTGCAGGATATATTATGTAACAACCATGATCAACAATAAATTCATATTCATTAACAATCAATGTAAACAAAACAATAACTACACTCATTGTAAACAATCCTGACTTTAATAAAATTTTATATTCATTAATAGAATATATTCTGCATACCTAGGAGACATTAAACAAAGTAGTGACCATATTGGAAGAACCAAAATATGACCCAAAAATGGCATACAATCTTCCAAAAAATTAACAAAGTTGTATGTCAACAATATTCATTTTTGATAATTGCTTTTAACGGGCTCTTCTCATCGAGGGCTTCATCGGCAACCAGGGTCTCTCTCTCTCTCTCTCTCTCTTGATGATTGCTTTTAACGGGCTCTTCCTTCTCGCCGAGGGTTTCGCCGGCAATGGAGATGGAGGATGGTGTTCGGGAGAAAGAAGATAAGGAACTGTTATTTTGAGGGTGAAAGATGAGGATCCATTAATTTGGATCCGCATCCGTTTATGATTTAAATTTTTTTATAATTTTTTTTTATTATAAAAAAAGCCAAACAAAATGGCAGAACTAACTATCGTTGGTCTCAGGACCTATATTTACAAAATCAAACAAATAAAAGGATTAAAAGGGCTGAAATTGTAACAGAGGTACTAAAGGGCCGATTTCGAATTGTAGAGGGACTAACTTGGGTATTAAACCTATAAAATTTTATGAGAATAGATATAAGTGTGATTAAAAAGTCTATGTTACATCATGTTTGGTGTGTCAGTGCATCACGTGTGCCCCTTCTTTCTTCACCATTGGCATTGGATTCAATTGCAATTAGGGCTAATTGAAATCTGAAAGGCTAAAACTCATCTTCATTCTCCCTAGTGCTCAAGAACTCCTATCTCAGGTGATGGTCACAGCTCCAGAGTTTCTAAGTATGTCTCTCTATCTCTTTATCTATCTCTCTATTTATTTGTATGGTTGTTTCTTTCTTTATCTGTCTCTCTTCATTTCTTTCTCTCTTTCTTTTTCTCCTTATCCCCCCCCCCCCCCCCCCCCCCCCCCCCCCCCTCCCCCCCTCTCCCCTCTCTCTCTCTCTCTCTCTCTCTTATTACTATGTGATCATATTTTGCTTAGTCCCAATCTAATTAGTTGTAGCCCTTTCTTTAGAAATTGGAACACCTTAGTTGATTTCAAAAGTTCATTAATTTTTCATTCTTTACATTATTGTTTTATTTTAAAATTATTTTACAAAATTTGAAACATGTCATTCACTGAAGAAATTGATGCGTCTTGTAGTGTAGTTGAAACTCAGGGTAATAGTAAAAGGCCAAGAAAAAATGCATCCAATGCGTGGGATGACTTTGTTCCTCTTCCTCCAAATCATGCTCCATATGGTGATAATTAAAAAGGAGCTAAGTGTTAGTATTGTCATATTGTAATAGTAGTTGATAGTAGCTATGGAATTAATACAAGGAAATGTCCTACAAGAAAAAATCATGGGTTTTTTTTTTCCAATATAACCTTCTTTTTTTTAATTATCAAAATGACCCTATGTGAAATTATTCACCAACATGGGTTTCAAAACAGCACATCAAGCCATGTCATCAACTACAACAGCAACAACATATTTTTTAAAATAAATACAGTTGAAAAAATAAAATAAAATAATACCTTTAAAGCGGTTTAAAAATAAAAATATCTCATTTTTGTGATTTTTTAAAAAAGGAGGGTGTGCATGAAAAATAGCCAATATCTTAATATTTCTAAAAGGCCAACTCATCACCTAGTTGATGACATGGCTTGATCTGATGTTTTTAAACCTACGTTGATAAATAAATTTCACATGGGGTCATTTTTATGATTTGTTTTTTAAAAAAAGGGATGTTATATCGGAAAAAAGCCCAAAAATCATGATGTGGGGAAAATGTTGATATCTTCATCACTTGAAAAAGGCAGTATTGAACTTAGGCATCCAAAGTTTAATCAAGAACAACACTGAGAGAATATAGTAATGGTAATTATTTTGCATGAGTACCATTTCAGTTTATAGAGCATGAGGGTATTAGAAATATGATCTCTTATCTTAACCCTGATGTCAAGCATGTCACATGCAATACACTTAAGGCTAAGGTGTTAAAGTTTTATAAGAGAAAAAAAAAAGAAAGAAAAAGAAGTCATTTGACATTTTACAATTAGTACCTGAGAGGGTTAGTCTTACATCTGATTTATGGACATTCATTACAACTCATTTTGTTGACAACGACTGGGTATTATAAAAGAGAAATTTAATTTTTCATTACATGCCAACAACACACACTAGGTTTGCAATTTATAAAATGATATCTTCTCTATTGAATGAGTGGAATTTGGAGAAGAAGTTGTTTCCCATAACTTTGGACAATGCTAGTTCCAATGATTCATTTGTTGGTTTTGTTAAAAGTCATCTTTTCATAAGAAATGGATTGCTTCTTGATGGTGAGTTTTTCATGTCCCTTGTTGGCATATTTAGAACTTGATAGTTCAAGAAGGGCTAAAAGAAATTGAAAGTAGTATTACAAAATTGGAGTGTGAAATTTATGAACAATCTCGAAAGAAGAAGTTCCATGACTGTGCTTAACAAATGGGCATCAACTGCAAAAAGGGAATAACTTAGGTGAAGTTGGATAGGTGTAGTTTGTGTAGTTCACCATTAGCATTGTGACACATGTCCCAAAAGTATATAAAAATATAATAACTTTCCTATAATGCCCTTACTCTTTTATAAAAATTACTCATCTCATGCCACATGTCAAACATCCAATGGTGAACTACACAAACTACACCTATCTAACTTCATCTAAGGTATTCCCCTAAAAAAAAAAGGGTTTGCATCAAGTGTTAGCACAAGATGGAATTCAACGTAGCTCGTGTTAGAGTCTGCTTTACATTATCAAGATGCATTTAGTCATCTTTCATTGAGTGACTCTAATTATCTTCATTGTCCTACTTTAGAAGAATTGAATCACATGGAAAACATGGTTAAGGTTTTTAAAATGTTCTATAATGTGACAAATATTTTTTCAGGCACCTTGTATTGCACTTCAAACTAGTTCTTTTTTGGGATGTGGATGATCCAAAGTATATTGCAAGAAGAAGCAACAAATCCAGTTCTTTTTAGAAGTTCATCATTGTCAAAAATGCAATCAGAGTTTGATAAATAATGGGGAGCTTTTAGTGTTATCTTGACTATTGCAGTGATTTTAGATCCTCGCTATAAAATGGATATCGTTGAATTTGCTTTTATGAAACTCTACGGTGATGATAAAGGAAATAACAAGGTGGATAATATTCCTTAGAAACTTCAGAAGTTACTTTGAGAATATTGCAACATGGATTTACAAAATCAAGGTAGTTATTCTACAATGCAAACAACTCAAGACCAAATCATTGAAGGAGATCCAAATGATCCATTAATTGTGAGCACTCATAATTTATAAGCAATTAAATTATTTTAATTATGTTATTTTTTTAAAAGACTTTTGCTTTTACATAATTAATATGTATAGGCCTATGAAGCGTTTCAAAGTAAGCTCTTACCTTCACAAGTTCAAAAGTCAGAATTGGATTTGTATTTGGAAGAGCTACTATCGGATAGAAGAAAAAACTTGAATATTTTAGAATTTTGGAGATTTGTTCAATATCATTATCCACGTCTTTGCCAAATAGCACGTAATATTTTGGTGCTCCCTATTACCACAATTGCTTCTGAGTCTGCCAATAGTTCAAGCGGTAAAGTGTTTAAGCAATATCGAAGTTCCCTCACTTTAGACATTGTAGAAGCTTTAATATGTGGATGAGATTGGTTACATGCATCAATGGGTAAGTTTATGAAATTTTGTTATTCCAAACGACACTCACATAATACTTATATGAAGATTAATACAAATATCTCAATTGTTGTGTTATTATCTAGGTGACCATGGAAAAATGAAGTATTTTGATGATGTCACTCAAGGGATGTTGAAGGTGGACCTTGTTGCTCCAACTTCGAATCAAGCTTCAAACGAAATTGAGATTAATTAACTTTAAAGATTGCATATTTGATGTTTTACATATGATTTTATATCCTTAAGACATGGGTTCTTGGGTATTATTTTTGGCATATTATTGAATTTTGTATTATCAAGACATGAATTTTTATTTAATACTTATTAAAACTTGGTATATTGCATATATGAATTAATTTGGATTGTTGGGCATTGCTTTTTGCATTTGAAATAAATTAAATTATTTCTGTATATTTTAATATTTGAATGAACTTTAAATGTATGTTACATGATTCAAATAAAATTCGGGTATTAGGACAACCTAGTTTTGAAAGAAACTCAGTTTGGACAAGTCACACTTGTCTGAATTTAAAACTGAGCTTGGTCAGAGCATCTAATTTAGCTATGTATAAGAGTCATTCTACGAGCCGGTTTTGTTCGGATCCAGATTTTTGCCACCCTTAAGATGAGCAAGAACATGTTGCAAATAAGTTTGTATTTCTCTCTTTTTTGCTGTACATGACTACACTATTGTTCTTAAGGAAGTCACTTTGGTAAATAGAGATGAAAATATTTAAAATTTCTCATCACAAGTGTACTTAAGTGAATTGTAGCTCTTGTCTAAGTTCATTTGCATCCTTATCTTGTTTACACTTCTTCTTTTGTATAGCCTTTTATTTAATAACCAAGATTTATCCACTTTATTAAAAAAAAAAAGTGTTCTTAAGTTAAAATTGTGACAATCACTTTGGTATAATGACTGCGCCACAACTAAGAGTAGTTTGTTTTTTTATCTTTTGCTGTTCCCCTCTGCTAAGTATTTCTAAGAGAGTTGAATAATGGAAACTAGTGACCTCCAGTTAATTATTTATGTTTTGTTATGTTAGAGTAATTGATAGTCGCCCATTGGTTAGTTTGGAAAATATAGATTTGAATATATATATATATATATATATATATATATATATAATGCTAGCTTTTCATCCTATTTGTTTAAGCTTTGAGTTGAGTCAGTCCAAATAATATGTTTGATTTGTTAGAATTATGTCATCTAATGCCAATGAGGAAACTTGTATCAGGACATTTCATTTGTATTATACATTTTTATTATTATTAATAGGCATTTATTTTGATGTTTATATAAATCTTGTGATGACATTTTTAATTAGTTTTGAACATCATAGTCCATGCGCATTAAGTTAAACCTTTTACTCTTTGTGGGATAAAGATGAGGGCACTAGAAGGGTTTGGTACTTATACACTTAAATTATTCGCAAATCTGAGAATCTTTAATTGGGCATTAAAGGTTTGTAAGGATTTGTATGAAATATACTTTAACAAAGAGTGCCAGTTGAACACTATGTAATAGTGGGAGCATATATCGTAAATACATCACTGGGATTTGGTGTATTTGAACATGACTCGCAACAATCCAATCACATAGGTTTTACTCTTTAACAGTCAATGATTGAGATTGTTAATTATGATCATATGAGTGGACCTTAGACCTGAGGTATCATGATCATAATGTGCTTGTGAAGTATAGTCTATTACTAGTCATTAAGCTCAGTTTACCTTTTGGTAGGGCTGACCTCGAAGTGCGACTATGTCGAGCAAGTAGCAGTTGTGAGTGATCACCAAGAAGGAATTCATTATCTTGGAAGTAAATGAATTTGTATCCTATGTGATTATAAATATGTGAGATTAGGAGACCTTGGTCAAGGCAGTCAAACTAATCATGTGGGACACAAAGGGTAGTTTGGTAATCTTACTCTACTATGGTTATTAACATACAATCAAGTTCAGTGAGTTTGATAATTACCATAGCTCTTACTTGGTTAGGATACAAGAACGAAGGATTTATACGCATATGGTAATCATCATCGGAAAGATTTGTAATGATCTACATTCGTGTTCAATTGGGCTACGACGTGAGGCCACAAGGCTGGCTAGGTGTCACCCACGTCCTTTGCTATCCTCCTATTGCCAATAGAAACGAACCTAGGAAAGTCACACTTAAAGGGATTAAAAACTAAGGAGTCACGCTTAAAAGGATTAAGAATCAGTCTCGTATTGGGTGCAGGGGTAAAAAATTATCAATTTACAATTTTACATCATGGAATGAGTGAAATTGTAAATTGGTCTAGGGTTTTTGTCTTAAGTTTAAATTTTGATTAAAATTCGATGGAGTCGAATAGTTAATCAAAATTATAAGGACTTAAAGATAAAAGTGGTTTTAATTACATTATGACTCATATTTCTAATAGAACTTCAATGATAATGTTTATCATGTTATGAGGTTTCATATTTCATATAAGACTTAATAATTGAATAATGTTTATCATGTTTTATGAAGTCTCTATAATTATAACTCCTCTCTCACCCTAGAGGGCATCAATTAATTATCTAGTGAAAAAATCCCCAATCTATCTTTCTCTCTAACTTTAGCTGCTATTTGGAGAAGTAGAGGGGACTGTTTTTCTATTCCGGCATGTGATCTAGAGACGTGGGACTTTCGTTTGGTGCTAAAATATCTATGACAATCCGAGAGATAAATTTAGCACATCAAAAGAAAGGTTTTCAAACATCCAGCGGTAATTTTCTAAACCTTTCATTTAAAATAGTGTTCATTAAAACAATTAGATCATATCGCAATTTTAGTCTTGGTTCCATATGCTTCTGGTGATATTATATAATTTTACGATATTAACTAATATGATTCACATCTAACATAGTGTCATAGCTTAGTTTGTTTAGTTTATTTGCAACATAGCCAGTTAAAATAATATGTTTGATTCACATCTACTTTTCATGTAACTCTAAGATCCTCTTTTATTTCCAACTACTTTCAATAAAGATTCATACAATATGTTCCGTATATTATTAAAATTTTACTTGAGAATTCTGTGCCTTCATTTCTTTTGTGCGTACAGAGGACTATACTCTCAGCTTGAATCTTTTAATCTCATTGTTATTATCTTTGGAGTTCTAGTCCCATGCTTAAGAGTTCTTTTCTGCTTCATTGACAAGTTCAGTGATGCTTTGGTTGGTGTTTTTGTGCATTAAAGCATTTGACAAGGAAGAGTTTTGCCTATTTTCTTTGACTAAAATTCTTGGGTTTCTGATGTTCATATGTGTTTTTCGGTTTCTTATGAGGGGTGTAAAATTTTTGCCAAACTAAAAATGTCAATTGCCCTTCTGGTAATTGAAGAATGCATTACAATAAGGTAGGTTTACCTGCCTGATTGATGATAATGAAAAGATCAGCAACTTCAATCATATAAAGAAGCAGAAAATGACTTGGCTTGAGCAAAAAGCATAGTTTGGTGAAGTATCTACTTTATTTGATTGATCTAACTAATGAAAAATGAAGATGACATTTGATGCTTCTCAAATTGATCATCATGATCATTTATCAGTTTACCATCTCAGAAATTTTATCTGGCAGATTAAGAACTTGAATGCGCAGATGTTTAACCAATCAGCATTCAACATACAAATGAACTCGATCCTCGAAGCCGGTTCTGTTCTTCCCCCGGGTCGCAGAACTCCAAATTCAGAGTCGCCATCAATGATCGGATGCAAAGCCATTTTTCTGAGCTTATTCCTTGTTCTAATGTTTATTTGGAGATTGCGCAGTTGAAGGAAACCTTTTCTGTCACTCTTTGAAGGTGTACTCTTCAGTCTCTGGTTCTCCAGGATTTAGACAAAATAAAGTGCTAATATCCATGAAAGAAAATGTTGAGGTGTTACATAAAAGAGATTTCGACAAGTTTCAGCAGAATCGGTTCCGAATTACAATTGTATGTCTCACTGCCAGAAAGGAAGATCAGTACGGCAGTGAAGATCAGTATTTGTAGAATCAGAAACCAGAGCTATACTTCCATGATTATCTGTGATTCCCGAACAAGATAACCCCGGTGGAGAGACACTGCTAGAAGCCTGTGCACTCGAGTACTGAGCAAGACCACTGTAAGGAAGATTAGAGACCAGAGGCTGACCAAAGGGAATGCAATCGCCAGCAACCATTTGGCCAAAGTTCATAGCCGCGGCCTGGGTAGGCGATGACAGAAGAGAGAGAGCACGCCGGGCTATACAGTCGGGAAACGCCTTGAAGCCGCTATTTTGGCGGGTAGAAACAGAATCTTCAGTGTTACCATATTGCAGGAAGGGAAATTTCTTACCATCTTTGAAGCTGATTGAGAAGGAGTTTGGAAGTTCTTCTTGCTTGCCGATGAAGCTCAATTGCTGTTGATTTGGATAAAGTGTCTCGTTCTCGATTTTTATGATACCAGGCCAAGTGGGACTTTGTGCTGTCATCGGGTACATCGGAGAATATGACGTAAACCTGCCTCCTGTAACTGAATATTTCAGTAAGACATTTATAGCATATCACAATGTTTTACAATAGATTTCATATAACCTTGGTGATTTGTGAAGAATGTTGCGGAATTGAGAGAATCCGGCTGAGGCTTTCTTCGTCGTCTATTATGCCCATCAAGACGCTTTCTGCAGCTTCGTTTTACTTCATCAAACTCGGTGAGCAGGTGAAATCTGTCACCAGCAACTTGTTTAGCCTTGATAATAATCTAGTGTACAAACGCTCATTTAGCAAATTTTGTAGTCTCGATATAAAATAAATAAGTAAACAACTCATTATCACATTTTTTGCTACATCGCAATGCACAATTCATGAAGTTCTTCACCGATATACCTCGGCAAACACATAAATCCTTTGCCACACAAGTGAAAAATACGAGATGAGATTGATAAACTTAAGTTATAAAGTTTTTCCAAAAAGAGTGTCAAGAATCTTGTCCAACAAGTGAATATATATGCTTTTGTTTTTTTGAAGGAGATAAGATCTCTATTTGGATTGAAAGCGACGAACCAATGTATCAGATCGAAAAGAAAAGATAAAGGAGAAAAGATATAAAAGAAAAAGGCGACGAACGCATATGACGTCTTAATCAAAAATGATACCGGCTATTAAGACCAAGTAATTCGAATATAACTCATTGAGAAGTGAAAGCACACATTTTAACATCAAGTTTGATAATCAAAAGAGCATGAACCAAAACAAGTGACTAAATATTTAACAGAAATGCAAACATTATCAAAACAAAAGATCAATTAGCAATTAACAATTAACAATTCACAATTCACAATTCACAATTTACAACTGATGTTGATAATCAAAAGATATAATCTAAGAAGATAAATAAATAAAGCAATTCATTTGTTGATTAAAACATATGATTTAAAAACAGAAACTGCATTATATACCTGCTGCACTGCTGGCAGAACCTCTGTTCCTTGCCGGAGACAATAACCATCTGCGTCTTTGAATGCGTTTCACAAACTTTGTGACGGCGATGATACTCCCTACACTTGCTAAGATCAGACATACAACCATCAACCAAACAAGAAGCAATCTGTCTACCATTACTATTTGGAGTTCTTGCTTTCTTGGAAGATCCAGAACCAGAAGACATATCTGCAATTTCTGCCATATTTATCTGGTTAACCTTCTTATTCTTCTTCTTATTCCAATCATCACACAATCCACCAAGTTTCAAGTCCACAGAACAATCAAGAGACCCAATGTTTGGCCCTGCACACTGCTCAACCTCCACAAAATCCCAAGAAGGCATCTTCAAGTCCCAATCCATCAAACCAAAAAAAAAAAAAAAACAAGACACAAACAAACCTATGCTATCATAAATCATAAAAATCTGAACTTTGCAAAAGAAATCAATAGAAAAACAAGATATTAAACAACAGAGCTGAAAAAGATTCAATCTTGACAAGCATCAAGCATACACACAGTCACATTTGAAGTGAAGACAAGGAAGATGGGTGAGAAACTCACTTGAAAAGACTTGAAAATATCACAAGCTTAGACAGAAGAGGATAAAAGAGAGGTGCTAAAAGCCTGGCACTGCAAAGAAATCCACTAGTTGATATGGTTCTGATTTGCTTTACTATTGGAAAGAGAGAGAGAGAGAGAAGACTAAAATAAGCAGAAAGAAAGAGAGAGAGAGAGAGAGAGAGGAATGAGTGGCAAAGAAAGGGACAGGTTGTGGTTGCTTTCTGGTTTGAAAGGGGGAGGGAGGAGAAGAAAAGTACAAAAGAGTAAGTGGGGAGGAATTAGGAATTTGTGGTAAAGTGATTGTGTATGTAATTCTTGTGACTGTTTTGTGATGTGTTGCATGTTAGACTGACATGTTTTTCTGTTTTTTTTTTTTTTTTTTTTTTTTTTTAAGGTATTAGGACATCTTTCTAAGTTTGTTTATGGAGTATGGGTGTAAGTTTTGTAACAAATTAAGAGCAATTTTATTTTTACAAATTATTAATCTTTTAGAGTATATATATATATATATATATTTGATAAATGTGGATAAACGACAAATCTTAACATTTCAATTGGAAGAGATTTGAGCTCTCTATTTATAACTTGGGAGCAAAATAAAATATTAGTGGTTTATTTACTTCTTCTTTTACTGTCTGTGACTCCTGCTAGACTGGCCTATGACTCCTGTTGGACGTCTTCGTTAGTTCAGACTCTTTATTTACTTCTTTTTTCATGCTGTCTTTCTTCTTGTAACTTTCCTCACTTCTGCTGAGGATTTCTTTTCTTTCCTTGCTATATGGTTATTCTCTTTCTTTACTTTTCTATCTTCTCTTCTATTTTTTCAATAAATTAGTGGTTTATTCACTTTTATAAAAAAAAATAAAATATTACTTTTCCATTATCAAGAGACAAAGTTGGTGTTATTTATATATTTTTACACTTATTATACATATATAACTTTATATATTAGCGGTTGTCTGCTAACAAACCAATCATAGGTGTAAATCCTACTTTAGAGATTTGATTAATTCTTAAATAAAAAATTAAGAATTGAATTAATTCTTTCTAAAAGAATAAAAAATAATGAATAAAAAAACGCACATGTATATAAGGAGTTTTTGGATATTTTTTCAGAAGTATTTATTTCATAAATTAAGCAATTTTTATATGAAAAAAGTTGAACCATACTAATTCGTGTATTGACAATTTTCAAATATGATGGGAAAAAATAGTGATTATTATTAATTTCAAAAGTTTAATTTTTAAAAATTGGATTAGCATTTGTAAAATTTTTATGAAATTTTTTGTTTAAATTATAGTATTTTATGGTTTTAGTTTATTTATAAAAAAATGAGTTTCCACTGATTTTAATATCAAATCAGAGGAAACTAAAAACCATATAGATGATTTTTTTAAAAAAAAAATTTGTTGATATCTTTAAAAAGTGCTTTCAAAATTTTTGGCATGAGTTAAAACATATTTGAGTTATATGTAATGCCTTATAAAATAAAACAAACAAATATTTCCCCCAACAAATAGCCAAAGGAGAGAGGTACTTCAACATAAACAAACATCTTCAAGTACTTTTTTTTCTTTATATTTTGATAAAAGATGAAATACAAAAATTAGTAAAAATTTATTTAATCATCTGTATTCTATAATCGATCTCTCCATTTATTTTTTATAACTTAATCCTCTCCAATTTCTTAAGTTAATATAATCATATTAAACCACCACGTAGCCCAGTGATTATCACATGGCAGTGAATGGACATGCACAAGGTCGAAACCCTAGGCTATTGATTGTAGCAATAATGTTCATTTACTATTTCCAAACTCAAGTACTATTCAAATCTAGGTGTGTCCCTTGTGGGAGGAGTTGTATTTATCCCTTTTATAGTTACATAGCAAAGGGACTTATTAACTCAATATGGTTCTTGCAAATATTTTGAACATGTATATGGAGGACTTTTATTGTCTTATGTGACATTTGCCTAAATTAATAAGTTCTTAAAGATCGACAAGCCACTATAATTAGTGTATTTCTATATCTGTCTTTCTTTTAATAGACCCTTGCATGGTTACTTATCACCTATTGTAAAAAAATAAAATAAAATAAAATTAGAATTACATCAATTAGTTACAGTCTTTTTAATGAGTGGTAAGCTATTTTAACCGGTAATGTCAAAGAAAAATAAATTAACCAAGTTGTGATACCAAACTAATTGAGTGAGAATTCTGAGTCTTCTGACAAAAGATAAAATGGAATATATATTCCAATAATATTGTTTGACTAGGAGTCAATATCCACACCTAACCATGCAACTTGCTTAGTTTGGAAACCATGTGTCTTAGGGTTGCAAGTAGACAAACCACCCTCAATTCGCCAAGACAATCATAGCTTCCTCTACCAAACCAAGAAACACTATTTCAAAGATTTTGACATCAAAGAACTCCTTTTCCATTTTATTCATTCCGTGTTTCATCAACTAAAAGATTTATATTTGTACAATTAATATATAATAATTTGTTTATAGAACTATCAAGAATAAAATAAAATGTTTTTTCCCAATATTTTAAAAGTGAAATGGAACATTCTCCTTCCTCACATAGATCTTGAGGGGACCATTAACTAGCAAAAATTTTATATGAACACCAAACATTTTTCTAAGATTAATTATTTCTCAAGGGAGCCTCTCCAAATTTTATTTTTTAAAATTTTATTATGTCAATGAAAGAGAAATTCTTTCCTCTTTCAGAATTCAAAAGTACTTTTTATCATTCTCTTGCAAGTAATTTTCATGCCTTTATTAACTTCATTAAGAAAAAGTTTATATGAATACCAAGTATTTTTCTAAGATAAATTTTTCTTAAAGGGAGCTTACCAAATCTCAATTTGTTTTAAAATTTTATTATGTCAACGAAAGAGAAATTCTTTCCTCTTTCAGAATTCAAAAGTACTTTTATCATTCTCATGCAAGTATATTTCATACCATTATTATCTTCTAGTACTTCTCCAAGCATCTCTTGTAAGTAATAAAAATTCATGAAATTTTGGATTTATATTAAAAGGGCAACATCTTGAATATATATCATACAAGAAATATAATTTTAAAAATACCAATAAATTTGTGCAAACAATGTACACACAATTAGAAATTCTTAATATATATATATATAATTTTAAAAAAAATATAATAAAAAATCAAAATAAGATAAATAAAAAATTAAGATTCATCAAACAAACTTGAAATTTGAGCAAAACTAGGACCACCGACAAACCCTAATTTATGAGACAGTTTGGTTAACACCCAAACTATGGTCCACACTAAATAAATGAATAGAACCAATCAAACACCTTTAATTAATTATTAATTTGGTGGGTGCTAACTTAAATTGTAATAATATTTTCACCACTTCTCACCTAACATACAAGTTGTGATTAATTAATTCATAATCAAGACAATAATTACCACTAATCTTTGATTAGAAGGTTCTAATATCTTCTCACACTACAGGATATAAAATGTAGTACAATTTCAGACAAACAAACCTACTTTTAAAAGCAATTAGGAATGTTTTAGTACTTAACTTTCTCTCCAAACTATAGCACAAGTGATTTGGTTGGTTTGAAACATTTTAAAACTAATAAATTTTTATTAGGAAAATTAGATATACCCTCTAAAAAACAGTGAGTACTTATTTATTATTATTATTATTATTATTATTATTATTATTATTATTATTATTATTATTATTATTATTATTATATCAGCAACATAGGGTTGCCCTAAGTATTAGATTTAGGGGCATCGCTCCTCTATATATATATATATACCACAATATTAGGGATGGATGTGAGCTCAAAATATACAACTTTTGTATAATAATATTTAATATATTCCTTGTTGTGGTCGTTGTTGTTGTTATTAAAAAAAATATATATATTCTTTAAAGTAAATATGCCAATGGAAAAGCACAATTTTCTAATCAACATGAATCTTCTAGAAGATACCTTGGATCAAATTAAATCACTAACAAAATATTAATCTATAATATTTTGATTTTTCTTGTGAATAACTCCCAATCATCAATCATAAATGTGGATTCATGTAAATTAATCTAAAGTTTATTTATTTATTCTTAATTTTAATTTGATTTATTGCCAAAAAGTGTGGTAGTTGCACCCATATAACACCTAAAACCATGAAGCTTTGGCAACCTGATATAAAAATTCACAACTTTTAATCAATAGATATAATTTATAATGCATCGAATAGAATTCATATATATTTGAAAATGTGAATAAAAGAAGAAACCAAGTATGTTCTTTTTTTTATTAAAAAAAACTATTAATTTTGTGCATCCATGTCTTGCATTTATTTATTTTGATAGGTTTTTGTAAAAAATATTAAGTCATGTTGTTTCTTTATTCTGTTGTCTATTTTCTTTTTTTAATAAATATAGAAAACTGTTTAAAATGAGTGCAAATGTTAGATTTGAGAACCAATTTAATAGGATATTTTTCAAAAAAAAAAAAAAAAGAAAAGCTCATATTTTAGGAACCAATTTGTTTTTTCAATAGACAAAATTTTTTTTAGAGATCGAAATAAAGACTAATATTTTTGTCATAATTATGTAAACATTTTCTAAACCTTAATTATGTATGAAATTAGAAAAAACATAAATTAAAGAGAAATTTATACTTTCCCTTTCTTAAAACTTAAGAGTGTAAAGTGTATGCCCCACTTAAACTGATGATTAATATTTTGAATCATTTTTTCACATCAAATCTTAGAGTGGGTCCAATCAAATCTTTTAAAAGCAAGAGTTTTTGAAGTTCCAACGTAAACAATTTCGGCAGATGATTTAGAATATGAGTCATCGATGATGATGATGATAATGAAGATAATGAAAATGAAAGCATTGAAAATAATATAAAAAAAAAAACAAAATTTAACTTGCTTGATTGAACAACATGCAATACAAAAATGGTATTAATAATTAATTAAGAATCGAACATTTTATTTAATTTCTTTAGGATAAGTATATTTATTCTTAATTTTCATTATTATAGTTTATCCATCCATTCAT
The DNA here is from genome assembly GCA_020875875.1 of Dioscorea alata. Classification (NCBI taxonomy): domain Eukaryota; kingdom Viridiplantae; phylum Streptophyta; class Magnoliopsida; order Dioscoreales; family Dioscoreaceae; genus Dioscorea; species Dioscorea alata. The sequence continues at coordinate 2,303,756 of CM037020.1, forward strand.
TGAGTCATGATCCACTTTTAATTTTTGTTTTTCTTGTAATATATAGTTAAATTTTTTAATAATTTGATTGAGTAACCATACACTCTTTGTCATATTTAACATATTAAAAGAAGGATTCATCAATGACTTGACTAAAGAACTAAAACTCATATAATGACAATGGATGAAAAAAATAAGACAAATATCAAGATTGCTTCATTAAACAATATGCTAATTTTTTTCCTAAATCTTTCTCTTATTTTAAAAAAAAATAAACAATACAAGCAAAAGAGAAAGATTAATTCTAAGAACACTTGCATAAATGAAAAAAAAAAAAAAGGTATCACCTCTCAAATCATGGTTGGAGTTAGGTTTAGGGCACTCCTAAAAGTCATGCAAGAAAAGGTGGTGGGGTGTCTCATTTAAGGCAGTGACTTTATGTATATGTGCCCCACATTGTCAAGGACCTTGACAAGTATATGATACCCTCCATTATTTTTAGGTTCTTAACTTTATCTTTATCTTATATGAGACTTCATTGGGTATCCTAGCTTGCTTCCAATATATATATCCAATATATATATATATATATATAGTTTGAGAACATTTTTCTTAGTTTTCACACAATGATAAGGTCAGAACTCTTTCAAAGACTTCATCAATATATTGGTTGGTACCATTAAATACTTTTAACTATTTATGTATATGGAGTCCATACTATTTATATCTATATTTGCAACTTTCTGCCAACTCACTGCTAGCAAATCAAATGCTCAAAAGCAAACTAATGAATGCTAACAACACCCACATTTAATCTTGAGAGAATGCTATACATGAATATATATATATATATATATATATATACACATCTAAACCTTACAAAGATAAAACTCCTCTTTTTATGATTTTAATAACACATGAAGCTCTATTAAAAAACAAAAGTGATTTGGAAATCACTGAAACGAAATGGCAGTTAAGTACTTTGTAAAACATGACTTAAATGAACACCAAAGTGCACTTATATATATTTATTATTCTCATTAATTAACATATTGAAAGTCTGAAGCTGATAAATTTAAATCTTGTGTGGTAATAATAAATCATGCATGCATTGTGAAGGTGGATAAAATACGAAAATAAAAGTACATTGTTGAATTTTACAGTGTTCCCTGAGTGCACTACATGAATGTGAACATATCTGAAAGCAATGTGAATCTTTAAACTGGCTAAGTGGAGAAAGTCTTGAAAAGAAAAGTCCAAGCTCATGATGCGTATCTGAGCTTCATTTCAATGTATTTTTGATTTGGAGTTTATTCTCATGTTGATTTCTGTTTACGTACAGTACTTAATCTGTTAAATTTAACATGCCCTCAAGCTTCAAAGCGTTGAAATAACTTGATGGAAAGAAAGCGACATACAGCTACTTCAAGTTCAAGTGGGACATACAAAGAAAAACTTAACTACAAAGCCATGCAGTTTCAATATTGAGTTGGATGGGAAACTTTTGATTACTTATGGTAATGGGGCCCTTGTTTGGTAAATGAGATCAAAAGCATGCAAAGTGATGTTGTTCATGAGTTGAATGATTAATGACTTGATGTTATTTTTCACCAACAAGATGAAGATTTATATTGGATTATTATGTGAATAATTATTCCCTTATTTTTATGGCTGCTTCTTAGGTTGTATCTTGGATAACAAAGATATCAAGCATAATTTAGTTAAAATATCACTACTACAAGAAAATTTTCAAATCGGCACCGAAAAATTGGCACAGGAAAAAAATTGTGACAAATTTGTCACAACATTTGACACGGAATTAATAAACTGTGTCAAAGATATAAATTTTTTTTAAAATAATTTTTCAATTTCGTCCCAAATGCAATGCCAAATATACAAATATAATAATTTTATTTGAATATGCCAAATGCAATGCCAAACATATTTTAAAAAAATAATAATTTATTAATATCGTGCCAAATACTGTGCCAAAATACAAATATAATAATATATTAATACTGTGTCAAATACCGTGACAAATATATAAATATAATAATATATTAATACTGTGCCAAATACCGTGACAAATATATAAATATATTAATATATTAATACCATGTCAAATACCGTACCAAAATTCAAATATAATAATATATTAATACTGTACCAAATATTGTGACAAATATATAAATATATTAATATATTAATATTGTGCCAAATACCATGCCAAAATAAAAATATAATAATATATTAATACTGTACCAAATATCGTAACAAATATATAAATATATTAATATATTAATGTTGTGCTAAATACTGTGCCAAATATAAATATAATAATATATTAGTACCATGTCAAATACCGTGCCAAAAATATAAATATAATAATATATTAATACCATGTCAAATACGATGCAAAAAATATAAATAAACTAATATAAAATACATATAAAATAATTTATTAAATACGTGTCTCGTTACGCAACCACACAATTGCCTAGAGATCGTAACTAAACCGGATAAGAAGTCGCACCATCAAATCTCATCCGTCAATTAAAGCCTTCTCTAAATCCAAGAAAAATCACCAGCCCTACAATCTTCATTGCTATCTCCCCCAAGGCCCCCTATTCTCCTCATTTGAGATCCAAATCCCAACTCTCTTCCTCTTCGATCTTTCTATCTCTCGAGGAGGAGTTGGGAGCTAAATCTCTCCGCGGCCATGGATTTTATGAAGGATTTTGATCAAACAGTGCAAGATGTATGCTTTTTTCCTTTCAGATCCATTCTTGTCTCCCCAATTGATTTCATTTCTTTGAGTTTATTGCTTTTTTTACTTTTTTGGGGGCGTTTTTGTTTTTGCAGTAAGAGGGAGGTGAATCTCAAGGTTCTCAAGGTTCCGGAGATTCGAGCAGAAGGTTTGGGACCAAATTGTTTGGTTTAGTTTAGTATTCTTCTCTGATTTAGTGTTTTTTCTTTGATTTTCTGTGTTTTATTGCCATGTTTATCGAGCAACTGGTATAGCCACTTTTTTCGTGACGGCGGACACAACTATTCTCGGAAGAGCTAGGGAGAACTCTAAGAGCAAAATATTTTGATCCTGCTCTTGGGTAGAGCCATTAAAGTTTCCAGTCATAGACTTGATTTTTTTTTGTTGCATTTCATTTGTGCTTCTTGTTTGAATAAGAGCAATGACCATTCCAAATTGAGCGCAGTACTGCCTTAGACACATGTTCTTTACTTATGAAGTGCATAGAAAGAGTTGAAGATCAATCTTCTTCTACTTCGTAAAGACTCAATCCTTGAGCTTATTTGCTACATGATAAGTTCTTCATTTTTGTTTATGGTGCAACTCATAAGTAATCATTTCTTTCTTCATGTTAGAGAGATTCTGTAAAACTAGTAATCTAATACTAGAGTCCTTCATGTGCTACCACTATATTATTTATTTATTTAGTTTTTTATTTTGTTATGTAGACTCAAATCTGCTTTGAGAGTGTTGGGTTTTAATCAATAAGAAGCAACCTGCTAGCTATTCTTTTTGTTCTTTCTAAATAGTGAACTGTATCTTTTCTCATATTTATCTTGATAAATTTCTGTTGTTATTGCACCTTTTTAAAATCAGTGAATAGATGATGGTTGATGCTACTGACAAAGGAAACATAGCATGCCTGATTAACCACTTTGTGAGTAAATTACTTGAGATGAACTTATGCATAATGATCGCTAGATGATTCTGTTGTTCCTATCATTGAATTGTGCATCACATGCCATATTCCATTATACCACTTTAAAATGCTACGTCAGCTTCAGATATTAAGGACCCTTGGATTGTACAGAGGCCACATCTTATACCACAGAAAAATGCTACGTCAGCTTGCACTTTAACTTGTTCTTGACGTGCCTAATTTCTTTCTTTACTTTGAATGATGTGGATTGTTATGTTTTCTAAGCATTAGTTGTTGACATGATTTTTTTTTATTTCTTCTTCTTGACTGGCAATGGAGGTTTTTTGTTTCACTATGCCATGTAAATACTGTGCTTTATTTTATTTTAATTTTTTGTCTGATTCTCTATGGGATCTTATATTGTACTAGACAATATTCACTTAGTGGCCAAGAGAAATGACAATCTTGGGTAGCTAACAAATGTACATATTGTGACCTAAACTGCATGAAGACATCTATAACTTGAGATTCTTGATGTTGGTGTCATCCCTTAATAATGTCATTTTAACTTTTTATCTTATGCAATTTGTTCTATTTGGTTTCAGATTAAGTTAGAAATCAGTCTTTCCCTGCATGAGCTGGTTTTTAGATGTTCAAAAGGCCTGTATATTATCGAATTATCTTATTTGCTACTCTAAAGGATGTTATTCTCTATGTAATTTTTATGTAATTGAATGCATTTTTGATGATTTTCTTTAAACCTTTATTGGCAGTTTATGGAGGTTATTATAACTGTATTATATAGTATTCAGGCTCTGCGCAAACATCAGGAAGGTGAAAATTCAGAGATATCCCCCATTTACAAGGTATGCAGATGGCAGAGATCATATTTATTTCTAGTCTACTCCTAATGATAGTATATGTTACTTCAAATGCTGCATGCTATCCTAGAATTTTCTGCCCTTTTATTCTCCTCCACATCAAGTATATTTACACCTTCAATCTGTGCTAAATATAAACTAAAACAATTTTGATTATTATCAAGAAATATCATCATTCAAACAGGTTGTAAAGATTGTCTATGCATCTCCTAGTCGTGTAAACTTTCAGTTAGACTTCAAAAAGGCAACTTAATTTATTTATTTTCCTTTTGCCTCATAGACAAATGAAAATGTGTGCTGCAAGCACTCATTAATGTTTTTTTTATGTTTTTATTGCTTTTCAAATTCTCCATTATTTCAGGTTGTAGAAACATTACCTGCCTATCCAAATATTTGTTTTACCATTGATGACTTTGTTGACACATTTGATGCTGTGGTATGATGTCATTTTCTTTGATATAGGACAATTGGATTGTAACTTTTTATGCATTTAGCATCTTGACTTATCATTCCTTGTGTTAAAACTAAATAACCTTTAATAAATGCAGTGTTGATTTGTTCAAAAAAAAATTGTTTTCTTTTCTGAAGATGTTTGATCATAACTTATTTTACTAGTACTTGGTGTTCCTTTTCATTTAGGTACTTGGCCTAGTGTTAGACTGATAGCTTGATATTTCAGTCTGTTTTACATCCCAAAAGTCTGGTGCTTGTGTTTTGGGAAGGCGCCAGCCAAATGCCTTTTTTTGCGAATCCTTTAGAGTTTCTCAAACTTTTAGGAGTTTTCCAAATCTTTCCTAGTACTTGCAGTTTGGTTGTGCATATCTTCTAGTTGACAAAAACTTTTCATAAATCTTGGCCTGTTTCAATCCATGGCCTTTTGTAGTCACCCTGCCATCTTATTGAGTTCATTAATATCTCCTTTAGGCTAGTAAATTTAATCTGTTCCCATAACACATCTATAAATCTATAGAGAAAACATCATAGTTCATCAAATCTCCAGTCATGCATTAAAAACATTCCATTGATAAAACAATGCTTCTTGTTATTTGCATTGTGCTAGTGTTACCTGAGTTATTTTAAGCAGCCATTAAGAATTAACTAGTTTGACGTAGCTTGCATTGCTTAAGGAGTTTACTAGCTATTAGTATTGCATGTTGTGAGACAATATAGTTTTCTTTTAAAATTACGCATGAATGCCTTTCTTGCAGATTGGGTTGCAGAATGTGACTAGACTTTGCCACACCAAGAGCATAGTAACAATTAACGGGCAGTTTCCCGGACTGACGATCTATGCAAGGGAGGGCGATCGAGTGATTGTTAAGGTGGTTAACCATGCAGCCAACAATGTGACAATTCACTGGTATGCATATATATATATATATATAACTCATTGTACTAACTTATAACTGGCTAAATGGTTGAATTGAATGCATGGAATTAGGCAACTTTAGAATCCATGGGCTGATGGACCATCCTACATAACCCAATGTCCAATTCAAACAAACTAGAGTTATGTGTATGACTTCACTCTTGTGGGATAGAGAGGCACTTCACTCTTGTGGGGCAGAGAGGCACTTTTCTTTGAGAGAACTTGACTAAATTTATAGGCAGGTTACTTAGTGGCCAAGAGAAATGACAATCTTGTAAGATGGTTCTAGACAATTTTTTTTCATGTAAATAGTCTAAAGAAAATGGTAACAAGTTTTTTCAAAAAAAAAAAAAAAAAAATCTGGAAGCAATTGCTTCTCTTGAGTTGGCATCAAGGATGAAATTTGGGTCATCTGATAGACTGACAATTGAAGTGCAAGATGATGCCTTTGTTTCATGGAGGAAGCGAAAGAAGCATTTTTTTCATACTGAGCCACTATGGGAAGCTAATATACTCTAAGTATCTTGTTTTAGTTGAAATTCAATGTATTTGATTAAGCAGAATTGTGAAACTTTTATAGCTTTTTTGATGACTTCTTAGGTATGGAGATGAGCATAAGTTAGTTGGTTTTTCTACAACCCTTCAAGCCATTATTTCCTTTGTGGAGAATAGGTATGCTGTCACAACCAGCTAATTTGGTCACCAACAAATAGATTACACCCCATCTGTTGGGGTGGGCAATCTTTTTTTGTTCAGTAGTTTATCTAACCTATTTTGGTATAGTTTCTAGCAAAGTTTTTCCAATCTAACATGCTCTTACTTGCCAATTTTATATTTCCTTCCGAATCTTTTAGGTAGATGAAAAGTGCATTCTTTTATGATGTACACATTCAGAATTTACCTAACATTTGTTCTCTAGCAATATTATTATTTAGCATCATATTTACCAATATGATGTTGTGTTAGATCTAAGTAAGAATTTCTTGTGATTCGTTCACATGTAAGTGAATTTATTTTCACCATGATGTAGATAGAAATAAGTTTGTCAATTGCTGGGCTAATCAGATATTGGCATGGAAAGTTGGATCCAGATCTGCATTTTTGGGTTTGACTTTGGGAAAAAATAAATTCAATTAGCTAGTTTATGGTTGAACACTGTTAGGAAATGGCTATTGAAATGTTGGTTAGGTTATTTTATGGTCAAACTATTAGGTGTCTGGGCTGGCTAAGATGAAGTAGAGGTTTTGGTATTGCTTGGGTCTGCCTCAAATTGAATCCTAAATCAACCTTATGAATAAACTAAGTTTAAGATCTGATTAAACTCAAGTTAGGCCTGAAATATGTCTATTTGGTGTTTGGGTTTAGAACAGGGTGTATGCCATCTGCAGCTCACTTGCATGCAAAAGTGCAGGGGAAGGATTTTTGTAATCAATTTTGGTCTCCTAATGTAAGATGATTTTTGCAGTTAAAGATTTGCTAGGGTATAACTTTTGTGTGCATGTCTTCAATTTCCTCTTCCTTCAACTAAAGAATAATTCCAACAATGATTCATTGTCATAAAGTTCAATGCTCAAGTTCCATGGTTGTTATCTGATTAAATTAACAATTTTGATGATACAGATACCACCTAGCATAGAGGAGAAGGAGGCAGCAAAGTTCGCACAAATGTGGAACAAAATAATCAGTAGTTTCAGGGAAGAAGATCTAATAAGTTACAGGTATATTTCCAGCATTGTTATGCACTAAACTGTGTCTTCTTTCAGTAGCTAGTTATTGAAATGGTATGCACACTTAAATACAAGGAAATGGATTTGCTACTTCTTCCTTATTGGGCAGATCGAGAGCTAAATCTTATCCAATGGCCTCCTTTCTTACTTGCTAGCAAGGTTTTGTTTGTTTATATTTTCTAGTTGGGGGCTAAGCATGCCTCTTAATACAATTTCTCTTTATGAATTTTGCATTCACATGTAATACTGATATTATATATCTATCAATTAGATCCCGATTATGTTGGACATGGCCAAGGATAGTAATAGAAAAGATCGTGAGCTGAATAAGAGACTTGAGGCAGATCAGTATTGACACACCCTTGCGAGTGCCCCGCAAGTGCACGGGTTGTCAAAGTAATAATACCCTGGTGAGAGGGTAGTCGAATCCATAGGGAGTAGTGATTCAAGACAAGAGAAGTTGCTACTTAGCTAGTGTGAAAATAATGGTGGTGAGAGAAAATAATGTGTGTGCAGTAAAAGAAAGAGAAATATGAAAGAAAGAAGAGTGCAAGCAAAGAGTAAGGAGGAAACAATCAATGCGAATATGGGGTACCCGGACAAAGCTCCCCTAGGACTAATGCTTCTAGTGCAAGACTACTATTATACCTTCTAATTGATGTCTAATGAGTCGCCCAAATCCTAAAGCACACGGTCCCAAACCTAAGGTTAATCGTGACTAGTCCCAATACTATGCCCCGGCACTAAGATTCACTACAACCCTTCACTCTGTTGATCTCTCAACTAAGCCCCAGAGGAGTCCATCTCCTATAGCCTCACACTACGTGGAACTGCTTGGGGTTCTAGGGATTCCAAGTGATAGACCATGTTCCTAAGTATAGTTCTAACCCTTTGGTCCAGGCGAAAAAAACCCTAATCTCAGTTAAGCCCCAGCACTAGGATTCACTACAACCCTTCATTCTATTGCTTGCGCAACTAAGCCCCAGGGGAGTTCATCTCCTAGCACTTCACTCTACTTTGATCACAAAGAACTTTTAGAACAGGGAGGTAGGGAAAATCACGCCGAAGGGGAAAGAGGATGCTTCATTACCTCTCAACTCACCCTCTCGACCCTCTCCAATCTCGGGTAGTCTAATCTTATATTAGTTGTCACACCTTCCAAGGATAACCTAGATGACTCTCAATCCTAGTGTTACTGCTAAAGGAGAATCAATACAATTATCATGCAAGATTGGAACTTAATTAAAAGCATCAATTAAGAAAGCATAATAAAAGTCATATAAACAATGTCATCTTAGGGTTTACAAGTCCGAATACCCACTAGGGGTTTAACTCTCTATGGAGCTATACAAAATCATCAAAGTATTTGTAACAAAAAACATAGCAAACATTAATAAAACCCCCTTGTGATGCGTGGCGATGGTCTTGTGAAGCCGCTCAATCTTCTCCACCAAGTCCCTTGTTAAGCCTGGGGCACGCCTTGCCGAATTGATGCCGATGAAAACTCCCCCAATAGCTATCTTCCAAAGGACACCGATGTCGATGCCGTAGAACACTCCAAAATCCTCCCAAAATCCTCTCCGAACCTTAGCCGCGAGCTCTCCAGAAGTTGGGCCAAAGATAGGTCGAAAAGTTCCCGAAATATATCTAAGTCACGGTATTTAAAGGCTGAAATCGGGTATCCACACGCCCGTGTGGATTTTCTGGAAATTAATTTCTGGCTCACCGTGAACAGTAAGTTGCTACAGTACTTGCACCCAAGTTGTTCCCAACTTCACGTTCTTCATCGATGCCACTGAGTTGGGCACACAACCAACGGTAGATCATGTTGTTTCTTCTTTTCTCCTTATTGACGAAGTTCTTCAATGTTACACGGGCTAAACTTTATGAGTATGACTGCCTTTGTGCCCATCCAAATTGTAGAACAATTTGAGCACATTGGAGGTTGGCACACACCCACAAGTCTAGAACCCGTGCCTTGACCCTTGCTTGGTCCAAGAAACTCTTCAACAAACGCGGAAATGACCTAATTTTGCTCTTTTTTCTCTAACTCTTCTCCACAAACCTACATGCACAAAAGAACACAAATGCACACTAATTAATGATAAAACCCGAGAAAAGTAATGCTCAATGTAAGAAAATAATACTTCGTATTACTTATACACGAGCACTTATTAAGTATATGTTTTCTATTGTTCGTAAGTGCTATGCCTACTTTAAGAACATTATCATATACTTGGTTGATGGTCCCCGTGAGAAAGAGTAAGTAATTTTACTAGATGAAATATAGTTTGCCTTTTTCCTGTTTGCAATACAAAATTGTTTCCTTTTTTCTCTTCCTGGGAATTTTGTGTTCATATCATTCAATGTGGAAGGGAAGGATTTGTGTAGCCGACTCCAAATAGAGGGGACAAACAACTTATTGTTGTTGTTTCATTCAATTTGCACAATTTCTTTCTCATTTTATTTTTCCATTTAATGATAATGACAAGGTAATCAATGGCATTTTTTCCAAGATTGATGATCATATAGATTAGGGTGATGTCATAAAAAATTTGCAAATGGCTGCTCTTCCTACTCTATAAAAATAATTTGTAAAATTGATCAAGTATTTGGTAGCTGACAGGCTTGTAAGCTGTATATACAACCATTTTAACCATTTTACTAGAGTACAATAAACTTACCAATGCCTTTGTTTTCGGATGGCTAATAAAGCAGAAGAAATAGGTGACGTTGTCATTCTTTTCCAAGACATGTTAGAAGTTGTGACAAAGGATATAATGGATGAAGAATTTCCTGGGTATGGAATTGGTTTTTTGTTTTTATCACCTAGAGCAATCAAGTTTCCTAGACCAGAATCAGATGCTTGGACAGAGAAGGTAAATCTTCCATAAAAATATTTCTTTAATATATTTAACCTGTCTAAATTAGATTTATTTTTTCTTGGGTTGGCAAATACTTATTTTTTGTTTTTTTTAATTTTTAATTTTTTGTTCTGCTATTCATTTTTCTATTCAGCTCTCTGAACCACTTCTAAATGAAGCCCAAGGAAGAAGTATAGTTGATGAAATCAAGCATGTGATCACTGCAAGCTCAACCAAGATAACAGAAAGAACTGAATGGACAAAGAAGATTTGACGCAGAGGAAGGGGAGTTTCTTAAAGAAGAAAATGAACAAGAGGAAGAAATATTTGATCGGGTGTGTCATTCTTGTCAAACATCATTCAATTATCTATTTGATAGGTGGTGATCATTTCTATGTCACTTAATATCCAATTAGATTATTATGACATTTTTTTACTTGCTATTTGGATGTAGGTCGGTGATTATTTGGGCACCTTGGTGAAGACCTTCAAAACTGATGCACAACATTCAGATAATTAGTCACTCTAGATGTTGAATTACGTCTGATTTTTCATGTGAGCTGATTCTTAAGGAAAATGATTATTTTGATTAGTTGATCTTTTTAATTTATAGTTTATTGTTGAATGTTGAGAATGAATTAATAGATGAATGGTATTATTTCTTGTGCTGTATTGCCTTTTGCAACTTTCTCAGTTTCATTTTTTACAGGTGCAATTCAAAAAATTTAAATAAAATTAATTTTATATAAATTATTTTTTTCATAGAATAAACAAAAGGGTATCAAAAGTCATAACAAAATTTTTTTGCCAAAAACATGCCAAATACCTTGAAAAAATATAATAAACAAAACCGTGCCAAATATCAAAACAATAAAATCGTGCCAAATATCAAAACAATAAAACCGTGCCAAAACAGTGGCAAACATGGAACCAAAGGCCATACCAAAAATCATTTGTAATGTTTGGCACAAAAGTAAATAACTATACCAAAAACGGTGACAAAGTTTGGCACCATTTAAAAAAAACAGTGCCAAATTAAAATACATTTTTCACGATTGATATAGGCACGGTTCTTTTTCCGCGCCAAATACGGTACCAAAATTAGTTTGGCATGGTTTTTAAACTCATTTCCGTGCCAAATCTACCGTACCGATATTAGATTTTCTTGTAGTGTATGTTAATGGGGTTTGAATTTTGGATATTTTCATAGGCCCAAATTACGCCTTGACTCAAAAAAGCTTATTAGTCTATGTGAGATTTTTTTTTTAATAAAATGTGGGCATGCCACTAATTAACGTCAATGACTATTGTGAGAGAAAATTGATCCCTCAATCTCTCACTTGGAAAAGGAAAAGTTACAATCCTTCCAATAACGTAAAGATTGTGAAATGTTTTTTAAAAATCTATTTATTGTTTCGTAAGCTATAGAAAATCTTCTTCATAATAATAAAAATCTTGTGTATTATCGGTGGATATAGGCTTTACAGCTAAACTACAGAAATCTTATGTTTAATTTTCTTCTCTTCTATGTACTATGTGTTTGCAAGAGTGTACTAGCTTATAAGGATTGTGTGTTTGTTTTTATCAAACTAGCATCGGAGAGTTGTAAGCGTAAATATCTAGGGTAAGCATATAACATGATATCGACGAAGTATAAGGTGGAGAAATTTAATAGTGGATAAAGTTTTGGTTTATGGAAAATTAAAATAAAATGTTTTGTGTTTCCACATAGTTATGGAAGGCGGTTTAGAATAACTTTCCATTATTATGAATGAAGATTGATAAGTGTATAGTTGAACATGATTTTATATTATTTATATACTTAACTAGCATATATTATGATGCTTATTTGGAAGATGATGTTAAACATGGTGTAAATTGTGATTTGAGATGATGAGCAATACATAATGAAAAGAAATAGTCAAAAGAAGCAATTTTGAGCCAGAACAAAGAAGATAGAGCTTTTGTGACATCAATAATAAAGGAACTGGTTGGACAAAACACCTTATGGTCACCTTAAGACTATAAGCCTTATCTAGAGAACCTTGTAGGCATGCTTATGCCCATAAGGAGAAGTATAGTGACTAGACATATGAACTTTATGGGCAGGACTTATGCCTGTAAGCCAGACTGTAAGGGTCATCCATAGGAGCTTACAATTGGTAGTACACTCCCATAAAGATGGTCGCAAGCGCCATCTCGAGGAGTTTATGGTCCAACACTTCTTAAGTTGGACAATAGGATTAAGACAAAAGACCTTGCTGGCAAAGCTTATGGATGTAAAATGCTCGTAAGGCACGCCACCCATCATCTTCAGTTCCTTACAGCTTTGTTCTTACACCCGTAAGGATCCCATAAGTGGTTAGGTATAAAGATTCTTTTGAGGGTTTTGGGGGGGAATCTTTTGACGGCCATGTAAAGGAAGAGAAGGGGAAAATTTATAAGAGTCATCTACAACAATCCAGCGAGAAGGAGAGCCTCATCCACCATCTAGGACACCATGTGAGCCACTGAGGAGTATCCTTGATGCCGTTGTGGAAGACAGGAGGAGAGTTCATCAACATCTTTAGGGGTAAAGAGAGAAAAGGGGCTTTTATGTTTTCATTTATTTCTCTTGTCTCTATTGGATTATATGAGTGTTCTCCTTTAATGGAGAACCCACTTGTTGGTGTTTAGGCATAAATGAAACTTAGGGTTTACCTTTTGATTAACATTTGTTGTGGATTTTGGATGCTTTCATGTTAATTACTTAATTACAATCTATTGTTGTCGAATTCAATTATGTGTTTTTATTGTTTTGGATTCTATTGTAGCAAGAGCTAAAAATTCATGATTAATGTACTTGTGTGATGAATCAAGAGATCCACCTAATATAAACAAGCTGCAATTGAAGGGGATTATGAGTCCACCTAAAGATAGGGCACTTTGGAGTTAAGATTTCTCCTCCCATGATCCTTAGGAGTGAGTTAACATAGGATTCAATTCATAAAGCAATAGTAGGGAGTAGATTCAAGAAGAGATTTTGATTTTACTTCATATGGGATTATGGCCAATTACTTCGAGAGAAGAGTTGTCTATTTTTAGAATGTGTGTTTTCTCTAGGAAGAGTTCATAGAGGGTATTGTGGTCTTAGGGCAGTTTGTATTAGTGTCATATGGGACCAGTTGCTACTCACTTGAGAAAGTGGATAGTATGTTTTAGGAACTCTCTCGATTCAATCAGATTACAAGACTTTATACAACCATATGTCCAGGACCTAGCAAATCCTAGGGGAAGTTTATGCCTGGACACCCTTTCTTTATGCTTGTTTCACTAAATTTTCTACTTGAATCTTTGATTTTTAGTTTTTAATTGCATTTACACTCCACATCTTGATTAGGTTAATTGTCGGAGTCAGAGTTAGTACTAGTATTATGTAGTTTCCCGTGGACCTACCTTGCTTCTTAGCACCCTATATTACTTGACTGGCACATACACTTGTGTATAGTGACTATGCTTTTTTCAATCAAGTGTTTAGATGAGAGTAATGATCCCAAGGAATGGGAATCATTATCCCCCATCCATGTTAACTCTTGTTTGGGCTGGGGTAATAGGAATTCCATTTCTTGGATGGAATGGTCCAACCATCCCATTAAAGGGATTCCTATTACCTTCAAATTTGTGGGTAATGGGGATCATGAGGGGGTAATGGGATGTAATGCTCATATTGCCCCTCACTTTATATTTAATTAATATTAAAATTAATATAATTAATTAATAGATTTAATTATAATAATTAAAATATAATTAATAATTAATAATATTTAAATTATTTTATAAGTGAAATTTTTAATTTTTGTTAATTAATTATATGTTAATAAAATTTTTACTTTAAATAATTAATTATAATAATTTAAATTATAATAACAAATTTTCATATTGATTAACATAATAAAATAATTTAAATATCATTATTATTTTAACCATTTTATTTTTAATTATTATAATTAAATATATTAATTAAATATGTGAATTAATTATATTAAGTTTAAATATTTAACAATAATAAATTAAAGCAAATAATTATATTCTAAATATTTAATAATAAATAATTTATTATTAAACATAATTTATTATCTTATACAATATGATCTTATTTACACAAAATGGCATAAATTTAATTTTCATCATATCTCTCTCTTGCTTTTTTTCTAATCCTAACTCCAATTCCCTCCATTTAAACACCTTCTTCATTATTATCGCCCTTCCCCCAGTTCTCATTCACATTCCTCTTTTCTTTAAATTCCCCTCATTCTCATTCCTATTTCTCAATCCAAACGGACCCTTAGAGATATTAGGAACATTTCTTTTATTCCTTCTAATTAGCCATTTTTTTTTTCTTTTTTCCTTGCTTTTGTTCTTGCATTCATTCTGATTTGTGTTCTCTTGTTCATTTGCAGTGTATGTGAAGAGTAAATCATCAAGAATATTGGAGAATGACGTCAACGTCGAACAAGTTATTGACACATGATTGCGGACAACTTTGTTAACTGAGACATGATCGTTGACAGTAAAGATAGAAAGAGAACATTCTAGTATAATGGTATACCAAGGTGATCGGTAGAGGACTCCATCTAATTATGCCAGGATAACATTAACTGAATCCCAGTCCAATATCGTCCGACTGCCAGTAGTAGCAAATAATTTTGAACTGAAGCCTACTTTCATTCAACTAGTTCAGCAATCTGTACAGTTTCATGGATTGCCAGATGAGGACCCTAATAGTCACATTCGGGGATTCTTGGAGGAATGTGACATGTTGAAGATGAATAGGGTCTCAAAAGATGTGATACGGATGAGATTGTCCCCATTTTCACTGAAAGGTCGAGCCAAGCAATGGCTCTAAGCACTTCCCCGAGCCTCCATCACTATGTGGGACCAACTTGTGGAAGTGTTTTTTACTCAGCACTTCCCTCCAAGGAAGACCACCAAACTAAGATAGGAGATCACCTCATTTACTCAGGCAAACACCAAGTCTCTATTTGAGACGTGGGAGAGATTTAAGGATTTATTGAGAAGGTACCCACATCACAACCTTCTTGAGTAGATGTATTTCTATATCTTCCATCAAGGGATCAATTAGAACACCAGGCAGTTGATTGACTCAACATTAGAAGGATCATTCGACAATAAAACCTTGGAGGCAGTGATAGGTGCTTGAGTACACATATTTTTTCATATGTTTTACATGCATTGAGCTTCACTTTTATCAGGTTTTATTGCTCACAGAGTGTATCTGGTGTTCTTTTGTGAAAATAGGGATGTGAAGATATGTAAAGAGAGAAGAAAGAAAAGATAGCACATGGAGGTATATTTTGGGGATCTTTTGTGTGATACAAGGACCAAGACACAAGACGGGTTCGCAAACATAGATGTGTGCCAACTTCCAAGGATTACTATGCCAATTTGTGAGTTGGAAAGGCATAAGGGCAGTTACACACTCATGCTCCAGCTTGTATGAAGATTTTAAGATATTTCCCAACATTTTGAGTCGACAGAATGCCACATGACCTACCACACGGGCATGTGCCCTCCCTTGTGGCCTCGAAAGGATAGTTTCTGCAAGTACTATACATATATTACTGTAGCAAATTATTGTATACGATGTGTAGAATTTTCACATGGCCGTGTGAGCCCCCAATTTTAGTTTATAAAAGGATGTTCTATCTAGTTTTGAGAGAGCTTTTGTGCGCGGGGCAACACGGCTATGGCATGGAGAGGAGGTCTTTGCGGCCAAGGGAATATCTCTCCACCAACTTTGATCGATTCCTCCTCTGTCATAGAACCAAGAAGCTACAAGAGACCCTAACTTTGGAGTGGATTCTATCAAGGCATTGAGACTACCCATCAAGGCAATCATCGCGAATATAGGGTGTTTATTTCCATGGTTTTTGCATACTTTCACTCATTCATTGCTTGTTTTATGTATTGCTCCATGGAGAGCTAAACCTTAGAGGATGTTTGGGCATGTGAAGCCTAGGATTCTACTTTTGTATTGATTTACATTGTGTTTCTATTTAATCCCATTTTAGTTGAGTTTTAATCATGTGTATTTAATGCTTACTAGCTCTATTGATCTTATGGTTGATTGGTTTGCATGATTTATTTACCTTGGTGAGGAAAAGGTCTCCATTAGGGTTAGAACTACCAAGATTGAAGAAGATTGAGATGGTAAATCGTGAGATAGTGGAGTATCCTCTTTCCCCTCCGAGTGATGTATCATATCTCTGTTTTCCCTAAGCTTTAAACAATCATATGTGGTATGAGGTACCGAGAGAATTCTCCTCTGAAACCTCTTAGGGGGTTAGGCACCTTTCACCTAGAGGCAGAGTTAGATCTATTCTTAGGAATCAGATACATCGTTTAGAATCCATAGAGTGCCATGCAGTCATATGTGGTGTGAGGCGTAGGGGACTAGTTATCGGTGGTCTGGAGGCAAGGACCTATATACCTTTGGATTTATCAAGACTCAACTTGCTTGTTGACACACCCCTTGCATGTGTTTGCAAGTGCACGGGTCGCTCAAGTAATAAAGTGTATCCAACAGGTCTAGTAGTTGAATCCATAGGGAACAAGATTACTACTTCTAAGTTATCTAGTTGAATGATCAAAGATATGATGTGATAAGCTAATGCACGAGTAAATGAATGTCACGAACAAGTAAGCAAGAGTAAAATGAAGGGAAGTCTCAATCAATAAAAATGAGGTATTCAGGCAATGTTACCCCTAGAATTCAAACATTAAGCATAAGATTCATAAAATGTTCCTAAACAGAGTTAGTTAAGTCGTGGAAATCCAAAGGTAATTCGTCCCTGCCTCAAGATCACTGATCCTAGTCTCCTACAAGGTCCTGGAGGAGAAATATCTCAATCTCAACACCTCACACCACATATAACTGTATAACACTTTAGGGATTTCAAAGGATGTATTCAATTCCTAAGAATGGTCCTTGCCCTACTACTAAGTGAAAGGTCCTAACCTCCTACTAGGTCTCGGTGGAGAACTCTCTCAACACCTCACACCATATATGGTTGCTTAGAGCTTAGGGAATACGGAGATAGAATACACCAATCAGAGGGGAAAGGGGACTCTCCATTATCTCATGAAGCACCCTCTCAACCCTCTTCAATCTTGAGTTTCTCACCTTAATGGAGACCTCTCTCTCGCCAAGGTGAATGAATCAATGAAAACTAATCAATCAATAGATCAATAAAGCAAGCAAGTGTTAGGACATGGCGCATTCATTTATCATTATATGTCTTTCGAGCTGTGCAATGCACCAGCTACTTTTTAGAGATGTATGATGGAAATTTTTGAAGATATGGTAGAGGGCATCATTGAGGTATTTATGGATGATTTTTTAGTCTTCGATGACACATTCGAGTTATGCCTCAAAAATTTGGAATGGGTTCTAGCCCAGTACGAAGAAACTAATTTGGTTATTAGTTGGGGAAAATATCATTTCATGGTAAGGGAAGGAATAGTACTTGAGCACAAGATTTCGTGTAAAGGTTTAAGCTAGACAAGGCTAAGGTCGCCACTATTCAAAAAACTACCACGTCCTACTTCAGTGAAAGCCATCAAAAGTTTCTTAGGACATGTCGGGTTCTACTGGAGATTCATCCAGAACTTCTCTTCAATCACTAGACCACTGACGAAGTTACTTGAAAAAGATGCCTCTTTGAGTTTAATGAAGAATGCATGACTACTTTTCTCAACTTCAAGTAAAAGCTTGTTGAAGCACCGATCATAATTTACCTAGATTGGAGTTTTCCATTCGAGCTAATGTGTGATGCAAGTGACTATGCAGTTGGGGAAGTACTTGGGCAACAACGGGACAACCATTTTTATCTTATCTATTATATGAGCAAGACTTTGAATGAAGCCCAAGAAAACTACACAACAACAAAGAAGGAATTACTTGCAGTGGTTTTCACATTTGACAAATTCTGGTCATACTTGGGGCTCTCAAATGTAGTCGTGTATACTGATCATTCTGCACTGAAATACTTGTTGAACAAATCATATGCCAAACCTTGATTTATCCGTTGGGTCCTTCTGCTCCAAGAATTTGATTTAGAGATAAATGACAAGAAAGGGCGGAGAATTTAGCTGCAGATCACCTATCCCTCCTCGAGGGACCTCAAGTGAACATTTTGGAAAGAAGAGAAATAAATGACAAGTTCCCCGGAGACCAGCCTTATAGCATTTAGGTCATAAGGAAGGAAGAACCCCCATGGTTCGCTGACTTTGCAAACTATCTGGCTGTAAAAACCTTCCCAAAATGGCTCTCCTATCACCAAAGAAAGAATTTATTCTCATATCTGAAGTACTATGTATGGGAGGACCCATATCTTTTCAAGATCTATTCTGATCAAGTCATTAGAAGATGTATGCCCCAACTGGAGAGGCAAGGCATTTTAAGGCACTGCCATTCAGGTCTGACTATAGACCACTACAACGTGAATCACACAACAAGGAAAATTTTGGATACAAGTTTTTACTGGCCTTCGATGTTCTAAGATGCGCAAAAGTATGTGCTAAGATATGATAGGTGTCAACGTGCAAGAAATCTCTCTCGCCAGGTGACATGCCTCAAAATTGGGATAAGTCTGCTAGGTTTTGATGTTTAGGATATTGACTTTATGAGCCCATTTCCCACTTCTCATGGTCACAAGTTCATTCTCGTGGCAGTTGATTACTTGTCAAGGTGGGTGGAAGCACAATCACTCCCTACGAATGATGCAAGAATGATGGTAAAATTCCTAAAGAAATTATTCTCCAGGTTTGGAACACCATGGGCAATCATCAATGACAGAGGCACCCATTTCTATAATTCATAGTTCGAGAAGATTTTGAAATGGTATGGTGTCTCCCACAGAACTGCCACACTATATCACCCTCAGCCTATTGGTCAAGTCGAACTATCAAATAGAGATTTGAAATGAATCCTTGAGAAGATAGTTGTTAACCATAGGAAAGATTGGGCTGATCATTTAGATGATGCACTCTGGGCATACAGAATTGCCTATAAAATACCTATCAGAGTCACTCTTTATAGGCTGGTCTATGGAAAATGTGTCATCTGCCTGTTGAGCTTGAACACTGGGTGTATTGGGCCATAAAACATATTAATCTTGATCCTCACTTAACAGGTCAGAAGAGAGAACTCCAGTTAAATGAGTTAGAAGAATGGCGCACCATGGCCTATGAAAATTCGGCACTCTACAAGAAAGATCGAAAGACTATCATGACCAACACATTAACCAAAATAAGCACTTTAAAGAGGAAGATCACATATTACTCTTTAACTTGAGATTAAAACTCTTCCCAGGAAAGTTAAAGCCACTATTGTTAGGACCATTTGAGGTATCAAGAGTGTTCCCGTATGGTGTTGTTGAGATAAACCATCTGAAGAAAGGGAAACTCAAAGTGAATGTGCATCGGTTGAAACCCTACCTTTCATGAAACATGCTTAAGAAAACCAGAGGTAACTCTCCTCTATTGGACCCACCCTAAAGGTAAGAGAAGGTATATCGAGCTAATGACATTAAATAAACTCTCCTTGGGAGGCAACCCAAAGCTCTTAAATTCGTCGTATTCTCATTTTCATATGCTTTGTGTGTTTAGATAGTTAATTGTGTTCGTGGTTGTTGTGTTCTTGAGCTATTCTTCATTGTTGTGTGTTTTAGTGTGCTTGTGATCATCTTTGTGTGATCCTATCTTCATGTTTATTACATTATTATCATGTTATTTTATGCGTGCTTGAAATTCTTGACAATTATTCTTTGATTTTGTGCTTTGTTTGGTTAATTTGTTAAGGAAAAGGTTGTTCTTTAACTTGTTTGAAGGTTGAAAAGAAGAGGTTATAAGAGGGCTGAGATCTCCAGGCCTTGTGACCATCCTTGCACCGCAAGGATGGCCATGAAGCCATCCAGAGAGGCTCACTGGCAACCTTGAGCTTGTGAGCCTCCCGTGAAACTATACAGGGGCTCCTTGCAAGCGTCCATGTGCCTGCAAGGTAGCCTGTGAGGGTTGGCCAAAGGCCCTTACAGGTACGCTTGCGTGCCCATGAGAGGCGCTGGCAGCCCTATAAATGGGGCTACCACATTCTTTCTACCACATTCTCTCTCTTTTCTTCTTCTCATAACTCCTTCATTTCTCCACATTTTCTCCTCATTTTTTCACCATTTTATTTCATTTTTCTTGCTCTAAAACACTCTCCTACTTCTAGCAACCTGATTTGTGTGATCTATTTGGAGTTCTACCATTGTTTTCACTAATTTTCCAAGTAGCTCTCTCATGAACCCATCATGATGAACCCTTGTTTCTATTGTTTTTAGCTTAATCTTGCACATCTTGTTTTGTAGGTATGCTAATGAAACGCACGGCCTCCAAACAAGCACGGAAGGGTGACACACCTCCTGTTAGTGAATTGCATTCCAAACAAGAAGAACATAAGACAAGATATGCGTTATTAGCCCAAAAACCCTTTGCACAATCCAGAAAACTGATTGGAATGTCTTAGAAACCTTGGGCTTGGATGGCATCATCTTGGAGCACATCTCCCATGATTGTTGGGACAAGGTCTTTGCTATAAAGGAACCCACTTACCTTAAACTCACTTTGGAGATGTTAAGTATAATAGAAGTGGTCAAGCACTATACTTTTGTCCGGCAAGGGAGTTCGCTGTCATTTGAAGCTTTTGGGAAGAAGCACAAGATAGATCATGACCAACTGGGTGTATTTTTGGTACTTTATACAGAGGCGTACACACGAAAAAACTAACTTTTAGTGCCTACCCAAGGACTTCTTCTCTCACACTTCATCTGACTCATAGTGGACTACTATTGCCTAGTCCAAGAAAAAGAAGGCTTCCCAAATGGACAACCCCGCCCATCGCTACATCCATGCACTCTTGACTAGAGGGTTTTGGGGTCGGCTAGACTCTACAGGAGTTGTAGCATGCTTTGACCTTTTGATGCTATACAGTTTATTCGAGCGCTACCTGATTCACATAGGACATCGCTTTGTAGATATCCTTTCTTATTAGGGACAATATGTACGCCTCAGAGGTATTTTCGCCAGACTCTACATCACACGGTTGATTCAAGGTATGGGCTTGATCGAGCGCACTCAAGGCATGTACATAATTGGTGGCACCACCCCACTTGGGTGTCAACTTTGGTCTCTTTTAGAATAGTAGAAAAGAGGGATGATACCTATTTTCTTGCTCATCATCATGGAATGAGAGAGCATGATGCTGGGCCTTCATATGAGATAGAGTCAGAGTTTGAGCCAAATGACACACCATAATCACTTGAGATAAGGTTCCAAGAGCTACACAATAAGGTCCAACATCAAATACGGACCCTTTGGCAAGGGCAGCAGGAGATCATTGCATCATAACACCGAATTGAGCAAAATATGGATGAAGTCTTAGCATTCATTCGCGGATCTTCTTCATCCGTGGACATCACATCTGTTTCCACCACATCCATGGCACCACCTTTTCCTCTAGACACATAGCATCCACATTGACTGTTGTTCGGCATGCATGAGTTCTTTTTATTTGTGTTTTCACTCCAATACTTTGTTGCATTTTGTGATGTACATGTTGTCATGTACTTTGTAGTTAGCAAGGGTTCAGTCCCTACTAAACTCTATTCATTTTATTTCTTGTCATCATGCTTCTCCCTATTTATGAGTTGTGATCCGCTTCTTGATCTTCACAGGTTTATTATTATAGGAGCTTCATTCTCACCACCCCTCAAGGATGAAACCTACCCCATGTTCATGCATGTATTACACAATTCTCACCGAATAGATGGGGAAGTTTCTTTACTCCATCTCCTTATACTTATTTAATATCTTTCACCATGTACTGCTAACTTTTGTACATTGAGGGCAATGTACGACTCTAGCTATGGCGATGGGGTATTTCATACTTATGCATGCTTGATTTACCTATGATAGCTATGATACCTAGTTAAGAACTTCCTAGCTTGAAAGAATGATAGATGTGAGTTGTATTTCTTATCTGTACTTGAATGAAAGTCTTGTTTTATCTCTAATGCAACCTCACACTCTGTCACGAAAACTTCCACCTTGTACACTCCAGCCAACCATCACTTTGATATTGGTGTTAGAATTTTAAATTCTACTTTCAATATTCTTTTAAGAGCTTTTGGTTCCTTTATTGTTTTTCTATAGCCTAAGTAAATTTGTAGCAGGACCGGGAGACATGAGATAGAGTATGCATATATATAAAAGAGAGAAGAAAAAGAAGTCTATGACAGTATTCCTCTACTCGTAAAGCCTGAATGCATCTATGTAGACATGTAATAGAGTAAGTTGGGTGGCTGTTGTGCCTAATCAGTATGTGTGTCCTCCAGAAAGATTTTGTATAGTCTATGTTAGTCGGACTTAAAAAAAAAAAAAATCTCTCTCTTGATCTCCTAGAACCTGTCTTACATTCACATAAGGGCTAAAGTTTTATTTAGGAACCGAAGGACTCTTGATTGATTATTGAGGGTGTTTTTAACACTTCTAACACCGGTTATCATTGTGTGTGGGGTGAATAGACATCCTGGGGTAATCCATGGTGTGAAAGATGAGGTAGGAAGTTTACACACACTCACAGTAGCACTTTAGATGAAACATGACTATCATTACTTGGCTACTTGCAGAATAACTCACTTGCTTGACTTCTTTTCATTTGTGCTTGTGGAGTTCTTTACTTTTGTGCTTGAGGTTATACATTTAGCCATTTATCTTCTTACCCTTGTTCTTCATGTTTGTTTGCTAGAGGTCAAGCAAACGCTTAGGTGTGGGGATGTTTGATAAATGCTTAAATGTATGTATTTTATACATATACATTTGTACTATTCATGTATATTTGGATGAATCGATGTCTCTTTTTTTGTTTAATTGTTTTTATTCATATTGAAGGCATCAAAGAAGCCTAGGTGAGCATGACAATGCAATTTAGGATGAAATCAGCAACGACAATGACGTTTTAGATCCCCGTGTACTGCAGGAATAATGTAGCAAGTATTGTAGCACGAAGGATTGAAGAAACGATGAAGTCTCAGGTTTTCTTCCTTCTCTTTGAAGTTCTCCAACTCCCCATCTTGATCAGAGGTGAAGGAAGGCAATTGAGGGTATTTTTGAGGTGTAAATCAATGGGAGAAGTATACTCTGGCAAGCTCTCCAACTCCCCATCTTAATATGTTTGGTTTGATTTTGTGGTTCAAGTTTGTGTTCTTTGATTTATTGGATTGCATGAGAACTCTTTGGTTCAATTCTTAGGTTGTACTTAGATGCGCGGGATGCACCTTTGTATTAGACTCACTTAGCTTGAAAGGGATCCATGTATGAATACATCGAGAGATTTGGGTATTTCATACTCCTTCAATCATTAGGAATGAACCTAGATGTGTGTTTGAACCTAATCAGAGATTTTCCTAGCCTTAATGCAATCATAGGAGGATTTGGTCAAAAGAAATTCTGAGCCAATACTTGTATGGGATTAGGGGTAATCACCGAGGGATTTGGGGTTACCTACATTAGGAATCTCTTGGCCCAAAATCACCTTTGCTTTATAACCCTAGCATTCTTCTAGCATTAGTAACCTCGAGGGAATCTACATCCATGACCATTCTCTTCTCCAGGTTTCCCACACATTTACCTCAGCGTGCAAGTATTTCACTTTAGTTTTTTTTTTTTTTTACCTTTTTAGTAACCTAGGACACTTCCACTCAAAGTTGTTAGCTAAACAATGAATAAAGAGAAAGTAAGGGTAGATATTTTTCCATATGTTTTACATGCATTGAGCATCACTTTTATCCCGTTTTATTGCTCACAGAGTGTATTTGGTGTTCCTTTGTGTAAACAGGGCTTTGAAGACATGTAAAGAGAAAAGGTAGCAAAAATAGGACATTGGCACACCTCTTGCGTGCATGTACCCCAAGTGCACGGGTGTCAAAGTAATAAAGTACCCAAAGGGTGGGTAGTCGAATCCACAAGGAATGGAAGCATTAGTAATGGCTACTTCTAAGTTATCTAGTCTAAATCAAGAATGTGATAAAATGAATTTAGTCACGAGAATATGAATGTCATAAGCAAACAAGAAAGAGTAAAAATGAGGGAAATCTCAATCAATGAAAGTGAGGTACCCGGGCAATGCTCCCTTTAGGATTTAACGTTAAGCGAAAGATTCAAAAAATGTTTCTAAACCGAGTTAATCAAGTCGAGGAAATCCAAGAATAATCGGTTCTTGCTTCCAGATCACCGATACTAGTCTCCTATAAGGTCCTGGTGTAGAAATTGCTTAATTTCAACACCTCACACCACATATGACAGCAATAGACTCTAGGGATTCGTAAGAGTATATCTGATTCCTAACGATAGACCTGACCCTACTTCTAGGTGAAAGGTACCTAACCCCCTACAATGTCCCAGTGGAGAAATCTCTCAATCTCAACACTTCACACAAAATATGGTTGCATAGAACTTAGGGAATACAGAGATAGAATATACCAACTGGAGGGGAAAAGGGACACTCCACTATCTCATGACTCACCCTCTCAACCCTCTTCAATCTTGAGGTTCTAGCCCTAATGGAGACCTTTCTCTCACCAAGACAAACAAATCATGCACACCAATCAACCATAAGATCAATAAGGCAAGCAATTAATAAGAAAGCAAGATTGAAACTTAATTAAACTCGGAATTAATAGAAAAAACAAAGTAAATCAATACAAAGAATAAAATCCTAGGGTTCGCATGGCCAAATACCCTCTAGGGTTTAGCTCTCCATGGAGCAAGTCACAAAACAAATAATGCAATGTAAATCAATGAAAACTATGGAATTATACCCCTTGAATTCGTGATGATGACCTTGATAGATCATTCAATGTCTTGAAGGATTCCTCTCTGAAGTTAGGTCACCAATGGCTTCCTCAATGCTATGACGAAAAAAAAAAAATCTATCAAAGTTGGTGAAGAACACCCCCCAAATTCACAAAGACCTCCTTTCCAAACTCTAGCCGCTTTGCCTCTCAAAAGCCGTGAAAAGTCTCCAAAGAACAGGGCAAATCAACCTTTTAAACTCAAAAACTCATGTCTGTCACGTACCTCCACGCGACCATGTGAGCCTCCACACACTCATGTGGGCTACAGAATTGCCCACACGATCGGGTAAAATTTTCACCCGGTCACATGAACAACGTTTTGCTACAGTACTGCTACAATGATTTGCTAAAGTGTTGCTCATGAACAAGGCTCCAACACTCTTCTCTTGAGGCCACATGGACAGGGCACATGTCCGCTTGGTAGGTTATGAGGATTCCGTCATCTAATCACCGTTGGGAAGGCTCCTGAAGTATTCACACAAGTCAAGACATGGGAGTGTGACTACCTTTGTGCCCTTCCAACTCATAATCTAGCTTGAATTCTCTTGGAAGTTGGCACACACCCTCATGTGTATGAGCTCCGCTTGTGTTTTGATCCTTATGTTGCACAAAAGACTCCGAAAATGTGCTTTCATAACCTATCTTTTCTTCCTTTTTTTTCTCTAAAGGCCTTCACAACCCTATTTGCACAAAGGAACACCAAATATAATTTATGAGACATAAAACATGATAAAAATGATGCTCAATGCATGTAAAACATATAAAGAAATATGTTCACTCAAGTACTTATCAGATATTCAGGCACACTTTGGGACTCTTTTCTGCGATATAAGGACCAAGACACAAGACTCAACTTGCATGTTTTTGAAACACTTAGTAAATCTCATGCTTAACACCTAAATCCTAGGGGGGAGTATTGCCCGAATACCCACTTTAATTGATTGAGACTTCCCTCCATTTCACTCTTGCATATTTTCCTATGGCCTTCATTTATTCACACATTAGTTTATGACATCATCCCTTTGATCATTAAGCTAGATAACATAGAAGTAGCTATTACTAGTAATCATATTCCTTATGGATTCAACAACTTGACCCGTTGGATATACTGTATTACTTGAGCGACATGTGCACTTGCAGATACACACAAGAGGTGTGTCAGGCAACCATGTAATAAATAAATGTAGTCACTTGCTAAACGCAAGTGTACATGCCGATCATGTAATATAGAGTGGTAAGAAGCATGGTTATCGGTCCACAGGGAACTAAAGAATAGTAGTACTAACTCTAAATCCAATAATTAACCTAATCAAAATAATGGAGTGTAAATGCAAGTAAAAACTGTATATTTAAGACTCAAGAAGAAAATACGGTGGAATAAGCATAAAGAAAGGGAATCCGGGCATAAACTTCCCCTAGGATTTGTTAAGTCCAAGACAATGGTTGTATAAAGTTTTGCAATCTAAGTGAACCAAGAGAGTTCCTAAAAGATATTATTCCTTTCTCATGGTGAGTAGCAACTGGTCCCATATGGCATTGATACAGACTACCTTATGACCTTTTTACACTTTATGAACTCTTTCTAAAGAAAACACATATTCAAAAGATAAACAACTCTTCTCTTGAAGTAATTATCTCTTATCTCATAAGAATTTAAATCAAAATCTCTTCCTGAAGCTACTCCCTATGATTTCATTATGAATGGAATTCTATGCTAACTCACTCAAAAGAATTACGGGAAGAGAAATCTCAACTCTAAAGTACCCTATCTCTAGGTGGACTCATGATCCTCTTTAATTGCGGCTTATCTATACTAGGTGGATCTCTCGATTCGTCAAACAAGTATATAAATCATGGATTCTCGGCTCTCACTGCAATAGAATCTAAGACAATAGAAACACACAATTGAATTCAATAATAATAGATTGTAATTAATCAATTAACATAACAGCATTCAAAATCCACAACCAATGTTTATCAAAATATAAAACCTAAGTTCCATCTACACCCAAACATAAACAAATTACACTACAAGAAAATTACTGTTTAGAAACAGCATTTTTTGTTTCTATTCCATTGCTAATTTGTTTTAGCAATGGATTAGAAACGAAATTTATCTGTTTCAAAACCCCTATGTTTCTAATTTAAATAGAAACGGGAAATATTCCATTTCTAACTTTAGAAACGGAAACCAATACGTTTCTAACTTTTGAAAAATTAAAACAGAATAATGTATGTTGCTAATCTGTTTCTAAATTCCGTTGTTATTCCGTTTCTAGGTTTAGAAATCAATTTAAAACAAAAGTTTTACCGTTACAAAAATTAGAAACGGATTCCATACAGAATATTTTCTGTTTTATTTTTGTCCCTCCTCATTAGAAACAAAAGCTTTTTTGTTCCTAATCTATTTTTAAAATTTTTTAAATTAAAAACAATATTAAAACAAATAAATTCGTTTCTAATCTGTTTCTAACATTCAAGTAAAAAATAAAAATAAAAATTATTTTCCTGGTTTTTTTTTAAAACCTAGTACATGAATTTTTTTTAAACCTAAAATACCAATAAATAAGATAAATTCCTCAATTCATACAAAAGGAAATGTTTAAGAATATAAGTTCAACACAAAATAATAAGTATACGACAAATACAACTATAAGTCAACATCATAATCATCAATCAATGGTTCTAAGTCCTGTGTGGTAAACTGCGACTGCTGCAGAATCCTCTTCTCAAAACTCATCATCAAGTCCTTTATTTGATGCATCATCTCCTCAAGATTTTGGTCCCTCTCCTCTTTCATTTCAAGCAAACTTTGTTGAAGCCTCTCCTCACGATCTTGGACTTGACTAAGAGTCTATTGAAGCCTCTTCTCACGGTCTTGGACTTGAGTAAGAGCTTGACGCAAATCTCTAACCTCAACCTGTAGTGTCTCAGATGATGAACCTGTGGAAAAACTTGAAGATAACTGTGGATAATAGATATACGCTTGGGACTCAATTCCATAAACCTGACTTTTCTTTCCTTCCCCAACAGCCTCATAGTATAAAGCTGTTTCATCCACAACAGGAAGCTCGTCATGTCCTTCTTGTGTTTGAGATGCCTGCTCCACAAGCTCCAAATAGCGATCCTACATCAGTTAACTCAATCCATTAAATATTATTCTCAAAACAACTTAATATAAACTCACAAAACATTGAAAACAAAGTCTATAATAGAAAACCCCACAAAAAGTTGTTCCTCTTATCTTAATAGATTGAGCACGTGCATCAACAAGCATAAAGGTACCCTTCTTTGTATTAGTCACTTCAAAAAGCTCAAAAGGGAAAGGATCATATGTCCAAGCCTCGATCGCTAGAATAACACAACAAATTGAATTTTGTTACAATTAGCGCTAAACTAATTCTTTATAATTTTAAAACATATTTATATAAATATTAAACAAATTACCAATCTATCCGCATGGGAAACATGAGAAAGGGAGCCTCCTATGTGCCGAGATATACCAGATCCAAGTCCTGCAATCTCAGTGAGTCGGTTTGCAGTAGCTTTCTCACACCTAGTTTTAAATTATGGGGAATTCCATGGCCCATGTTTTCCAAGCAGAGTCAGGCACATTTATTGATTTTTCTTTCCCTTTTCTCAAACTACACATCAATGCTCTATACTGTCCTACAGCTTTACGTTGCCATGCCATCTTAATAGCAAATGACATTGACTCATCCCATTTAAAGAATTTCTGTAGTTTAACATAAATAAACATACATATTATATATAATTGTCGATTTAAAAATACTAACCAATGTTTTATATTAAACTACTAATGTTTTGTTAATTATAATTATACTAAAATACTAACAATAAGATCTAGATTATGGTAAATGACACTATATAATTAATAATTCAATAAAATTTAGTTCCACAAGAAACATCAATTACATGCTTTTCCAACATCAAAACAATCATGATAAGGATTTTCAAATTCACTAACAATTAACAATTTAAGTACTAACTAAGCAATAATATTTGAATGATGTCGATGACATAATACTTATTAACAAATAATCTCTAGGTTATTGAAATAGAACCTATACAATTAATATTCAATCAAAAAATTAACGTTACAATTTATTTGTCCTCACAAACAACATCAATTATTTATTTTTACCAACATGCTAAGGATTTACAAATTCAATAAACATTAAAAATAAAAGCAAAAAAGTTTCTTTAAATATTATATAAATCTACCTGAATTTCATTCTAATAGAAGTCCTTTGACTCCTTAGAGACATTCTTTCAGCTGTATCCATTCTCATCCATTCTTTCCTTAAAAATGAATGTAATTTTTTTAGCACAGACATTTGAGGGATGCAACCTACAAATATACAAAGAGACAATGAATAAATTAAATAGCTCATCATCAATAATTGTACATAAAAATATAGCAATTTTAATACTTACATTCCATTCACTAGCTTTATATATGGTCTCCTTGATTCATCAAAAGCAAGGGGCAAGCGATCCATGGATAATGTCGTAGTATCTCTAGCATGCATAGTAGGCTCGCCATTAGGGGTAACCCCTCCACTAGCACAAGGAGTAGAAGCAGAAGATGATGATGATCCCACATTAGCATTGGCAACAGATGATTGTAATGGTCGCCGCAATACATTAGGTGCAGAAGTAACTAGAGCTGGAGCATCACATGCTAGCGAATGTAAACTGTCATAATGTTCACCACGCACAGACTGACTCCTCTGATCTGTGGGTGAATCCATATGCCTCAACTGATTAAATAAACCTCTGTAAGTTGAACCTCCTTCCCATCCCTCTCATGTTGCTTAAACATGTACTGTTATATAAAAACATATACAAATACATATCAAAAGGAACTAAAAAGCAATTTATGCTATTATTATTATTTGTTTCATTACTTTCAAGAGTTTTATAAAATATATTACCTTAATTTATTGACTATCACTTTCAATTTCATCAAACTCATCATCTTCATTATTGCTTTCGGATTCGAATATAGGATCATCTTCGAGCTCAATGTTTTCATCATCAATTTCAATCAATTCTCCACTTTGATCATTTAGAGATTGTTCTTCTTCATCAACATTGATTTGTATAGATCAAAATTCCATTTCATCTTGCTGAAAAGGTTCTTCATATGATTTTGATGCCTTTGGTCGAACTTGTTTAGGAAGCTCTACAACATATCTAGCTTTTACTTTGAATACTGCCCACCAGTCGGCCTTGTCACGTTTTAAACTAGGATATGTTGCATAATTAACTTGAATTTCTTGGGAGGCAAGAACAAATTGTTCATATTTGTTGAAGAACCGCTTATGATTGACATCCATGAGTTTATATTAGTGATGACATTTTGTACCCACCTTTGGTGTTGGATCAAACCAATCATATTTAAACAAGATTGTTCGCTTAATTGGTAATCCTAGATACTCCAAGCATAAAACCTCAACTAATTGTCCATAGTAGTTATTTTCATCTGTAGTATAATTTGTGCCCTTTACACATACACCACTATTTATTGTTTCACTATTGAGCAATGAGTTTTTGTGTGAAATTTGTAACCATTTACTAAGCACCCATTATAAGACTTGTAGCTCCTTAATGGACCTTTTGATAAGTCCTTCAAGAATTGGTTGGAAATGCTTTTGGAAGGATCATGAGTAAACCGGTGAAACCATGTTGGAAATTCATGTTCTATTTTTTTCATCAACATGTCTATCATCAATGTGCTGATTCTCCATAATCAACTCATCGACAAAGATCCTGATACATTGAAATAGAAGCTTATATTAGTATATAGGCAGAGGTGAACTACATAATCTTCTTAATAAAAAAATAAGTAGTCATACTTGATGAATGGTTGCATTTCCGGACAATTTAATAAGATGTACATTTGTGTTGCTGCATATTCATCTTCATTAAGATATTTAATTTTTACTTTTCCTAATATTTTACCGGGTCGTGTGAAAATTGATAAGTTGCCAAAATATTCTTCTGTATCTTCTTCACCATCATCATTACGGGGTGTCTTTCGATGCCTCATCCTTACATGTGGTTCAAAATAATGTGCACAAAATGATGTTGCTTCCTCAACTAAGTAGGCATTGCATATGGAGCCTTCAACTCTTGTTTTATTTCTCACATTCTTTTTCAGTTTTCTGAGATATATATATATATATATATATATATATATATATATATATATATATATATATATATATATATATATATATATATATATATTATCTCTCAAATGGATACATCCATCTATACTATACTGGACCTACAATCCATGCTTCATAAGCCAAATGCACCGGAAGATACTCCATTAAATCAAAAAATCTTTTGGGAAATATACTCTCTAATTTATAGATAATTAGAGGAATTTTTTCATTAAGCCTTCTTCTTGGAGTATAGTTGAAGTGAGCTCTCTAAAAAAATTACTCATTTCAGTTAATGCCTGCCAAACACTTGATGGAAGCAATTCTCGGAATGCTATTGGAAGTAATCTCTACATGAAGGCAATCATGACTTTTCATACCAAAAAGCTTTAGCTTTCGCATATCAACACAACGGCCTATGTTCGACACATATCCATTCATATCCATTCAGGAATTTAAGATTGTGAAGCCATTCACAAAGCACAATTTTTGATTGCCTATCAAGAGTGTAGCATGCTTTCGGATACTTTTTGGTAGCATCATCTTTTGCTAAGGCATGCCAACAACAAAATTCTTTCAAATATTTTGTCTGCCAATAAGGTAACTCCCAAAAAATACTCCGTTTTCTCCAACCACTGATCCTAGCAATGCAGCTATTAATCTCATGTGCACCAAAATCTATAATACTCCTTAGGCCCAAATCTTCTATTTCTTTCGAGATCTCATCACTAGATGGAATAGTAGGAGTTGTCTTTGTTACTGTTCTATTTTTCCAAAAAGTTATTTTGTTTCTTCTGAATGGATGATTGTGAGGTAAGAACTTACGGTGATTATCAAACCAAGATTGTTTCCCACCTTTTGTTGGAGTGAATGCATCTGAATCTTATTTACAATATGGACAAGCAGTCCTACCAGTAGTGCTCCACCCGGACAACATTGAATATGCTGGAAAATCACTTATGGTCCACATAAGAACAGCACGCATTTGAAAATTATTTTTCTTTGATGCATCATATATCTCAACACCAACTTCCCACAAATGCTTCAATTGTACAATTAGGGGCTGCAAATACACATCCAACATATCCTTTGGATTTCTAGGACCAGAAACTATTATAGTAAAAAACATATACTCTTATTTCATACATATAGAAGGGGGTAAATTGTATGAAGTGAGTATTACTGGCCAAGAAGGATATTGTTGACCCGCTGCCCAAAAGGTTGGAATCCATCAGTACACAATCCGAATCTTACATTTTGACTCTCTGATGCAAATGAAGGATAGGTAGTATTGAAATGCTTCCATGTAAGGCTATTATAACAATTACACATAACCGTTTCTTCCGACTCATGCTCTGCATGTCATCTCATTTCTTTTGCTGTCGCATTTGATGCATACAATCTTTATAGCCTTGCGGTTAAAGGAAAGTAGTACATCTTCTTGTATGGGATATTTTTTTGATTTTTGGACAAACCAACTCTTTGTTGCTTATAACTAGGAAACTAACAAAGTTTGCAACTCATTAATTCACTGTCTTCTCCCCAGTATATTATGCACCCATTAGAACAACAATGAATCTTCTCAACTGGTAGACCTAACCCTTGAACTAACTTCTTTGTGTTGTAGAAGTTATCTAGCATTACATTATCAGTGGGTAATAATTCTTTTAAAAACTGGCAAAAGTCATCAAAGCATCTCTTTATCAAATGATGTTCTGCTTTCATGTTTAACATTCTTGTAACAGCCGATAATTGTGAATGATTTTCACAACCTAGCCACACCTCTTGATTGGTAGCTCTTAGCATTTCAAAAAACTTTTTGAGCCGCTGCATTTGGAGGTTCCTCTGTATAAGTATAAGAGAAGTCAAGGCCTGCAACATCCATGACATTTGTTGGCATAGATTATGCGATGGTGGTTCAACGCCCAAAACTGATTCATTTCCCACATCTTGCCCAAAACTGATTCATTTCCCACATCTTGTCCATGAGTACTACTATTAGACATAGAAGGTTCTCCATGAAGAACCCACAAATAGTAGTACGGTACAAATCTATACTTCATAAGATGATATCTAATGGTATCTTCCATGTGAAAAGCTTGATTTTGACACTTGTAATGATTACATGGACACTTAGTTTTGATACCATCCATACACTCTGGATGCATTTTTGCGAATCGATGAACTCATTTATTCCACAGAAGAAATTGGAGTGTAGATGTAACTGCATGAACCTCAAAAGTTTCAATGGTGCAATTGAAGAAGTTAGTGATATGAAAGTGGGGCAACTTCCGCACCACTGAGTTGTTCTATTTTGGCCTTTGATTGCATGTGTTCTCAGACTTGATTTTGGTATGACAAACAATTTTATATTTTATTTTTTGTCTTATTATTATTTAGTAAGGCAAAAAAATAAGCCATAATCTGCAAGACAACCAAGAAAGGAAATGTTTGAACCACAGTGAGCTGCCTTGAAACAATAGAAAAGCAATCCTACAAGGTAGTCTCATTCATCTAATTCTTTTAACAAGTCACCAAATGCTTTGCGTAAGACTTTGTAAAACTGAAATGGGGCTAGAAATCCAGCTTATTACAAGTGAACACATGACCACAAAGAAAGAACTAATGCACCGAACCTCAACCAATCTGAAGAGTATAATTTTCATTAGCAGTACCTATCAGCCAAAGGTGGTCCCCCGTGTAACATAAACAAGGGAGAAACAAACAAAAAATATGGTTCTTCATTGCATCATTCTTCTCAGACCATTACGATAATCCAGATTACTAGCTGGGATGCTCTAATAATTATACAAATAAGTTCCAAATGTCACAACAAACCATTGCGTGAGCACATTATGTCTACACTACTTGCATCAAAAATAAATGGGGCCACAACTATTAGCAACACTCAAGGAATTTCTAGGAGGAATTAGATGGCCTAAGAACATGAAAATGACCCAGAACTAGTCCATTTTAATGAGCACAACACTACAACTAGAGTGTTCCTCTAAATCATTTTTGTTTCCAGTGCCTAACACATGATTAATGGATCCCAATAATGAGTTCTATACCTCTTAAAAATAAATCATTGACACATGAAAACAAAACAAAACTTAACCAGGATTAAGATAGGAAGAGATTTTAAGAAACACTCTTAAAGAAGTGAGGTTTAGAACATACAAAATCTTTTTTGATGACATTATCATATGATTAGTGAATTGTTAAGAAGTAAACCAAAACACCAAAAATTCTATGATACGCTAAAGTTCACTAATCAATTCCCATGAAAACCTGATATCCAAATGACTATGATGAACAGTGGATTAGAAGAATACACCAACAATTGGATGAGAAACCACATCACCTACATCACCATGCCCCAGGTACTATTATTCAAAATGATTTAAAGCAATCAACATTCTTAAGAATTCTGTCTATTGTTCACATGTATATTTTTAATTTGCCATTTTTCCCAGCAACACTATAAAATCCTAAATTTAAGAGTATTGAATGCTATCCTCTCAAGGAACCATGAAAGAAAAGACATACCTGATCTAGACAACATGTGCATGTCATTTGGCGTCATAAATTCACATATATTAAGGCCTTGTTTGGGTAAGCTTTTAAAAAAAGTGCTTATTTGTTAAGTTGTAGAAGTACTTTTTAAAAAAGTGCTTTTTAGGAATAAGTGCTTTTGAATATTTTATGTTTGGGTAAGTTAATATAAAAGCACTTCTATATGTGTAAAACAGCTTATCTTAAGAGCTTTTTTTGATAAGCACCTCTTCAGCAGCTTCTCAAAAAAATTGAAATTCAGCTTTTTTTACAGCTTCAGCTTTTGCCCAAAAGCCAATACAAACATAAATTTTAAAACCCAGAAGTGCTTAATTTATAAAAAAGCACTTCTGGGCTTTAAAAAAGCCAATCTAAACACCCCCTAAATCAAGTCAAAGGAGTAGGCTGATTTCATCCGACACAATCTTGATTTCTTCCTCGGATGCTTTGCACTAGGCATAGCACTACAATAAAAAAATTTATGCTACACTTAATATTAATTTAGGGAGAGTTTGGTCCCAAGTAACCTTTGAATAACCAGTTTATTATCTAATCGAAATAAATTGCAGGCTTGCCATGGCTACTTAATATAAAATCATGGTGATAAAAAATGGTTCTTACTCAAAATTTGATTTTAAACCTTTGAATCAAAACTAAGTGTTAATATAGGTATAGTTCAAGCACCAGAAGTGCACTTATACAACCTAAGTATTAATCAAGCCAAACCACATCATAACAAAATTGGGATAAAGCATTTCACTTAAAAAATCAAATTGGAATTCCAAAATCTTATTCCAGACATCATCAAACACATCTTTAATGACAAAATGAGATTTTCAAAACAAATGGCACCTTACTGATGAAGCATTGTAGGCAGGTTTCAACTTTATTCATATATTTCTTGTATTAGTTAAACCTTCTAATAAATATGCAAGATGAAACTTTAAAATATATATAAAGAAAAATAAAATAAAAAAAACATTGCAGATAAAAATATTAAAATATATTTATTTATAAAATCAATCGCTAACGATTCAGTCAAAAATATTATTTAGGAGTACACGCCACAACAAAGACAAACATTAAATTAAAACATTAGATACTAATCCTCGATGTATAAATAAAAGCTTCTCAAAAGTGACTAAAATTACCATTCATTAGGTGACATACTCCCATTATTATTTGTAGTTAATGAAAGCAAAAACTATATCTGCACATAAAACAAAATTTAAAAGCATGTTCTGATTAAGAAATGCATTATTGGTTGTATGATGTACATAAATTATAAGACTAAGACTACTTGATCGAAGTTTCATTAAAGTTCATTAAAAGATAATGAAAAGATTGACAATGAAAAGAATGGAGGGAGAATTAATCATTATAAACTTCAACATTAATTAATGAAAAACCACACAGATTTAATGTTTCAAACTGCAGAATGATCACCAAATTTTAAGCTTCTCAAAGGAATCATCAGTCACAGAATTCGATATAATGTAGCACAATGCAGTCATTAACTCATAAATAAGTTGAATTGAAGCATAGAAATCATTTGAATGAAATATTTCAAAGAATTAACATGAATCCAATGCAGCAAAATGCATGTGTTAACTCAAAACTAAGCTGAATTAAAAATAAACCTAATCTTATTATTATGAAAAAATTCTTGATTGTAACCTACTTGACAACAAATTGATAACTAAAATTAAGTTTATGTAAGCAATTGTTCATCATACACATTAGAAAACAACAGTCCAATACAAAAAACATTCAATCAAAAGTAACAAAGTGCATTCAGTAACTCAAGAACAAATTCTTGCAAAGAATATTACAAAGGCAGTAAGGTATTTAACATTATTTTAGAACTTCAAAATCCAACATAGAGGAATATTGTTCCACATTGCAAAACTTAAAACCAATCTCACCACTAATGCTAACCTCTTTGCTGCCAATTGCTGCAGACCACTCCAATAAAGGTGTGGCGTCAAACCAATGCTAGTGGTGATGGTTGCATGGCATCAAACCTTCTAATATATAAAAAGCAGTGAGATACACAACAAAGAACAAATGGAATTAACTAAAGATTATTAAAATAAAAAAAGCAACCTTAATTCACACCAAAAAAATTACACAGCCCAAGAACACCTTGATAGCTCAAGAATTTGATGATTGATAAACTAAAACACAGCAAACACCAACTCCATTCACTTGCATATACATAAAGTAGCATCATGACAAACTCACACCCACAACAAACACTACTAAAGTCTTAATACACACACACACACAACGAAGGATAAACCCACATATCAAAGGAAAACCTAACACTAACATGAAACCCTAAAAAAAGAAAAGGAAAACCTGAAAACCTAACACTAATCTGAAACCCTAACAAAGGAAAAGGAAACAAGAAGGTAAGAACAAAGAGACCACAGCAAGACAAGATGAAGAAGAACCACTGATCATAGAAATTAGAAGAGAAGCAATACCTTGAGGATAGAGGAACAGATGGTGGGAAGAAGCGAAGGTGATGGAGGCGATCCAAAGTAGAGAAATGCCAGAGGTTCTCACGACCACCCTGCCCAATCCAGCACTAGCCCAGCGAGAGAGAAGAAAGGGCAAAAATGCAAGAGAGAAGAGGGAGCGAGAGAGAAGAAGAGGGTCAGAAGTGAGAGAGAGAGCGGTTATATATAAATAAGTTTAATTGCAACAGTTATTTAATTGGTTTTTTCACATAACTCCTCAAAAGTTAATTTTATTAAAAAAAAATTTTATAAAAAAATATTTATAAATATAAATTTATTTAAAAATTTATTAAAAATTTATATAAAATCTTAAATGTATATTATTAATAACACATAGTATTTAATAATGTTTAAATAAAATATTAATTTTTAAATCCGTTTCTAGTCCTTTTCTATTAGAAACGGATTAGAAACGAATATTTTCTAATATTTAACAATGTTTAATTAAAATGTTAATTTTTAAATATGTTTCTAGTCACTTTCTGTTGAAAAAGGATTAGAAACGGATATTTTTTAATATTTAATCATGTTTAAATAAAATATTTATTTTTAAATCCGTTTTTAGTCCCTTTCTATTAGAAACGGATATTTTCTAATATTTAATAATTTTTAAATAAAATATTAATTTTTAAATTTGTTTCTAGTCCTTTCTATTAGAAAGGGATTAGGACGGATATTTTTTAAAATTTAATAATGTTTAAATAAAATATTTATTTTTAAATCCATTTCTAATCTCTTTCAAAGGGACTAGAAACGAATATTTCTAATATTTAATAATTTTTAAATAAAATATTAATTTTTAAATCTATTTCTAGTCCGTTTCTAATAGAAAGGGATTACGAATGGATATTTTCTAATATTTAATAATTTTTAAGTAAAATATTAATTTTTAGATCCGTTTCTAGTACCTTTCTATTAGAAACGGATTAAGAACGGATATTTTCTAATATTTAATAATGTTTAAATAAAATATTAATTTTTAAATCCGTTTCTAGTCCCTTTCTATTAGAAAGAGATATTTTTTTAAAATTTAATAATGTTTAAGTAAACTATTTATTTTTAAATCCGTTTCTAGTCCCTTTTTATTAGAAAAGGATTAGAAACGGATATTTTCTAATCTTTAATAATATTTAAATAAAAAATTAATTTTTAAATCCGTTTCTAGTCATTTTCTGGTAGAAACGGATAGTTTTTAAAATTTTGATAAATCATATTTTTAAATACCCGTTTGGAAGCCATTGTTATTAAAATTATATTTAAAACGATTGTTTTTCCGTTACTAAGCTGTTGCAATTACAAACAAAATAAAATCCGTTTCTAATATTCTGTTTTTAAATAGTAACTTTCTTGTAGTGTTAGTTCTTTATTGAAGTAGAACACTCATATTATCTCATAGAGATAATAGACATGAATAGAAACATGAAAACCCCTTTATCTCTCTTTGTCCCTTGGGACCCATGAACTCTCCTCCTATCTTCCATAAACATCACCAAGGATGCTCCTCGATGGCTCTAACAGTATCCTAGATTAGTGGATGAACCTCTCCCCTGGGCTAGATTGCTGGAGAAATCCTTGAGAAATGCCCCTTCTTTCTCCCTTCGCTTGGCTATCAAAAGTTATCTCAAAAACCCTCAACAGTGTCTTTTATAACTAACCACTTATGGGCTACTTATAGATGTAAGAACAAGATCATAAGGAGTTACAAATGATGGGTCACGTGCCTTACGAGCATCTTATGGCCATAAGCTCTGCCTGTAAGGTCTTCTGTCTTAATGTTATGGTCTAGCTTATAGTTGTTAGTGTTGGATCGTAAAATTCTCAGGATGGCACTTGCGATCACCTTTACGGGTGTGTGTTGCTTCCTGTAAGCTGTTATAGATGGCCTTTATAATTTGCTTATAGGTATAAGTCCTACCAGTTAGTCCCTCTAAATGATCATTATGCTCCTCCTTACTGGTATAAGCATGCCCACAAGGTTCTCTAGATGAGCCTTACAACTGTAAGTTTGGTCTTAAGATGATCTTAAGGTGTTCTGATTGGTTTGTTCCTTTGCTGTTGATGCCAAGAAAGCTCTATCTTCTTTATTCTGGCTCAAAATTGCTTCCTATAGCTCCCTCTCCTCATTATGCGCTCCCCGTTACCTAAAATCAAATTTTGCATCATGTTTAGCATCATCTTACAATAAACACCCTAGTGCATGCCAATTAAATGTAGAAAATAATATAGAATCATGTGCAATTATATCCTTATCACCAAGTAGTTGATTGAGGAAATAGTTATGAATAATTACCAGTGAAATTCATGGGGGAAATTAGTTACCAAGACAGCTAGGTTATTGGAAGTCAGTGAGGTTACAGTGTTAGCCACTTAGGTAGAAGTTTTGAGCAAGAAGATCGATAGTTTATCAATCCCAAAATCCACGACAGTTATGGCTTGTTAGACATGTAGGGACAGACATATAGGTACCTCGATTTCCAGATTGTTGGAATAACGCATGGACCACTGAGCCAGTAGACTTCATTAGTAGTGCTCTCCGACCATAAGGGAACCCTTATAGTAAAACCAATAGCCCTAGATGGAGGAATCACATAAACTTTTCTTGGAATACTCAGGGCAATAGTAGAAACCCCCACCAAAATTTCCTTCTCATCTAGAGCAAGACCAGAAACCTACTCTTGAGGATGTGTTGACCGGTTCATTCAAAGCATATATGTGAAGTTTCAACAGTCTAATGCATGAGATCAGAGCATTGAATCCACCTTAAGAAACCAGCAAACCTCACTTCAAAATTTAGATAATCAAGTTGGACAAATTGCAAAGTTTCTATCCAAAAGACCACAAAGTAATTTACTGAGTAACACTGAGGCAAATTCTCGAGAGCATCTCAAGACTATCACTCTTATGAGTGACAAGTAATTGCAGATGAGGAGAGAAATCACCCCAAGTAAGGAAAAGGAACCAATTGTTGAAGCTCAAGAGGAATTGGTAAGAGAAAAGGGACCTACTCCAAACATAGAGAAGATTATGCATCCACCGGTCAAGGAGTATATTCCCCAGCTACCATATCCCTCAAGGTTGAAGAAGGATTAAACAGACAAGATATTCAAGCATTTCTTGGATTTGCTCAAGCAATTGCACATCAATGTACCATTTGTTGAAGCTTTATCTCAAATGCCGAATTATGCTAAGTTTCTCAAGGATTTGCTCATAAACAAGTGGAAATTTGAAGTTTCCAAGGTTACATTGAGTGAAGGAAGCTCAACAATACTTCAAGATAAGATGCCATTAAAGAAGAAAGATCCAAGGATTTTCAGTTTCCCTTGCATGATTGGTGATTTGGTTAAAAAAAAATCCTTAGCCGATTTAGGAGCTAATATTAATGTTATGCCATTCACCGTGTTCACAAATTTAGGGCTTTGTGACTTGTAACCAACTAGGATAACCTTACAATTAGTTGATAGATCCATTAGGAATCCTAGGGGCATTAATGAGAATGTGCTAGTTAAGTTTTACAAGTTTATTTTTTTCCATGGATTTTGTCATTCTAGATGTGGATAAAGATGAAAATGTACCTCCCATTCTAGGTCGGCCATTTTTAGCTAGTATTCCTTCTAACATTAAGGCTGGGAAGTATTCCTTCTTGTAGCCTCCATATCATTCACGGACCACTTATGCCAAGCTAGTAACGTAAAATAAGCACTTTTTCGGAGGCAACTCAAGTATTATTCATATTTTTGTCATATTTTGTTTATTAGTTTGTAGTTGTTTGTTTTCTTGTTTAGCAATAACATGCTCTATTGTGTCATATACTTTTCCATGAATTGGTTGTGTGTGTTTGAGTTCTTATTGCTCATCTTGTAGGACACTTTATTGGTCATTTACACCTATAAGCTAGGTCATAATGCCTCGACAGAGAATGTTACAGGCATCTGTATACCTATAAATCACCCCATAAGCAAAATTTAGAAAGCCTTACGAGTGCATTTACGATTTGTAAGTCTTAAGGAATAAATTATTGAGGTTCCTTACAGGTGGCTTACGCCCATAAGGTGAGTCATAAGGGTCATCCAAAGGGTATTACAAGTACACCAAAAGACCAATACGACCCATAACCTCCAAAGGAGATTTCACTGGGTACCTTATGGGCTATCTTATATTCATAAGGCTACCGTAAGGACTATCCTGGGAGCCTTACAGCATGTAATCCAGTGCTTATGACCTACGATACCTTACTGGGTACTTGCGCTCATAAAGATGATCGTAAAGGATAACTACAGAGGCCTACATTGTAAAGGAGATGGAACCTTTATGGGGGAGGTCTTACGGCTATAAGTACCCTGTATGAGATAGACAGAGAACCTTATGGTCATGGCTTATGCCTATAAGCCACTCGTAAGAAGCTAGGGTTTAAGGTATCGCTTCCGACCTTTGGTTGTCCATTTCAATCGTTCTCCTCCATTTCTCATCGCTGGCAAGCCTCTCCTCTCCCATTCTCTTCCCTTTGTCCTCTATCATCACTTTTAAGCACTTTAGAAAGGTTTTGGAAACTATTGGGAGCTTTTCACTACATTGATTTTCTAGTTTCTTCTCTCGCTTTAAGGTATATCATTTCTTTGATTTTCATGGTAAAACTTTGATTAAATGAGGTAAAAATGTCTTATATTCAGTTTTATGAGTTAAATAAGTAATTTTGATTAAATGAATATAAAAATTTTGAGCACCATGATAGAGGAAGGATCCTTATAGTCTAAGCTCAAGAATTATAGCCGTAAGGGCTACTGTAAAGGTAAGACCCTTAAGTCTCACGGCCGTTAGTATGCCCGTAAGCAGGTCATAAGCAGTACTATTTTGAGAAAATTCTATATCTTTTGAACTATTTTTTTATATTTTCTTTTCTACAGGATGACTAGAGTAAAGAGGACTATCACCGATGCATCCAAGAGGGTGAGAATCAAGGTGTTAACCTTCAAGATGGAGACCACAGGTTTGTAGACCCACGGTATCCTCCACACCTACCTTCTCTACCCCACACTTCGAAGAGCAGTATACATGCATAAGGAAGAAGGGTTTAGCTAGTCCCGCACTATGGGGTAAGAAGTCCTCGCATCCTTGGGGTTGGAAGAGAAGGTACAAGGGATGTTACGCTCAGGCTGATGGAGCCAACTATTCTTGATTGGGGAGTTGACATATAGGGACATGACTCTGAAGGACCTCAACACATTTGAGGTGGACAAAGGCTTGATGGAGTTCAATCGGCCCAGGGTTATTCGATTCCAACTCTTTAGCAAGCCCTAGAGCCAGAGCTACACATAATTTGATCTACTAATGGGGATATATGACACCAATTTCACCAGCACCCCTCATTACGAGCAACTGCTCATCAATTACCCATCAGAAGTCACTCATACCGATGTTTGGCTCCATCTCAGCAGCTAGAGGAACTATGAGCTAGACCTAACCAAGACATCATGCTTGATCCAATCGGCTCAAAAGTATGTTCATATGGTGATGAGCCGTCTGGCAAACAACAAAGGGGTGAGGACAGTAGGAGCTTTTTTTGTATAGCATGATTGAGAGCTAGCCAATTTACTTAGGTTACATGCTGGCATACTTTATTGAACATTAGGACAAGCATGTATGCCTTGGAGTGGTCTTTACCGGCCCCTATATCACGAGATTGATTTGTGGTATGGGGCTTGACACGA
This sequence comes from Dioscorea alata, assembly GCA_020875875.1. Classification (NCBI taxonomy): domain Eukaryota; kingdom Viridiplantae; phylum Streptophyta; class Magnoliopsida; order Dioscoreales; family Dioscoreaceae; genus Dioscorea; species Dioscorea alata. Next base: position 2,347,174 of record CM037020.1, read on the forward strand.
CCCCTTGCCTGTATCCCCCAAGTGCACGGGCTTGTCGAAGTAATAAAATTACCCTGGTGAGTGGGTAGTCAAATCCATAGGGAATAGAAATTTAAGACACGAGATTTCGCTATCTAGTTGTGCGGTGTACGAAAAAGTGATAATACAATTGATGAGTGAATTATGGAAGCAAATATGATAAAAAGCAAGAAATTAAATAGAGAGATGGAAGACAAGAAAGTGCAAGAAGGAGTGAATTAGAGAAAGACTAGTAATGGATGAAATAGGGTATCCGGACAAGCTACCTCTAGGACTTATGCTTCTAGTGCAAGACTATGCTATTATACTTTCTTATTGATGTTAATTGAGTCGAAGATATCCTTAAACTCACTGTCCCAAACCTAAGGTCAACCGTGACTAACCCCAACACTATATCCCGGCATTAGGATTCACGTCAACCCTTCACTCTGTCGCTCACACAACTAAGCCCCAGGGAAGTATATCTACCTAAGCCTAACACTACGTGGGATTGCTTTAAGCTCTAGGGATTCCTAGTGATAAAACCTGTTTCTATGTGTAGTTCTAACTCTTTGGTCCAGGTGGAAGAACCCTAGTCTAGATTAAGCCCCAGCGCTTAGAATTCAAGTCAACCATTCACTTCTGTTGCTTGCGCAACTAAGCCCCAGGGGAGTTTATCTACCTAGCACTTCACTCTATCTCGACCGCTAAGAAATCAAGGAAAACGGAGGTAGGGAGAAATCACACCAGAGGGGAAAGGGGACGCTTCGCTACCTCACGACTCACCCTCTCAACCCTCTTCAATCTTAAGTAGTCTAACCCTATAGGAGTTGTCACACCTCCAAAGGGTAACATAGATTATTCTTAACCTTAGTGTCATGGCTAAGGGAAAACAATTGCAAAAGATAATTAAAATTGAAACTCGAATTTATTCATCAATAATGGAAAAGCATAATAGCAATGTCATAGAAACATAATAATCCTAGGGTTTACAAGTCCAAATACCCACGAGGGGTTTAGCTCCTCATGAAGCTATACATGTTCATCAAAATATGAAATAAAGCACAAATTAAAAACATTGATGAGAACCCCCTTGCGTATGGTGTGGCCGTGGTCTTGTGCTGTCGTCGAACGTCGATGACGATGCTGATGACGCGCTCCAAACCTCTACGAAGTCCTCTTCGAAACCCTAGCCGCACTCTCCCGAAGTTGGGGAGAAAGTTAGGTCAAAAGATATCTCAAAAGTCTCCAAAATCAGGCTTTTATAATGTTGAGTCGCGACTTTAAAATTGGACTTATCGGGACTTCACACGACCGTGTGGAATTTCCACACGCCCGTGTGAAGTTTCTGGGTTATTGAAACATTAATTCACAAGGCCGTGTGGAATTTCCACACGCCCGTGTGAACTCTCTGAAATCCTGTTTTTCGGCAGAAAGTGAACAGTAGCTTGCTACAGTGTTTTGCTGCATTAACAAACTACAGTGCTGCTACAATAACTCGCCAAAACGCTCCTAAATCCGTTGTTTTTCATCGAGGCCATTGATTTGGGCACACAATCAATGGTAGATTGTGCCGATTGCTTCAAGTCTCCTTCTTGGTGAATGTGACTACCTTTGTGCCCCTCCAAAGGAGGTTGGCACACACTCACAAGTCTAGGCTTGTGCCTTGTTCCTTGCTTGGTCCGAAACCTTCCCAACAATGGTGAACATGATCTAACTTCGTTCTTCTTTTCCAAATTAGCTCCACAAACCTATAATGCATAAGAATACACAAATGCACACCATTTAGTTATAAAATCTGATAAAAGGTATGCTCATTGTAAGATAATAACGCTTTGCACTACTATAACACAAGCACATATTAGGGCTGGTGGACATGCTCGACGGACAAGAGGTCATCAGCGCTACGATAATCCTCGGGATGGACACTTTACACATGATGGTAATAGTTATGCACAGAGGATCCCATTAAATCATGGTCCCTAGCATTTTTAACCCACTAGCTGGCAGTGGTGAGTATTCTTCTGAGGATGAGTTTGGTAATAGCATCTCCAGCTTTGACTCCATTGATCACTTTAAATCCACCAACCTACTCAGCGGCCACATAAAAGTTGTCAAGCCTTAGTTTTTATTTCTTTATTTTTAGCATTTTCATTTGTGTTTTTTATTTCTATTATCCTTGTATTCATCTTAAAGATGAGAGATAGCCAAAAGAAGCATTTTAGAGCCAAAATTATGAAGATGGAGCTTTCTCGGCATCAATCGACTAAGGATAGGTCAAACATACTCACTTACGGGCACCTTATGGCCATGCTTACAACTGTAAGCTTATTCTAGAGAACTTTGTGGGCATGCTTATACTCGTAAGGAGGAGCATAAAGATATTTAGAGTGACTGACAGGTAGGACTTTCGCCTGTAAGTTTGGCCGTAAGGATCATCTATAGGAGAGCATAGCATACCCTCGTAAGGGTGGTCATAAGGGGATTATAGAAAAGCTTATGGTCAAGTGTTTACTGCCGTAAGCTGGACCGCACCACCATATAGAAGACCTTACTGATAGGACATACTGTCGTAAGTGATCCCGTAAGACTCGCGACCCATCATTACCAGCTCCTTAAGGCCACGTCATTATGCCGTAAGCAGGCTATAAGTGGCACAATATAAATATTCCTAACGGGGTTTCTAGGGCATCTTTTGTTCCATTGAGAGATGAGGCTAAGGGGAAGAAAAAGGAAAAACCTTGAGGGCTTTGGAGCTGATTCTAGACAGAGATTCAACCCATCTACCTTAGAGAAGAAGGATTGTAGGCATCAAGATTAGCTTGGCGGTGTCCATGGAAGGTCCTTAGGCATTCTTCAGCAAGCATCTTCCAGCACAATTGAGAAGGGGGCTTTCATGTCTTCTTTTATTCTCTTCATGTCTTATTGTTTGGATGATTGCCCTCCATTAATGGAGGGCTAATTTTGTAGATGTTCGGTCACAGTTGAACTCTAGGATTTTATTCTATTTGACAATGGTTGTGGATCTTGTTGATTTTATTGTTTCTTAATTGAAATCCATATTATTTGAATCCAATTGTGGTTTATATGGCTTGATTTCTAACAAGATGAAAGCCCTAGTTCTCATGTGTGATGTGCTTTGTGATGAGTGAAAATACTTGCCTAGCATAGGCATTCCGTGATTGCAGGGAATTGTGAGTAAGCCTAGTAATGGGGTACTTTGGAGTCGAGAATTCTTCCTCCTATCCTTCCGAGTGGATTAACAAATGATTTCCATGCCCTTTACAATTGTAGAAAATAGATTTTAGGAGAAATCGTATTTCTATTATGTATGGGATGAGGAATAATCACTTCACAAGAAGGAACATTTATTTCAGAAAATATTGTTAAAAATTCTTCTTAATCAACATTGAGATTTCACAGAGTGCAATGCGATTGCGGGAAGTCTGTATCAGCACTGTACTAAATCAGTCACTAATCGCCCTTACAAGAGAGGTTTAGTATATTTTAGGATTTCTCTCGGTTCAAATAGGATTGCATACTTATGCAACCTTTGTCCTACACTTAACAACCCTAGAGGGATACTATGCCTAGGCATCCCTTCTCCCTCTGATTTCTTGACTTCTTTTATTCCTTTATTGTTGTTTTCTTCACTTTTGTTTCTTAGTTTGCTCACACACATCACAACTTTCGTTTAGTCTATTTCTCGTGATTAGGGCTTGTACTAGTACTCTTATTCTTATTTGTGGACCAATGCTCTGCCTTTGCATACACTATTACTACTTGATCGACATGTACACTTGCATTAACTCTTATCACCGGGCAAGAAAGCCAGAATTCTTGTACCAATCACTGTGGTAGTTATTATAGCATGTATTATAGCAGTGGATTTCACTCGTATAACGCTCACACACTAGTTGTATGGCTTGTCCAGAAGGATATACAACCTCCATGCACCAGCCAAGTCCCTGCACCGATCGAAGAAGGCCTTTTATATGCCATTTTAAGGGTTTTGAGGGGACATCTTGGACTCTTTGCCATCATTCTCCATCACCATCACCTAGGGCATCAATCCAGCTAGATAATGAGATTTGAAGAGTGAATTCATGGGGAGAAGAAGGTCATACTCAAGGAAGCACATCAAGGAGTTTGACAGCGTGGATCCAATGAACTCTTGTGACCATTTCTAGTCGATAATATAAGGGATTTCTATGAGCTTTGTCACTGATTATTTGTATTCTATGCTTTCTCTCTTGTTTATGTCGAACTTGACTCCCAAGCCCACCGGGCATCTAGTGAACCTTAGGAGAAGAACATGCATGGATGATGATTTTTAGTATTAATTTATTGTTGGCTTATTTGTTTGGATTCATTCTATTGTTATAATGTTCACCATACAATGAATGGATTCCGTAGGTTTGATTCTTGAATGATCTTGTATAGCGGGATTCTTGCTTATATTAGGTCACACAATATTTAAAGGGGGATTCATTATATAGGCATGCCGGTAGCCTCGTGGGCATTAGGGTTAGTTCTAGCCTAGAGAGCATTAGAACTTCCCTAGACAAAACTCCTTGCACCCAATAACATTGTAGTGGTATCTACTGGATAGAGGAACCTTATGGGATTAGGGCTACACCACGAAGGTTCCGGGGTAGTTGATTTTAGGGTCTAGTGGACCAAACCTAGCCAACATTGCACTTCAGTTCCTGATTTCATCCGTTCTTGTTCTTCTCCAGTAGGGATCCTCACCCGAGGCCTTCCATTATAATTGGCTTTCTTTAGTTCCCGATTTCATCCTAGTCCTTTTGTTTATTTTAATTTTTGTTTTTTTTTTTTGTATTTTGTTTGACACAACAATCTTTAGTTGATAAGATTAGATAGTTTCACATAGAAAGAAGTAATAGTAGATCTTGAGACCCAGGGAATACGACCCTCTAGCGCTCACGTGAGAGGATTATTACTTGACGACCCATGCACTTACGGCCTAGGAGCTATGTGCGCACTTTCTAGCGACACATGAGCTCACCATCAAGTATTTTGTATCGTTGCCGAGGAATTTCAAGAATACTAGGAAAATTCCTAGCTCACTGCTCTAGTCACTTTCTTTCATGCTTCACTTTTTTTTCTTTTTCTTTTCTTTTGTATATATTCATCTTTCATCTTTTTTGTTTTCATTCTTTATTCTTTTGTATGAACTTTTTTATATTATTTATTTTTGTATTCACTCTTAAATTAGCATGTCAACTCATTATTATTCCTACTCTCTAACAAAATATCTCATTCATGAACTTAGTGTTAGAGATGGAGGCCCCCAATAACATAGGAACAAATCCATTTAAGGATAAGGTCGAGCAGAATGCAGATAGTTATTCAACATCATGCTTGTAATCAGGGGTTTATTGGTGGCGATATCTAGACCAATGCGAAGTTTGTCACCCTGGCTTTGAAGTGAGTACTGAATTCTACACCATGGGGTAAAAATTAACAAAGATAGATTGGGAAAAGGTGTTCAAAAAAATTATGGCAAGGGATGAGGATATTAACTTCCCAGAGTTTGCACTACAGACCAAGCACTATGCCTATGTTACTAAAGGAGGATGCCCAAGAGAGCCTTGCATGCATAATGAGCAAGTGGAAGAAGAACAAACAAGGAAGGAAATTCATCTTGGGTATGATGAAGAAGTTTGGGAAATATATGAGGAATCTAAACCATAAAGTTTCATAGAAGAGAAGGATGAGTTTGACAGGATTGACCATGATAGTAGGTATAGATTGGAACCTTCCATTGAAGACCCACTAGATCTAGAGTTGAAAGAGTTACCACCACATTTAGATTATGCATTTTTGGATGATAATTCAAAATTACCTATGATCATAGCCTCCAATCTATCAAAGAGCAATAGAGAAAGCTCCTAAGTGTGTTGAAAAGGCACAGACAAGCCATTGCATGGAAGATCTTAGACATCAAAGAAATAAACCCTTCATTTTGCACTCACAAAATTTTGATGGAAGATGATCACAAACCGTTTGCATTACCTTAGACACATTTGAATCTAAACATGAAGGAGGTAGTAAAAGCTAAAGTTCTCAAATTGCTAGACGTCAATATCCTCTATCCAATTTTTGATAGTGCATGGGTGAGCCCAGTAAAAGTGGTGCCCAATAAAGGAGGGATGAAGGTGATAACTTATGAAAAGAATGAGCTTATCCCCCCAGGACAGTTATTGGATGGCGAGTGTATATTGATTACAGAAAACTTAATGATGTCACTCGCACGGACCACATCCCCTTACCGTTCATTGATCAAATGCTTGAGAGACTTGTTGGCAATGACTATTAATGTGTTCTAGATGGTTTCTCCAAGTACTTTCAAATTCCAATAGCCCCAGAGGATCAGGAGAGGACTACATTCACTTGCCCATAAGGCACATTCAAATACCATTATATGCCCTTTGGTATATGCAATGCTCCCACAACATTTCAAAGATGCATGCTAGCCATCTTTTGAAGACATGGCTGAACACATCATAGAGGTCTTCATGGATAACTTTTCTGTTTATGGTAACTCATTTGATTTATGTCTAAAGAATCTCGAACAGGTTTTGGTGTAGTGCAAATAGACCATCTTGGTGCTAAGCTAGGAAAAGTGTTATTTCAGGTTAAGGAGGGAATAGTTTTTGGGCACAATATCTCCAAGGAAGGCATTGAAGTGGATAATGCAAAAATCACCACCATTAAAAAATTACCCCTCCGATGTCAGTGTGAGCCATACGAAGTTTCCTTGGGCATGCAGGCTTCTATAAGCGATTCATACAGGATTTTACCAAGATAGCAAAGCCACTAACAAGGCTCCTCAAAAAAGACACCCCGTATACCTTCACTCCAAAGTGTTTATCAACATTCACTACTTTGAAGAATCAGTTTATTCAAGCACCGATAATGATCGCCACAGATTGGAACTCACCAATCAAATTAATATGTGATGCAAGTGACTACCCAATGGGAGCAGTGTTGGGATAAAGGAAAGATAACCATTTTCATCAAATCTATTATTCGAGCATAACCCTCATGGGAGCTCATGAAAATTACACCACCATCGAGAAAGAACTCCTTGCAGTGGTATTTGCATTTGACAAGTTCCGATCATATTTGGTATTGTTTGAAGTCATTGTCTACATAGATCATTCCGCACTTTGGTATCTCCTGAGTAAGACCAACACAAAACCACATTTAATCCATTGGGTTTTACTACTTGAAGAGTTCGCCTTGGAGATCAAAGACAAACGAGAGGCTGAAAATTTAATCGTGGATCACCTATCTCGGTTAGAGAACAATGACTTGCATAATTCTTTTCCCGAGTAACTTTATCATATTCAAGTGGTGAGAGAGAAAGAGCAACTTTGTTTTACTAACATTGCAAGCTATTTGGCCAGGGGCATCCTCCCTAAGAGTTTTAGTTAGCAACAAAAGAAGAAATTCTTCTCCGACCTCAAGCATCACATCTGGGAAGATTCGTATTTGTTTTGTGTTTGTACCGATCAAATAGTTAGGTGATGTGTATCACAATTAGAGGGGCTAGATATAATCAAGAATTATCATGAAGGACCGAATAAAGGTCATTATAGCGCTAATCAAAGCAGATTTGTTGTATCACTGTAGCAATGTTACTATAGCTAAGTTACAAGAAGAAAGTGGCCGATCTTCATGAGATTGATATAGTTACATATTTGGAAGCCTAGGTGGAGAGTAAGAAGCTGGATACATTAACCTTCCAAAGTATGGCTGCAGTGATGAATTATGAAGATTGCGGAAGAAGGCATAGCCTAGAAAATTGCCCTATTTCAATTGATCTTTATGCTCCTGTCAAGCAGGTTGATTTTATGGATAATGAAATTAGAGGCCAAGGCAACCCTTACAACAACATCTTCAATAAAGGATGGAGGAAACATTCCAATTTTTTGTGGGGTAATTAAGGGTCTCAAAAGCCAGCTGCTCCACCAGTTTTTCAACAACCATGTTGGGTTTAGAAAGTAGGGTTTCATTATTGGAGAAAGTGCTGGTCAAGTTCATTCAGTCCTCTAACACAAGCTTTCAGAATGTGGAGTCTACTTTCTGCAACCATACAGCATTGCTACACAATTTAGAGAACCAAGTGGGCCAAATAGTGAAGATATTGATGGAGAGACCACAAGGAAACTTTCCTAGTAACATTGAAACAAATCCGAGGGAGCATGTGAAGGAGATCACTTTGAGGAGTGGTCGAGAAGTTGAAAGAAGTCTCCCAGCTAAGAAGGTTGCAAAAGAAGTACCCATTGAGCAAGAGGATAAGGAACAGAGCAAAGGGAAGGAGGTAGTTGAAAAACCTCCATTCAACCTCATTATGTGAAGTTTTTAAAGAATTTATTAACCAATAAGAGCAAATTGGAGGAGAGTGTAGCTGTTGTCCTTAATGCATCTTGCTCAGCCATACTTCAAAAAATCTTCCTAGCAAGATGAAGGATCCGAAGATCTTTATCATTCCTTGTGACATTGGAGATTTAGGAGAGGAAAAAGCATTATCCGACTTAGGGGCTAGCATAAATGTGATTCCATACAAGTTCTTCCAAAAATTAGGCCTAGGAGAGCCACGTCATACTCAAATGACAATTCCACTTGCTGATCGATCAGTTAAACATCTTAGAGGAATTATTGAGGATGTGTTGGTAAAGGACGACAAGTACATTTTTCCTACAAATTTTGTCACGCTGGATGTGGACGAGGATGCCTATGTGCTACTGATCTTTGGAAGCCTTTTCTAATTACTTCTAAGGCACTTAAACAGGGATGATGGTGAGATGAGGTTAAGAATTGGAGTAAAAAAATTGACTTATCATCTCGCCAGAGCCATGAGACACTCTTTTCACTTAGATGATACTTTGTATTTCCTGGATGCTATTGATGATTTGGTTGATGAATATATGCAGGAATTTCTCCATCCTGATCCATGTGAATGGTGGCTAGATCAAGAGATAGAGGAAGAGGATCCACCAATTAACATAGAGCTTAAGGAGCAGTCTTTTCCTAGAATTCTGAAGATAATAGTCCGGAGAATGACCAGGTCAAGATGCTGATGTAAGAATTCCTCAAACAACAAAGGGGATAAGAGCACTAGTGAAGAGAGTGTCTTACCCTCCTTTGGTAACATATTCTATCATTTTTCTCTTAAACTGCAGAATTTGTTTCCAAAGAACTCGCATGACACAGGTAAGGAGGTCTTCCATCTCAAGGAACCCCCTTAAGTGATCAGGTTGGTCAAGCTCATGATGTAAAACAAGCGTTTCTTGGGAGGCAACTCAAGTTTTTCATATTAATTAGACTAGTTTTTCATTTATGTAGAAATAATTTTCATGAGTGGTTGTCGGATTTTTATTTTTTGGTGGTGCTGAGTTTTTCATATCAAATTTGATTCCCTGGTGTCTATTCATATTTTGGGTGATGTTAAGAATGAATTCCCTGTGTTTGGTAGATTTTTTGGCTTTGAAATCATAAAACTTGGAGTTTTCCCTACAAGGCACAAGGGTCCGTGACTGCTCTATGCCTCACAGATTTTGTAGAAAAAAAATGTTCAGAGGGGCACAAGAGCTTCCACATGCCCTTGTGGGAGACCTTGTACCTCCCTGGGGAAGCCGCACGGCCTTGTGGACATGAAAGACATTTTTGGCCATTTTCAAAGTGTCACAAAGGCACTCACACGGCTGTATTTTACACAGTCTTATGAGAGTCCACATCAACAACAATAGCACCACCCTCAGATCTTCCTCCACTTGAGGTGACTTTACTCATGTTTTAGTTTGTTTTGTCACTATCTTAGTTTCTTATTTTGTTTTATCTTTGAGCTTCACTGGAACTCCCTTGAATCCTTGTAGGTCAACTTTTTGAGCATTTGTTTATGTTAACCGAGTAGTATACGCAACAATGTGATTTATTCACACGGTCGTGTCACCTTCACACGCCTATCAAGCAATTCACAAGGAATTCAAGGGAGTATTGTTTTGATAGCACAAAAACACATTTGTTGATTTTATTGTTTACATTCTTATTGTGCTTGCATGCATACATTGAGGACAATGTACATCTTAAGTATGGAGGAGGGTTCATATATATATGTATCACCTTGTGCTTTCATATACATGCTCAATAGCCTATGATGGTTCACTTTAGGATCTAGAGTGGCATTCTTGGTGTTAAGAGAACTTCGAATACTAGGAGTCACATTCACTCTAGTTTTTATCAATTTTTGAAATTTTTTTATCCAAGTGTTATGTGTGCACTTCATTCACTTATTAGACCCCTAGACATCCTAGTTTAGTGAAAAGAGAGCAGTCATAAAAATAATCTCTGTTTATGGGGTGGAAAGAGCTACCACTTGTGATGTATGTAGCTACTCTCATAAAGTCGGATACTCATTATGCCCTAATGAGATAAAGAGCTATCTCATAGGATGCGTGAAAGCTACCACCCAAGTTGCTTTTTGGTAGAAAGAGCTACAACCTTTGAAGTATGAAAGCCCCTCGAGAGACAGCTAAGTAAATGGCTATATCAGAGGATGTGTGCAGCTACTACCTATTCTTTTATGATTCATTGTAGTTGGTTTAGAAATAAGTCTCTTGCAATAAAAACTTCAAGTTGTTGAAGAGAGGTTAACATGAGTAGAGTTTTTTCGCACACACACTCTCTTGAATTTTATTTTTCCCAAATCAATTATTTGCTAGAGTTTTGTTGGCATTACTTGGTGTTAAATAGACCTCTCCTAGATTTTTCATTTTAGAATTTCACTTGTTTACATGACTAGTTTGCTTGAGGACAAGAAAATGCTTAAGTGTGGGGGAGTTTGATAAGTGTTTGTTTATACATATTAGAAGACATTGTTATGTACATTGAGCATGGTTTTATTCAGATATTTTCACTAATATCTTGTATTTTGTGTTCTTTTATGCAATCAAGGTGCGTGAAGGAGTTTTGAGAAAAAGAAACAAAGATAGGGGTATGGAAGCATTTTCGGAAGAGTTTCTACAAGCCACAAGAGCATACACATCGGCCGTCATATGTGCTGACTTCTGAGAATTATACATGTGCATATGTGCTAATTTCTGAGAATTATAAAGACAATTAACACATTAGGAGGGCACAAGGGCAGTCATATGCGCATGTACTAGCTTATGCATGATTTTTAAAATCTATTTCAGCCGTTTGATACGCCAGGAAGCCACACACCCTTCCACACAGGCCTGTGGCCTCACACGGGAAGTCACACGCCGTGTACTGTGGCAGATTTATTATAGCACTTCGACATAATAGTACACTAGCATCCACAAGGCCGTGTGAAGCCCTGATTTTTCAGTTATAAAAGACCGCTCAAGTTATTTTGATGTATCTTTTTTCTCAAGTTTGAGAGGAAAAAGTGACTAAGGTTTGGAAATGAGGTCTTTGTCACTGACGACTTGAGTCGGAGAGGTGTGCCCTAGGCTCATTAGAGGAATCCTTGGAGATGTTAAAACGGCTCTTGAAGACCATTGTCATGAATCTAAAGGGGGTTTTCTTTATGGATTTCATGTGTTTTCACTAATTGATTGATTATACATTATATTGCTCCATGAAGAGCTAATATCTTAGTGGGTATTTGGACATGTGAACGATAGGATTCAATCTTGTATTGACTTTTATTGTGTTTTCTTTATTTGAGATTTATTGTTGAGTTTCAATCTTGTGTTCTTATTAACATGCTATCCCTACTTGTTATACTTAGTTTGAGAGCATATTCTAATCATCTTAGTGATGAGAGAGAAATCATCGCTAGGGTTAGATTCACTATGATTGAAGAACGTTAAGAGGGTAAGCCGTGAGGTAGCGGAGCATCCCTTTTTCTTTCCAATGTGATTTATCCTACCTTTGTATTTCAAGAACTCTTAGCAATCATTAATGGTGTGAAACATTGATAAGTGCTTGAGTGAACATATTTCTTTATATGTTTTACATCCATTGAGCATCATTTTTGTTATGTTTTATGTTTTATAAATTGTATTTAATGTTCTTTTGTGCAAATATGGTTGTGAACGTCTTTAGAGAAGAAAAAGAGCAAAGATAGGTTATGAAGGCACATTTTTGGAATCTTTTGTGCAACATAAGGATCAAGACATAAGTGGAGCTCATACACATGAGGGTGTGTGCCAACTTCCAGGAGAATTCAAGCTAGATTGTAAGTTGGAAAGGCACAAAGGCAATCAGACTCCCATGTCCCAACTTGTGTGAATACTTCAAGAGTCTTCCCAAACCTACCACGCGGACATGTGCGCGTTCATGTGGGCCTAAGAGAAGAGTGTTGGAGCCTTGTTTATGAAGAGGACTACAGCACAGTACTGTAGCAAAACATTGTTCACATGACCGGGTGAAAATTCCACTCGATCGTGTGGACAATTCTGCATCCTACACGGATGCGAGAAGGCTCACACGGTCACGTGGAGGCATGTGATAGGTATGGGATTTCAAGAATAAATAGGCATTTTGCCCTATTTTTTGGAGACTTTTTGACGGCATTTGAGAGGCAAAGCGGCTAGGGTTTGGAGAGGTCTTTGCAAATTTGGAGGGCGTTCTTCATCAACTTTGATAGATTTTTTCTTCGCCATAGCATTAAGGAAGCCATCGGTGACCTAGCTTCGAAGAGGAATCCTTCAAGACCTTGGACGACACATCAAGGCCATCATCATGAATTCAAGGGGGTTTTATTCCATGGTTTTCATTGATTTACATTGCATTATTTGTTTTGTAACTTGCCCCATGGAGGGCTAAACCCTAGTAGGTATTTGGGCATGTGAATACCCTAGGATTTTATTCTTATATCGATTTATTTTATATTTTATATTAAATCCGAGTTTAATTGAGTTTCAATCTTGCTTTCTTATTACTTACTTGCCTTGTTGATCTTATGGTTGATTGGTATGCATGAATTGTTTGCCTTGGTGAAAGAGAGGTCTCCATTAGGGCTAGTACTTCAAGATTGAAGAGGGTTGAGAGGGCGAGTCATTAAGAGATTTCTCCGCTGGAACCTAGTAGGGGGTTAGGGATCTTTCACCTAGAAGTAGGGTTAGGTCTATCCTTAGGAATCGGATGTACTCTTAGGAATCCCTAGAGTCTATTGCGGTTATATGTGGTGTGAGGTGTTGAGATTGAGCGATTTCTCTACCAAAACCTCGTAGGAGACTAGTATCAGTGATCTGGAGGCAGGGACTGATTATTCTTGGATTTTTTCGACTTGATTAACTCAATTTAGAAACACTTTGTAAATCTTTCCCTTAATGTTAAATCTTAGGGGAGCATTGCCCGGATACCTCATTTTCATTGGTTGATACTTCCCTCATTTTTACTTTTCCGTATTTGCTTGTGACATTTATACTTCTCGTGATTAAGTTCATTTCATTACATTTTGATTCAGACTAGATAACTTAGAAGTAGTTATTACTAATACTTCCGTTTCCTGTGGATTCGACTACCCGGCCCATTAAGTATTTTATTACTTTGACACCTGTGCACTTGTGATACATGCATGCAAATAGGTGTGTCAGGCATCAAGAGAACTCTCCGTTGGGACCTCATATGAGATTAGGAACATTTCTCTTAGGTCTAGGGTTGGATCTATCTTTAGGAATTAGGTTTATCACTTAAGCTCTCTAGAACTCCAATCAGCCATATGTAGTGTGAGGCATCGAGAGAACTCTCTGCCGGGACCTCCTAAGGGACTAGTCATCGGTTGCCAAGGGTTAAGGACCGGTGTGTTTTTAGATTCCCATGACTCAACTATACTCATTTAGGAAGCAGAATATTAGTTTTGCACTTATCATAGAATCCTAGGGGAACATTGTCTGAGTACCCCATTTATCTTAAATGATTTCTCTTCACTCCTTTTATTGCTCGCTTGTCTTCTCTTATTGATTTGTTTGTGAATTTGATCATCTCATTCCATTGCTAAGGCTAGATAACGAGGTTACAGTTATTACTAGTACTCCTATTCCCTGTGGATTCAACTACTCAATCCGCTAGGTACTTTATTACTAGATGAACAATGCACTTGCTGATCCATGATCCGAGTCCAATTGAGGCAATGCAATTCTAACCCTAAAATGCAATGGGAGTCCAATTGAGGCTTGGAGAGGCCTCAATCTTGACCCCAAATGATCCCTATGAATTCTCTTGGGAGGGATCTCCATTCAAGTCTAAGAAAACAATGGAAAATAAGTGAATTCATCGATATTATAATAATTCTACAGTGGCCTTGATTTCAAGCATGAAGGCTACTCAAGATTCTTCAACAAGATTGGGGAGAAAACAAAAAGATAATACTTCAACAAAAAAGATAATTCAAGAATGAAGACTCAATAACCATTATCTACCACAAGCCCTAGATCCATCATCTAGGAAGAGAAATAGATAAACAAGAAGAAGAAGAAGAAGAAGAAGAAGAAGAACTAAAGGGTAATCCTTTAACCCACAATCGAGGAAGTTAGAGAGGATTGGGAAGAGCTCTCATCCAAGAAAAATGAAGGTGAACTGGGAAAGAATCGTTAAAAGGGAAGAAAAATAGGTAAAAGACCATCATACCGCTCCTCAATACCCAGGAAAAAACCTCACACAGTCGTGTACAACATCTACACGAGGCGTGTGCCATCTTTACAGGGACATTTGTCGCTTTTTGTGTCTTTTTACCAATTGCTATAGTATTGTGCTACAGTTCTTTTGCTACAATACTACCAAATACTAAGGAGACACAAGGCCACCCACACCAGCATGTGCTAATTATCTCACTGGGTCATGTGTTGCTCGGTGTACCTTTCTATCGATTGATATAGTACTTTCATTGTAGTGCCTCCAAACACCAGGAAGACACAAAGGCACCCACATGGGCATGTGTGACATCTAGACGCGCCATGTATTATTTTCACATGGTCGTGTGTTGCCCCGTGTATCTTTCTGTCGATTGCTATAGCATTGTACTACAGTAATTTCACTACATTACTTCTACTACAATACCTTGATACAGTACTTTTGCTACAGCTACCAAACATCACGAAGGCACAAGGGCACCACACGGGCGTGTGAATGCCCGTGTGGCTTCTGAGAATGTCACACGGCCTAATACATGGCCATGTACATGCCCACAAGGATTTTTGAGCATGTATTCTATAGAAAAACGCAGAAATGACTATTCTACAACCAAGAACTCCACATATTACTCAAAATACACTACTAGACACACTCATAAATAGAAAACAACACTAACCAAAAGTTGTTAATATCACAATTGGTGACTTAGTAAGGTGGTAGACTAATCCTCTTCTCAAACAAGATATCCTGGAAGGTAAGCGAGACAAGATCAAAAATAGTATGGCAATTCAGCTTCTTATTAGTTTCTTATTGGTTTCCAAAAACTCGGTCTTTTCTTGACGCTGAGTGAACCCCTACCACTCAGCGCAATAAGAATGCACTATGGTCAGTTCAAGGATCATGCAAATCTCATTCTAACTGGGGAAGTACTCGTCTTCATTCTACCTCCCATATCTTTTGCATTATTATCCCATTTATGCTTTTTTACACACATTGAGGACAATGTATAATTTTAAATGTGAGGAGGGGGTTAGGATTATTTGACCTATAAGGGTATATTTGAATGATTAGTGGAAGTTTCATGGTATAGGGGTGGGCATATGCTAGAATGTTTATTTTTTAGTTCATTTTTTTTATTTTGCTCTATTTTTTATTGATAGACCAATTTTTAAAGCACTTAACTTCTCTATTGTAGTGACTTAGACTTATGATGACTTTGTGTAGTTTTCTATTTCAATTGGAATAATTGTAAAAGAAATTTCAATTGTGAAAAAAATTGTTTGAAAAAAGAATTAATAGGGATGGAAAAAACTACCTCTATTAGACGTATGAAACTAATCTTAACAAGTTGGATACCATGTATGCCCTAACAAGAGAAAGTGCCACCCCTTTAGGTGAGTGAAAGCTACTGTTCTCTAAAAAATGGGTGAAAAAAGCTACCGCTTTTAAGCATGAAAGTCACTGTTCGGGAGCCGCAAGTGCCATCCCGAGAAGTTTTGTTCCAGCACTTATGGCCGTAAGCTGGACAGTAATATTAAGACAAAAGACCTCATAGGCGACACTTATTGCCGTAAGAAACCTGTAAGGCAATTGACCCATCATCTCCAGCTCCTTATGACCTTATTCTTACACTCATAAGAAGCCCATAAGTGGTTAGATATAAAATATTATGTCAAGGGTTTTGGGGGGAATCTTTTGACAGCCAAGTAAATGAAGAGAAGAAAAAATTTATGAGAGTCATCTACAGCAATCCAGCAAGAAGGAGAGGCTCATCCACCATCTAGCACACCATGGGAGCCATCAAGGAGTATCCTTGACGGTGTTAGTGGAAGATAGGATAAAAGTTCATCCACATCTCAAGGGCAAAGAGAGAAAGGGGATTTTTCATGTTTTTATTTATTTCTCTTGTATCTATTTGATTGTATGAGTGTTCTCCTTTAATGGAGAACTAACTTGTTGGTGTTTAGGAGTAGAAGGAACCTAGGGTTTACCTTTTGATTGACATTAGTTGTGGATTTTGAATACTTTCATGTTAATTGTTTAATTGCAATATATTGGTGTTGAATTCAATGACGTGTTTCTATTGTCTTAAATTCTATTGTAACAAGAGCCGAGAATCCATGATTAATGTATTTCTATGACGAATTAAGAGATCCACCTAGTACAAGCAAGCCGTAATTGAAAGGGATCATGAGTCCACCTAGAGATAGGGTATTTTAGAGTTGAGATTTCTTCTCCCGTGATCCTTCCAAGTGAGTTAGCATAGGATTCCATTCGTAATGTAATCGTAGGAAGTAGCTTCAGGGAGAGATTTCAATTTTACTTCATTTCGGATCAAGGGCAATTGCTTTGAGAGAAGGGTTGTCTATATTTAGAATGTGCGTTTTCTCTAGAAAGAGTTCATAGAGAGTATTGAGGTCGTAGGGTAGTTGTATTAGCACAATATGGGACCAATTGCTACTCACCTCGAGAAAGTCGGTAGTATGTTTTAGAAACTCTCTTGGTTCAATCAAATTACAAGTGTTTATGCAACCATTGTGCAGGACCTAACAAACCCTAGGATAAGTCCATACCCAGGCATCCTTCCTTTATGCTTGTTTCACCATATTATCTACTTGAATCTTTGATTTCTAGTGTTTACTTGCATTTACCCACTATTTTGATCAGGTTAATTGTTGGATTTAGAGTTAGACTAGTATTCCCTAGTTCTCTATGGATTAATAGCCTTGCTTCTTAGCATCCTATATTACACTTGCATATAGTAGGTGACTATGGTTTTTCCTATCAAAGATCAAGCAGATCTACAGGAGAAAGCCTTGAATGAGATTTTTCATGAGATCACTAATCATGTTCTATGAGAAATTGCTAGAAAATATTTGTTATTTGCTATATGAAAGAAATTGACAACCTGAGGGATTAATTGCAATTCTAGGTATGAAAAACCATGTTTATTTACTTAATCAAGAAATCTTTATATAGCCTAAAACAATCACCTACATGATATTAATATAAAAGATTTGTTACCTTCATGATAAATAATGGCTTTGTGCGTTACTCATATATATGATAATTTTGCATAGATCTTTTAAATAATATTATATGTAAATGGCATGCTTATTATTGCTAAAAGCATGTTAGACATTAATATATGAAAAGAAATAGTCTAGTGATTAGTTTGAGATGAAGGATTTAGATGTTATAAAGAAGAAATTGGAAATGGAGAGTACCAATGACAGAAGTGTTGGAAAGCTTTTCTTCTCTTGGCAAACCTATATTGCGAAAGTCTTTCAATATTGCAATATGAATAATGCTAAGCTTGTAATTATTTTATTTGTTATTCATTTCAAGTTATTTGTAGATCCATGCCAACTAAAATAGATAAAGAGATTAAGCATATATCTAGTCGTTCTTATTTGATTACTATGGGAGATCTACAATGTTTGCTATAGCGTGCACTTGCCTAATGTTTCACATATATTGATACGCTCTTTGCCCGTTACACCACCATTGCACGAGATACATGAAATAATAAAGTGTACCCAAAGGTCAAATAGTCAAATCCACATTGAACAATACTCTTAGAACTACTTGTTCTTCTATTATCTAGCTGATAAAATTGAGTAATGTTACTAAATTTAATGAGGAAGACAAGAATCGAGAAACTAAATAACCAATAGAGAGTAAAATCAAGGGAATAAGATGGTACATCGGACACAATCCTCTCAAGGCATCTATGTGATTGATTTTCTATATTGGCTATTGATTGAGCATTCTTAGACGATTGAGACTCTTAAAGTAGTTTTACCCCTTTAGTCTAGGTGATCAAACCCTAATCCTATACGACAATGATGATTGCCGCATAATTGCATTAAAATGCTCGGTGAATCCCATTATTAGGTTTAACCCTAATTTGAAGAGTTCAACACTATACACCTTATTTTTAGGCATGCACTCAACCACTACCTCCTATGTGTGACAGAACATGATTGATTTTTTTATCCTATTCATGCCAATCTAATATGAGATTAGGGCTTTCACACTAGTAATTACAAGTATGAAGCAACATAGGATATTCACAAGAAAACTCAAAACCGATATACTAGAAGGAAATCAAATACAAATAGTCATGAGATTCATGGTAAGAGGCACCAATAAAGATTTAGCCTCTTATAGTATAGAGGATCCTATTACAATCTAATACAAGAGAAAATATTGAAAGCATTGTTGAAATTTCCTCAAACTTATCTACAAGTGGATAATGATGGAGACTCATGAATTGAAGATGGCAATGTCTCTAATCTTGAGCCCAATGAGCAGAAGGAGCAATAGCAACTTGTCTTTGATTATTGGTTGTCTTCAACCTTCAATTGAGACCCTAGCCGTCAATGAAGATCTTTCATAAAAAATCTCCCATTAAACTTAGTTGTTGGGTTTTATATTGCAAGTAAAAAATTAGTGCACAATTGTGCTTTGGGTATCTAACCCATGCTAATTTCTGGGGTCCCTGGGACTCAATTAATTCTATGTGAAATTTTGGCATCTAGATATTTGCACGGCCAAGAAGTATGGTCGTACTTATTGAGAACAATTGTGTACTAAGCTCCAAAACCGTACTTAGGTTGTGCTCTTCAATTTCTCTTTTCCAATGCTTAGCATGCCCTATACACACACACGTGCTGAGGCTATGTTTTTCTTTGGAATAATCCTTTTGTACTCATTCTACTCAAAATCGTGTTGGTTTCATTCCTTTATGTCCCAAAACCTATTTACCTACACATTAAGCACAACATACCCCTATTTATGGATTGTACAAATTTACTAGTTAGGTTATTTTAGTGGTGCTAGTTTGGCACAAGTAAGGTAATTATTGCATTTGATCATTAGCAAATAAAATATTTGTAGCATTTTGGCATGTTTTACCTTATATCAAAGATGCACAGCTATTTTCTCCAATGTGAGACACATTTTATATATATAAATGCTTCTTTAAAATATCTCTTTGTCTTATTTATTTATATTTTTTTATTATTTTCTTTTTGATGCATTAGCGAGCTCAATAGCGTGCGGGCTTTTATAATTAGGAAAATCATGTAATAGACAAGTTCATCTATGTGCAAGCAAGTTCTATTAATGAGCACCCAACAACTGAATTTTTATTGTCAACAAAAATAATATAAAAGAAAAGCTATTTCTGTATATATATGGAATTTTGTATAACATGGATTAAAAATAATTAATTAATTAAAATTAGATAATAATTGAAAAAGTCATAGAATTAAATTATAATTTCAAAATATCTAAAAATTTGTAGATGATTTTTTCATTTATTATAAAAATAAAATGATTACTAATTTGAACTAGTACTAAAATAAAAGTCTATAAATTTGTACACAATGTATAAATTTTTTATTTTATTAAAAATGATTAAAAATTAATTTTTCAAAAGATCTTATTTATGATAAATGCACTCAGATTTTAAGAGATGCCTAATTAGATTGAAATAATTATACTACATCCACCAATTTAATTTAGTGGACATCATTCCCATTTAGTTAAAAAAAACTACTTTTACAACGATTGAAAGACTTCTTGTGAACATAAGTAAACTAAAAGTTTCTTTAAAATATATATATATATATATATATATATATATATATATATATATATATATATATATATATATATATATAGGGAAAATTACTATTTGCACCTCAAGAATTTCAAAACTTTCCAAACAACCCCTGTGAGTTTTGAATACCTTGGACAATCCTTCCATTATTGTTTCACTTCCTTTTTGCCCCCTATAAGTCACGAGGACTAGGCCCATGTTATGAAATTCCATTGTTGCCCTTAAAAATGGTGGGAAAAAAACCGCCCAATAACATCATGTCAAACCTGTTTGCATTCTTTTTGTATTCATTTTTTGTTTTTTCTCAAGCAAAGTTTAGAAGACTTATATCACCTTGGATTGTTGGAGTTCTTCCGGTTACCCGATAAGGTGACAATCTCTTCATTCCCCTTGCCTTGATCATCCTTCTAGAGAGAGTAATAATTTCTTTTTATGTAGGTTTACTATGGAGAGTTTTTGTGCTATTGTTAGATACAAAGGGGAGGGACAAGTGCTAGTGTTCATGGCGCTGACTTCTTGGGAATGAGAGTAGATTTCTTATGTAGATTTCTTCTCGTTGTAAAGTTTTTCTCCTTTATGTTTGCATAGTTGTAGAAGTTGATTATTGATTAATTATCCAAGATTTCGCTTAAAAGTATATGTTTTTGCTTAATTATTTTAGTTTCCGCTTAAAACATAAGTTTCCACTTAAAACAAAGCAAAAACATAAGTTTTGCTTTGCTATCATTGTCCAATCCCAGTTTCCGTTTAAAATTATCCAGTTTCTATTTAAAATGTTATGTTTCCACTTAAATTTTTCTATTTCTGTTTAAAATATTATGTTTCCGCTTAAATTTTCCGGTTTCTTTTTAAAATGTTATGTTTCCGCTTAAAATGATGGTATAAAACCA
The DNA here is from genome assembly GCA_020875875.1 of Dioscorea alata. Lineage (NCBI taxonomy): Eukaryota > Viridiplantae > Streptophyta > Magnoliopsida > Dioscoreales > Dioscoreaceae > Dioscorea > Dioscorea alata. The sequence continues at coordinate 2,368,327 of CM037020.1, forward strand.
TTTCTTAAACAGAAAACTCATTTCTTAAATAGAAACATTGATATTTAAAGAGAAAAACCAATATTTACGTGACAAATTAATCATGGGTATAAACACCACTTAATCTTGCCCACTCGTACATCTTTAAATAGAAACAACGATATTTACGCACTTTTTTAAATGTAAATGCAATATGTTAAACAGAAACATCGATTGTTAAACAAAAACAACCAAGCATAAAGACGGCTGTTCTTTATTAGATAGAGACAACGGTATTTACATGAAAAAATATAATAAGTTTGTTGAAAATAATTTAGGTTAGCATGATTACATTATAACTACAAACAAAAGAATTTAGGTTAGCATGAAGAGTAATGCATGTACTCATTTCTTAAACAGAAATCTTATTTTTTTTTTAAACAGAAACATTGATATTTAAAGAGAAAAACCGATATTTATGTGAAAAATTAATCATGGGTATAAAAACCAATTAATTTTGCCCACCCGTACATCTTTAAATAGAAACAATGATATTTAAGCACTTTTTTAAACGTAAATGCAATATGTTAAATAGAAACATCGATAGTTAAACAAAAACAACCAAGCATAAAGACGACCGTTCTTTATTATATAGAAACAACGATATTTACATGAAAAATTTAATAAGTTTGTTGAAAATAATTTAGGTTAGCATGATTATATTATAACTACAAACAAAGTTATAACTACGAACAAAAGAATTTAGGTTACCATAAAGAATAATGCATGTACTCATTTTTTAAACAAAAAAACTCATTTCTTAAACAGAAACCACATTTCTTAATCAGAAATCTCATTTTTCAAACAGAAACCTTATTTCTTAAATAGAAACATCATGTTTTAAACAAAAACCTCATTTCTTAGACTGATACTATTAAACACTACATAATGCATCCATATCAAATTAAAAGGAGAAACATACATTATAAACATTACACAGTACAATGAGATTGCATGACAACCAAAAAAAATTCTCTTTCTAACAGAATACTTTACAAACCAAACGAGCAAAAACAATACACAAAATGTAAAAACAAAATAAAACTGCACAACTTCTTTAACGGCGTCCACTTCTCCTCAATACCTTAGAGCACAAACTGATAAAATGCCAAAGAGTTGAGCGGGAGTTCTCTCCTTCAAGACAATGGTAGAACAAAATTTCAGTTCTTTACAAGATGCCCAGGCAATGACAACTTTGGAAAGGGAAAAGTTGAAGAAGCAATGAGAGCAAATAACCGGCGCCTTTAATGGTTCTCTCGAGATTACACGTACTTGTCACAATTTCCCATGCAAAGGACAATTTCGTCCTAAAAATTCAAATTAACTTTGTCAATTACCGTTAGATGCTTGGGGGGTTTAAAAATCAGTGTATTCAAAGAGAAGGGGTTTTTATGGATATTCAAATTTAGGGGAGAATCTGTGTATATTGCAAACTTTGGGGGCCTCCTAGCGTAAAGGGTGCTCAAATCCACCCCAGCGGTAATTATTGTAAGTAGATATATGGCATGCATTTTGAGACACCAATAAATGTTGGCTAACATTTTGACCATATAAGATGAGCATTTAATTATTAGCTATGTAGACTCATTTTATATGAAATTTAGACAAAAGGAGACTTTTGACAAGTAATTTGTTTACTATTTCTAGTAATGCTATCAATTGGAAGATAAATATTGCAAGCTATAGTTGCTTTATCTACCATAGAAGATGTCAAGTATATGGATTTAGCAGTAGAAAATAAGTTTTATAGTTGCAGGGCTTACATGGTATGATTAGTGATCTTAGGATGATATAGAAAAAGACTAGTGTTCTCAAGAATACCCATCTTACAAATTACCAAATATACTGTGAGTGAATAAGACACGTTAATGTTAGATATCACTTAATTTGGGAATTATATCACAAGATGTTGTAATTTTACAAAAGTTATCAACATATGATAATCTAGCAAACTTGTTAACCCAACATAATTCTAGTTAGAAAATTTAGGTATTACCCATTTTTACCGGTACATGTAGTGCTTATAGCTCTGTTATGAGAGTATTTTGCCAAGTTAAATATTGAGATTTTATTTATTTATTTATTTATTTATTTCTATGATAGGGGAAATAAAAAGTAAAAGAGAAGAATTGTTGAGATGGCTACAATAATTTTTTGGTGGGGTTGACTCATGATCTTATTTAAAAATATATATATAACTTCGTGTGTGAGCTTTTTTTCTTTTGGAGTTAGTAAGTGGTTTTTTTTTTAAATAAAAAATATAAATTAAGAAATTATGAGATATTTAAAATTGAATATATTATTTTTTTGTGTATAATTTCTTTTGTGTACTACTTGTAGATGTACACTTTACAATTGATCTATGTAATTCTTTTGCCAATTTTCTCTTGTTCTCTATAATATGTTTTTGTGAAAGTACATGTGCCGGAGGAATTTATATACTTGTCTTCAACAAAAGAAATTTTGGCTAGGTAGTCATATATTGGTATTGTCCATGTGCATTAATCTACATAAAGTATTTCACTTATAAAATTTTATAATGATATAATTAATTTCAAGCAACAAGATATACAGATAAAACAAGAGTCTTCAAGTGAAAATCATAAATGATGACTATAATAATATTATTTCCTTCTGTAATGGTCTTATAATAATCATTGTTTTAAATATTTTATTTTTTTCTATTTTTAATAAATAAAATTGTTATATTTAAATATATAAGATCCTTAAAAAAACCTATATCCTCTCAAACATTTTATTTATGGTAAATTGCTTAGTAATGCTCCATCGCTGGAACAAATACTCTTGGGCCTTATGAAGCTTTAGAACATGTTAGGCCCCCTAACAGCTCCTTAGAATTTATATCCTATTTCATATTAAAAAACAATAAATATTAAAAAAATTTAATATTAAATGTCCAAAATGTTGAGATAATGATGTTTATTTTAGTTTGATTAGGATATGTTTGATTTAGATATTTAAGTTAGTTATGTGTTGATTAGAATTCAAATTAGTCAATGATTATCCTTTTAGAACTTTGCCTTTATAAAGGCTTCAATGTTTATGAATAAAGTGTGCAGTTTTCTCATCCCTTCTTTTAAGTTAACAGTGGTATCAAGAGCCTGGTTTTCAACAAAAGAGAGAGTTCTTTGTAGTGAAGAAATTCACAATGTCTGCAGACAACTTTGTGCAACCATCTATTCCACGTTTTGATGGTCACTATGATCATTGGAGCATGTTGATGGAAAACTTCTTAAAATCTAAGGAGTATTGGAATATTGTTGAATTCGGAGTTGCAACCCCGGATGTTGGAGTGGTATCTTCAGAAGCACAGCGGAAGGAACTTGAGGCATCAAAGTTGAATGGCTTGAAGGCGAAGAATTACTTATTTCAAGCCATTGATCGATCTATTTTGGAGACAATTCTTTGCAAAGAAACCTCCAAAGATATATGGGATTCAATGAAGAGAAAATATCAAGGCTCATCAAGAGTGAAGCGTGCACAACTTCAAGTATTGAGAAGGGATTTTGAAAATCTACAGATGAAGGATGGAGAATCGGTTAACAACTATTTTGCAAGAACCATGGGGTTAGCCAATATTATGCGTTTTCATGGGGAGAAGATGAATGATGTTGCAATTGTTGAAAAGATCTTGTGATCTTTGACAGCAAAATTTGACTATATAGTCTGCTCAATTGAAGAATCAAAGGACATAGATGCACTCTCCATTGATGAACTACAAAGCTCTTTATTAGTTCATGAACAGAAGATTAATCGTAATTTTACTGCTGAGGAGCAAGCTTTGAAGACTTCTACAACCAACAACTTCTCAATATTACGAGGTAAAGGTCGAGGTGAAAGTAGAGGAAGAGGAAGAGTAGAGAGAGGCTACAGAAGTGGCAACAGAAATACTGATGATAGTTATCTACAAAGTAAAGGAAGAGGACGAGGTCAACAATTTGATAAATCTAAGATTGAGTGCTTTAGATGTCATCGATTTGGTCATTACCGTTCTGAATGTTACACCAAACTACCTAATGACAAAGACAAAAGAGAAAGGTCAAATTTTGTAGAAAATAAAGAAGCGGAGACTCTGCTAATGGTAATTAAAGATAGTCAGGAATCTCACAAGTCAAATATTTGGTTTGTGGACACTGGTTGTAGCAACCATATGTGTGGAAGTAAGTCCTTCTTTTCTTACTTAAATGAAGATTTTTACTCTACTGTTAGTTTTGGAGATTGCTCTATGGTGAATGTGATGGGAAAGGGTAATATTAATATAAAAACCAAAAATGGTTTTATAGAAAAAATTTCTAATGTTTATTATGTTCTTGACTTGAAAAGTAATTTGTTGAGTGCTGGTCAGTTGCAAGAGAAGGGATATACAATTACTATTCAAAAAGGTACTTGTGAAATATATGATCCTTGTAGAGGTGCAATTGCAATTGTGCCCATGAGTTCAAACAGGTTGTTTCCTATAAAGATTGAATATACCCAACCTTGTTTGATGGCTAAAACAAAAGACTCCTCATGGCTATGGCATTATCAGTATGGTCACTTAAGCTTTGGCGGATTGAATACACTCCAAGAAAAAGATATGGTTATAGGGCTTCCTAAGATTACTGTTCCCTCCCAAATTTGTGAAGAGTGTGTTGTTGGCAAACAACATCGTACTCCTCTTCCTCAAGGAAAGTCTTGGAGAGCAAAAGATGTTCTAGAACTTGTTCACTCTGATATTTGTGGACCAATAAATCCTACTTCTAATGGAGGTAAAAGATATTTTATTACTTTTACTAATGATTATTCTCGGAAAACTTGGGTTTATTTTTTACAGGAGAAATCAGAAGCTTTTAGTACATTTAAGAGCTTCAAAGCATATGTTGAAAGTGAAACTGGGAAACCTATTAAAATAATTCACACTGATCGTAGAGGAGAGTACTGCTCAAAAGACTTTGAAAGGTTTTGTAATTATCATGGCATCCGAAGAGAGCTCACAGCTTCCTATTCCCCACAACAGAATGGTGTATCAGAAAGGAAAAATCGAACTATCCTCAATATGGTACGAACCTTGGTAACAAAAAGCAGAATTCAGAAGAATTTTTGGCCAAAAGCAGTAAATTGGAGCATTCATATCTTGAATAGAAGTCCTACTTTTGTTGTTCAAAACAAAACACCAGCAGAAGCATGGAGTGGAAGAAAACCAACAGTAGATCACTTCAGAATTTTTGGTTGCATTGCATATGCACATATTCTAGATGAGAAAAGAAAGAAACTTGATGATAAAGGGCAAAAGTGTGTTTTTCTTGGGATTAGTGAAATATCCGAAGCTTTTAAATTGTATGATCCATTGACAAAGAAAATTGTGGTGAGTAGAGATGTTATTTTTGATGAAGAGAGCACTTGGAATTGGAGTAAGCAGCAACCTACTTCAATTATAATTAGTGATGAAGCCGAAGAAGAAGGAGAACATGAAGAAATTTCAACTAATGAAGCCTCTACTACTGCTGAAATATCACAAACAACAGCAGAGACCCCTATTACTCGTGTTCGAAAAAGGCCGGCTTGGATGGCAGATTATGAGGTAACAGATTTCAATCAATCTGAAGACCTTGCTACTCACTTTGCTCTATTTTCAGATTTCGAAAAATAAAACATGGGAGTTGACTGAACTTCCCAAAGAGCAAAAAAACATTTGTTTAAGGTGCATATATAAAACAAAATTAAACAAGAAAAGAGAGATGTCAAATCTAATTAGATTTACAGACAATGATTACGCAAGAGATTTAGATGATCTGAAACGCACATCCAGTTATGTACTTATGATGGGTTTTGGAGCTATATCATGGTCATCAAAGAAGCAATATATTGGCATTCCTTCAACTACTGAGGCTGAATTTGTAGCAGCAACAACATGTGCATCTCAAGTAGTATGATTGAGTCAATTCAAAAATGAAAAGCATTCATGCAAGGGAGAAAGTTTTAAAATATTTAAACTTATGTGATAAACATAAGTTTAAGGGAGGGTGTTGAGATAATGATGTTTATTTTAGTTTGATTAGGATATGTTTGATTTAGATATTTAAGTTAGTTATGTGTTGATTAAAATTCAAATTAGTCGATGATTATCCTTTTAGAACTTTGCCTTTATAAAAGCTTCAATGTTTATGAATAAAGTGTGCAGTTTTTATATTTCCTTCTTTTAAATTAACACAAAATAATAATAATAATAATATAATTTGTTATATTTTTCTCTCTCCAATTCTATTTATTTGTGCATTTTAAAATTGTGGTTAAAATTAGTTGATAGTCTTAAAGTTATAAAAATTATACTAAATTTTCAAAATTACTCTTAATTAAAAGTTTATAAATTTTTTTATTAATTTATCTCTATTTTGATTATATTTTTTTATTCTCTTTTTCAAAATGGTGCTTTACGTTCAAGCATAAAAATATATTAAAAATAAAAAAATAAATTTAGAAAAAAATTATTTAATGTTTTACAAATTTTTAAAATTGACAAGTAAGAAAACTAAAGAAAGAGACTTTAAATAAAAAAAAAATCAATCTTGTGATGTGAAGAGGGAGGGACAGGCAACTCTTGGCCTTCCCAAAAATTAATTAATGTCACCTAATTATACCTTGAAAATTAACAATATAAAAATGTCTACCATATATAAATTACCTCTTGAGATCCACAAAACAGTGAGAATGTTTTCTTTGTTTTCCTTTTCTTCTTGATAAACTTGTTTTTTTTCCCCCTTTTCATTCTCCAAAATGAAATCTCAAAGGATAATGGGATTGCTATGCCTTCTTCAACGTGAGTCACCAAATAACCACTTAGTTCTTCATCATTTGAGGTATTATTTATTTATTTATTTATTTATTTATATTTTTCTTTATTTTTAGCCAGCATGATTTATTTATTTTTTATTAATTTATCTCAACAGTTTTTTAAAAAAATATTTTAACAAAATGAAATTAAATTGAGAGTCTTGAGACCCTTGTGAAATTATTAGAGCATTTTTTCTGAGATTGTTCAGCATATATACCACTGTAAAATTCTATAATTATCCTTCTTCCTCTGAAAATTTACAATTTTCATTATATATATAATTATCATGTTTAGACCCTTAAAGGACAAAACTTGACAAATTTAAAACTCAAACTATTTAAATCAGAAAAAAAATTATTTTTTTTTCTAATAATGTAAATTAACAGAAAACCTATGTTTATTATGAGTTAATTTTCAAAATTTCAAGCTTACTACTAATTTATTCTATATTTATTTTATATATATATATACACACCTTTTTTTTTTTTTTTTGCTTTTCTAAATAAAAAGATTTCATTAAAACAAACAAATCTCTTTGCAATATAGACGTAATTATGAAGTTCCTCAGGGGTATAATTACAAAATTTACTCTCATTAGTTTGATTGACGTCTTCCCAAGGCTCTTCAATTTTGAATTTTTTTTTTTCTTTTTGATTTCTAGGGTTTCTTCGTTTGGCTTCTCGTTCTCTCTTGGAATCCTTGGCGCCAGGGCGCGGATGGAGATGGACGGGGAGGAGCTGACGGCGCAGGAGACGGCTCTGTATGACCGCCAGATCCGTGTTTGGGGCGCTGATGCTCAGCGGAGGCAAACTTTTTCCACCATCTCTTGGATTCTGTTTGGCAATGCTGTGTTTCAATGTTTTTGATTTTTTCTGTGTTTTGGTTGCTTGTTTTGTTGATTAGGTTGAGCAAATCGCATATCTTGGTCAGTGGTTTGAGTGGCACCTCAGTCGAGGTAATTCGTGGATGTATGATTAGGGTTCTTTCTTCACTTTTATTTGCCAATCTTGTGCTGTAATAATCTGTTTTGGTTTTTGTTTTCTAGTAGAGAAGAGTGGAAAATTTATTATTTTTCTTAGTTGTAAGAGCAATGTAGATTAAAAAAAATGGGTCTTTTTGCGTATTGGAAAGGAAGGAAAATTTGCGAGTTTAGATGAGAGGTATATTTAAGGGAAGGAAGTAATTCATTTGAATTTTCGGGATGGTTTTGGTATTTAGTTGGAAGGCTCATGTTAAATTTAAGATTCCGAAGTGAAGGCCAGGGAACTGTGTTGGTGTTCATCAAAGATTTTATTTATAACACTTTCATGATAATTGTATTTATTTAACTAAATTATCAAATGCTATTTCTCCTGTTAATATGTATAAAGAAAATTGTTGTGTTCTTTGAGCTCTATTTAAGTGTTTTTGTCAAAGAGGTCCTGATGATGAGCATTGCTTTATTTCTTTGGTTTTGTAACTACCTTGATGGAATTTTAGCTTGCAGTGGTCATTGTGAATGCTTATATCGTTTCCTTGTTCATGGTTAGTTTTGCAAGAATATTGTGCTTGCTGGAGTTGGAAGCTTGACACTTATGGATGATCGTTCTGTCACTGAGGATGCCCTTCAAGCAAATTTTTTGATTCCTCCACTTGAATCTGAATATGGCGGGAGATCTCTTGCTGAACTTTGTTGTGAATCGCTGAAGGATTTCAATCCCATGGTTCGTGTTTCAGTGGTAAAAGGTGAGTTCCACTATTAATATGCGTTCATAAATTGATGTGATTACTCGTATCGAAGTCTTATTGGCAACTTATTTTAGGTTTTTTCTATGCTGTTCATGCCGTTTAAAAGATTACCTTTTGATGCTTTCAGGTGATTTGGCACAATTTGATGGTGAATTCTTTGACAAATTTGATGCTGTTGTTGTCAGCGGTTGCACTTATAATACCAAAGTACTGAATGCTTCGATTATATATTAACATGCTCTATCACCATATATGTTGTCTTGGAGTTTCCATAATTATTACTATATATTTGTTCTATTTAAAGTTGAAGTTATTGGTAAGTGGCGTGCTTCATCAGCATGGTCTATTTGATATATTGACAAATTTCTGCCATTCTTCTCACAGAAAGCAGTTAATGAGAAATGTAGGAAGCGGTCAAAGCGGGTTGCATTTTATGCTGTGGAATGTAGGGGCTCATGTGGTGAAATTTTTGTTGATCTGCAGAACCACTCCTATGTGCAGGTCTTTTTCTATTTGTCTTCTTTTGATAGTTCAAACCATTGTTTTTCTTGAATGATTAAGTTACCTGAGACTTAATCATACTTTGCCAATGTTTATTATAATTCTACTATGATTTTTCATGGGTGATTTGTTACCTGAGGATGAATTTTTATTGTTCCAATGCTTGTTTTGGTGAATTTATTAAACTGAGCTGTGTGTCTTGCTCCTTTAACTTAAGGACTCTGGTGAAAAAACGTATCTTCTGAGAAAAAACGTATCTTCTGAGCATGCTCTATTTTCTTGCTCAGGCTCATTAGCAACTCTGGTCCAGTTGGGTTTGCTTAATTTAGATACTAATAAGTTCTGTCAGTTTGAAAATTTAACCATATTACAAATTGAACCGTGCTTCTATTTTCTTTAGGCCAACATGGTAGAAGAATTGCAAACAACTGCTGAACATAGAACCTGGTATCTTACTTTATTTACATTTTCTTTTTTGAAAAATGTGGACAATCTATTTTGAGGGAGAGGAGAAATGAACCCTTGACATCTGATTGGGGCGTGGAATGAAGAGCCCTCCTATTACATTAGTCAAAGTTATTTGTATTTATTTAAATATGTGCCAATGCATGAAGAATAAGAAAGGTTTCGAATGAGAAGTGTTCCATTTCTGACATTTGTATGGCAGATGTTTAATGTAAACTTTTTTACAGGCGGAGATAATCTATCATGTAGAAGTTTGTAAGCCATTGAGCTTAATTTACCATTTTGCTTTCTGCAGAAAAAGTCCAACGCCGCCGCTGAATGCATTCTCAATTATCCTAGTCTTGAGGTATGTCCCCTGATATGATCAATAACATGATGTTTATGAGAAAACTTTAGTTTTTAGATAGTTGCATTTCCTCTATTTATTTTGAGCATACTGTGAGTGATGTTGAATAATTATATTCATTTTGTGCATTAACTATATTTTAGGAATCTCTCTAGTGTTGCTTTTTTGAATCCTCATTGAGTAATTGTGGTCCACTTTTTGTCATGTTACATGGAAAAAAGTTACATGAATAGGCATGTACAGCTTGGTGGATAGATTGGATATTTATAATGCTGATAGAATTGTAATCATCATATGGAAGGCATCTAATTGTTGCTTTAGTTCAGTTGGTTATAGCTAAATAACTAATTGATACCAATTGTCAAGGAAAGCTTTCAATTCTAAACTATAACAGTATAACTACAAATTAAGTCACCTGTTGGCAACATATATTGAATTATGCTATGTTCTTATTTCTCTTTATGTACTAAAAATGCTTTATTCGCATGTTGTCTAACTGTTTCGTGCATGTCTAGTTGTTTCTAATTAATCTTGATTCTTCAACTCAGGAAGCAATCATGATGCCTTGGAAGGGTCTTCCTAGGAAAGTAACCAAACTGTATTTTGCCTTGAGAGGTGTGTAATGATGTTCTTTGGTTCTAGTTTGTGCATGAGTCTGGGTGGGACAATCAATTGAATTTTTGGGTTACACTATGAATAATCTCTATTTTCTTTTCATGCAATCTCGTTCACCTTGTGTACTTTTGACTTTGTTGTTGATTTTTTTTAATTTCTTTTCTTCCTAATATTCACTTCAATTGTACCACAAGAAAATGAACGACGATATTGAGACCTAGTGTAAGAATTATCAATATTTTTGGCTATTAGCACTTTCATAACTTGTACTTTTTAGCAGTCATGATTTATTATTTAATATTATCGGCTTTACTTATGCTAAGTTGATATCTTCCAATTGTTTCATGTGCCATTTCTTGTTCAATACAGTGATTGAAAAATTTGAGTTGTTTAAAGAACGAAATCCTGGTGAATTATCTGTTTCTGATCTCTCTGATGTGCTGAAACTGAGCAAGGAACTCTGTGAAGCACAGGTACTATTGTCTGATTTAGTGTATTGTAATCACTTAATTTTCCATAGTTTTAACAATTTGTAGTTGGCACTTGCAGTCTTTGAGTGAATCTCATATACCAGTTGCTCTTCTTGAACGGTTACTAGCGGCTGGCAGCAGAGAATATCCTCCTGTATGCGCAATCCTTGGGGGAATTCTTGGCCAGGTTCACATTTTCTCCTTCAAGCTTGTTATTTGTTTGGCTGTTAAACCTGTAGATAAGCAAACCACATACCATCCCCTTTGTTTTTGCTTCCCTTGAAGTGAAGTATGCACCTTTGTTATTCACTGTGGTATATGAAGCTTAACTATAGCTATAGTGATCTATAACTAATTGTTGGTGCTTACATTAGCAATAGAAAAGTTCGATCTATTTGTCGTACAATACCACTATCCTTCATTTTTGGCATAAAGAGTGCCGTATCTATGCTTATCAGTCAATTTTGCACTATGGCTTTTGTGATTATGGAGTACAAGAGGTAAATTTAGACATGTTTGCCATGATAAAGTCTTCGCTACTGTTAAATGCTCTTCTAGCATTCACATTGTATGGTTTTCAATTAGGCTAAAGTTGATTTGAGGATTTTTGTTTCCCTGTTTTGATTTCACAAAGATTTATGTTAACCATTTACAGTAGTAATTCCATATGGATTATTTCATCGCCTAAATACATCCCATTGAAGACTTTATTAGTTGTAGACAAGAGTGGCACTAAAAGTATTACATGCATAGTTTGTGTTGAATTTTCTGGTGGTTCTAAAGCTGAGCCATTTACCGACTTATCAGGAAGTGATCAAAGCACTGTCTGGGAAGGGTGATCCTCTCAAGAACTTCTTCTACTTCGACACTGCTGACGGGAAGGGCGTGATCGAGGACATATCTAACCAATCTGCAAACTCAGCTGATGGCAAAGCTGTGAGAGTGGATGTAGCCAACATTTCTGAATGCTGATGGTTGCGACGGTGATTAGCATAATCGACGTTGTCTAAATTATGATAAACTAAGGAGTAGTTATTTATTTATCGGTTAACCAGAAGTTAAAAAGCTTGTTTAGTATTTTGTACTATGGAACTGAAACTTGAACAAAGTTTTGTATAGCAAGTAATTATTACAGCTTGGTCTGATTTTGAAGTTATTACAGTTTATAATGCTTGCCTTTGGATTATTTTTTTTATTGTTTTTATATTATATTGTTCATCATGATGGTACTTGTTTTTGAGGAAATAGGTGAAATTCAAGCAACGGGTTAATAAATTTTTTTTTTAAAATATTGTTATAATGTCTCGTTTCCGTGTGTCATATTGTATTCTCTTTAAGTAAAATATTTGGCAAAAATTAACTTTCCATTGATGTAATTTGTTCTTCACTGAATCTTAAAGGTTTAATTTTATATGCTAAATATATATATATTTTTATATATATGCTATTATTTGTCTTGTTTCCATTTTCTAAGCCATCCTTCTGTTAGTTGGAAACGTGCATAAGTTTAAGAAATTGATTCTTTTATTTAATAGGAAAAATGAAGGATGTTGATCCAAAATTTAGATAGTAGTAAATTTAAAATTAGAAGATTTAATTGACCAAAATGAAATTTATATGATAATAGAGGACAATTTAGTGTGAAAATATTTGTTTATAAAAGAAGAAAAAGACCTTAAGGCCTTTAGATGTTTATAAGCCTCTAGACTAACTTGAAGGGCACTATGATATTTCCAATAACTAACGAGTCACTATTTTTATCTATAGTTTTTGCATACATCAAATCAATTTTAAATTATTATAATATCAAAATTTCCAAATTTCATTCTCTTCTTTTTCCCTCGGTATTCTTCTTTTTTTTCTTAATCATTTTTTTTAACATCTTTTTTTATTGTTGTTCTTCTTCTCTAAGATATTCATTATTAATCTTCTCATTTTTTAGTTTTTTTTCTTCTCTTTGTCTATTATTTATTGTAGAACTTTATTGATAATCCTTGGAAGTAACTACTACCTGCTTAGATTGTAAATCTACTTGGATTGGATCATGCTCTATACGTTCAAATTCAAGAAAGAGTAGGCACATTTTACTAGTTTAGAAAGATTAACTTCTGATATAGTGCTGAAAAAGAATTGAAGTGGAGTTGTGAATAACTGAGTAAATAATAGATTACATAAATTGCCCTAGGTTGTTAAAATTTGGTACAAAAGGGAGGAAGGGCAAGGTGGTAATTCTAATTGGCTGAGGTGTTAACATAATTACACAAGTTACTCTCGCCTATTAATTCAATTACAAAAGAGAGATGAAAATGGGGTAATTTCTCAAGTGTTGAGGTGTTATGGTGGTTGAAACCGGCACATAGAAGGAGGAATGACTTGGCATCTGAACTGTTATAAGGGGAGGAGCTGCTCTTTGATCTTCATAATTTTCTTGTAAATTTGTTCTTCTATGATATTCTTTCTCATTTATTGCTCTTGAATCATTGTTGTAACTTGAATCCTCTTGAGAGTAGTGCATTAGTTTGGCATCATAAAGTTTGAATCTTGAAGGAAAAAATTCAACATTTTCTCTATAGAGTGGAGAGATTGATCCATAGAAACTAAAGGACAAGAAATGAAGAAGCTTGAAGATACTCTTAGGAGTCTTCTCAGAGATCAGATCGAGAAACAAGATATAGAAATTCAAGAAATTAAAGAAAGACAACTCAAAGACATGGAAGAGGCAAGACCTATGTTTCTTAAGTTGGAAACAATGATTAGTTCTCAAATTTTTGGAAATGTTTCACCTAATGTTAGATTAGAGATAGATAATTGTCATAAGATGATTAAGTCAAAATTAACTAGACTGAAGTTTTCTAAATTCTGTGGAGAGAATCTTGGTGATTGGAAGTATAAATGTGATCAATTCTTTGAGTTTGATGACACTCCAGATGATGGAAAGATTAAGCTTGTATCCTTGCACTTAGATGGAAGAGCACTTCAATGGCATCAAAATTTTATGAAAAACATATTGAGAAGAAGGATGCCTAAGTGGATTGCTTATATGTAGGTGTTAAGAATTAGATCTGGTGATGAGTTGCATTGTGATCCTATGGTAGAGCTTATGAGTCTTAAGCAAATTGGTTCAGTACAACCCAATTGAGATAAATTTGATGGCATTCTTAATAAATTTCAGCTCTTGGAAGGGTATACTATGACTTGCTTTCTTAGTGGTTTGAAGGATGAGATTCAATATCTTGTTATGATGTTTGCTTCCAAAAATTTGCAACAAGTTATTAGTTTAGCTAAATTACAGGAGCTAATGGTTGAGAATTTACAAAAAAAAAGAAAAAAAGGGGGCGAGCGGGCGGGCAGGCGGGAATCTTTGTTACCCACACCCAAGTTTCAGCAATAATTGGGACAACATTCTTATAACAAGGGCAACAACTTCAATTTGATAGGAAATACTAACAAACCATATAAGTAATTAACTAGCAAGGAGATGGACAAAAAGGAAGTAACGGCCGTGCTTTTGGTGTGATGAAAGATATACACCGAGTCATCAATGTAAAAAGAAGAAACTATACAAAATGGATTTGTATAGAGAGGAGAATACTAAAACTATTGTTACTAAAAATGAGAAAAACTATACTAAAATTGAAGACAATGTACCCAAAATAAAATCATCAGTAATTTCTTTGAATGTACTAGCAGGTATACCTTCATTGAGTGACTACAGAACTATGAGATGAGTGGTTCCTTAATTAGACATAAAATGCACATTCTAATTGATTTGAGCAGTTCATATAACTTCATAGATATATTTACAGTGGAGAAGTTGAGGTGTAAAGGTGTTCCTAGTTCTCTTGTCACTGTGGTAACAACTTATGGAAATAAATTCAATGTGAGAAAATTATATAACTTCATAGATATATTTACAGTGGAGAAGTTGAGGTGTAAAGGTGTTCCTAGTTCTCTTGTCACTGTGGTAACAACTTATGCAAATAAATTCAATGTGAGAAAATTTGTATTGGGCTAAATTGGAAGATGTATAGATAGGAATTTTAAGCTAATTTTTCGGTCTTACCTTTGGAGGGCTATTAGATGGTATTAGGAATTAATTCAATGGCTAGCGCTATTAGGCCCTATTATATGAAATTTTAAGTATTTAAGAATGGAGTAAAAAAAAAAATGGTTTTAAGAGGATCTCCTTAGCCTAGACTTTAATTGATGCAAGGGAAATATTTGATTATGGCACTACAATTGCTAGCATAGTTATGTAAGATGCAGCTTTGTTCTTTACATGCTATAATAATTTTGAACATGGCAAAAGAAATAGTTAAACAGTAAAGTCACTATACTTCATAACAGAAGGAAGAGTTGGAACAATTATTATTGAAGTTTGAAAAATTTTTCAGTGAAATGCAGTCATTACCTCCTAATAGAAGCTGTGATGATAAGATCATACTAATGGAGGGAACAAATCCAATTTGTGAAAGGCCCTATAGATACCTTGTATTCCATAAAAATAAATTTAAGGGGTTGGTGACTGAAATCTTGGAAAAAGGAATTATTAGATCAAGCTCTAGTCCATTTTTATCTCATGTACATGTTGGTCAGAAAAATACAGTAGCTAATGTATATTTGTGGATTAAATAGTCCTTAATGAAAAGACTATCAAAGATAAATTTTCAATTTCGTTTATTGAGGAGTTGTTGGATAAATTGAACTGAGTTGAGTACTTTTCTAAGTTGGATCTTTGATATGGTTATCCCCAAATTATAATGAATGAAGAGGATATTAGTAAGACCGCTTTTAGAACTTATGATGGGCATTATGAATTATTACTCATGCCATTTGGTTTGACTAATGCTCCATCCACATTTCAAGGTAAATGAATGACATTTAGAATTTTTTTCTCAAGAAGTTTGTATTAGTGTTTTTTTTTTAATAACATATTGGTATATAACAAAGCTTGGAATCTAAATATGGAACACTTGGGCATAGCACTTAGGACATTACAACTTTATTAATTAAGTCCTAAAAGGAGTAAGTGTTTATTTGCTGAAAAGAAAATTGATTATCTTAGACAGATAATCCGTAAGGGTGGTGTGGAAAAAAATAAACAAAAGGTGGAAGGAATATTATCTTAGACTACACCTAATTTAGTGAATGAGTTGAGAGGGTTTTTGGGGTTGGTTGGGTATAATAGGAGGTTCATTAAATATTTTGGAATTATATCCAAACCATTGGTCACTATGTTGAGGAAGGAAAACTACAAATGGACATAAGAGAGTATCACAGCTTTTGAGAAGCTTAAAGAGGTCATGACTAATGTTCTATTATTGGCATTGCCAAATTTTAATATTGAATTTACTGTTGCAATTACTAATGCCAGTGACAAGGGAGTTGGGGCTATGTTAATGAAGTTAGGTAGGCCAATAACTTACTTAAGCAAAGCTTTATAGTAGAGACATAAGGTCTTATCTACCTATGAAAAAGGGATGTTGCCCATAGTTTTAGCTATTCAAAATTAGAGGCCCTACTTACTATGGAGGAATTTTTAAATAAAAGATAACCATCAAGGTTTAAATTATTTACTACAACAAAAGATTGTTACTCCAATTCAATAGAAATGATTAGCCAAGTTACTGGGTTATAACTTTGAACGCTTATGTAAAAAAGGAGCAAAGAATAAGGTAGTAGATGCCATATAAAGAAATCTAGCCTCATGACTATTTCAGTAGTAAACTCGGAAATTTGGAATAAAATTTATAGTTTTTGGCAAAGTGATACTTAACTATCAAATTTAATCGAACAATTGCAGTAGGGAACCACATTATGCTTAGTCACAAGACAGGAAAGTATTGAGAAATGATGAATTGGAGTAAAGGAATTACCAGTTTTATAAGGAAAATGGGGGGCTACTAGTTACTTTTATTAAAAAGAAGTGAAGAGAAATATACATATGCTTACAAGTGAGTGTGAAGTGTGTAAAAGAAAAAATGGAAAATAAACTGCCAGCAGGTTTGCTATAGCCACTACCATTGCCACTAGGAATTTGGGAGGATATCAATATTAATTTATAAAAGGACTGCCTAATTCTTAAGGAAAAATACTATCCTAGTTGTAGTGGACAGAATGAGCAACCCACTTTATTGCTTTATCATATCCCTATATTACAATGGCAATGGCTTAAGTTTTTTTGGACCAAATTTACAGGCTCCATGGTTTACCCAAGTCAATTACTAGTGATAGAGACCCTATCTTTGTAAGCAAATTGTGGAGAGAATTGTTTAACTTGCAAGGTGTAAAACTAGAAAACTCAACTACTTATCATCCTCAAAAGGATGGTCAAATTGAAGTGGTGTATAGGTGTTTGGAACAACATCTTAGGTGTATGACAAGAGAAAGGCCTTAGGAGTGGATGAAATAGCTATCTTTAGCTGAATGGTGGTATAACACCAATTACAATTCCTTTATTAAAGCTACTCCATATGAGATTGTCCATTGGTAAAGGCCACCAATGCATATTCCTTATGAGGTTGCTAGCTATAAATTTGAAGTGTTAGATAGAAGTTTGTTAGCCAAGGAACAATTCTAAAAACACTCAAGGAAAATTTATCAAAGCAAGAAATTGAATAAAGAATCTGGCTAGTAGGAAGGAATTGGATAGTGAATTTAAGATAGGAGACATAGTTTACTTTTAGTTGCATCCATCAAAATAGACTTCAATAGCACAAAGGCAATGCCACAAGCTTTCTACGAAGTAATTTGGCTCTTCTATGGCATAATTAAAGCTCGTGTGGGAAAAGTAGCTTATAAAATCAGTATACCATAGGATGCAAAACTCAAAAATATATTACATATTTTACAACTTAGAAGGAAGGTTGGTAACAAGGCTATTTCTACTGTTTTACTAGAATTTTCTCATTTATTTGAGGAATTACGGCAAAAATCAATTGCTAGTTTAGATAGGTAGTTGGTAACAAGATTTAACAAAGATATAACTAAAGTTTTGGTGTGATGGACTAATTCAACTCCTGAGGAAGCTACTTGCGAGTATTATGAAGATTTACTGAAGAAATAGCCTTCATTTTGCTTTTAGAATCCTTGAGGACAAGGATCGTTTCAAGGGGAAGAAGTTGATATAGTGTTGAGAAAGAATTGAAATAAAGCTATGAGAATACATGGATAAATAGCAAATTATATAAATTACCCTTGGTTGTTAAAGTTTGGTATAAAGGGGAGAAAGAGCAATGTGGTAATTCCAACGGACTGAAGTGTTAACATAATTACATAAGTTACCCTCTACTATTAATTCAGTTATAAAAGAGAGAAGGACAGTGAGGTAATTTCTCAAGTGTTGAGGTATCATGGTGGTTGAAAATAATATACATAATAGAGGGAGGGAATGTATATCACTATCCGACCATAGTGAAATATGGTTATTTTTTTCGGTATTTTTCGTCTATTATTCTCTTCTATCTTTCTTTCAAAAAAGTGACTTTGAAGTCATTACAAATTATATGCAAGTCTTTTAAGACTTTACGCCTTTATATAATTATCTGAATATATTTGAGATGCGATAAGGTTAAAATGTTATTGCAAACATTCTTCTATAGGTCCACATCAATCAAAATCAGATCCAAATTGAAGAAATTAAGCAAGAGCAATCAAACCCTAATTCAACTTGTCAAACAAAAATAGAGAGCTCTTGTTGTTTTAATTTAAATCCCACCAATTCAATCAATCCATGCAAATGAACAAAAACTAATCCATCTTTGGGCCCTTCAAATTTATTTCACAATCTTTGATTCGCTCACTCATCTTCTTCATTTGATTTGATTGTTCAATATTTGTGATTAGAAATATAATTTTAATAATTATTGAATTTTTAAAATTTTTGTCTTTTATTTTCTAAAAAATTTGATTGATACCCTTTTAAAAGTGGATATAATTACTAATATTATCTCCTATAAATTACATTTTTTTTTATATATATGTTTATAAAGTGATTTTATATTTTTTTTTTGTTTTTGAAGATAAAAACAAATTTTTTAATATATAAATAGAACAAATACAAGCAAAGAATAATTATTTCTAAGGGTATGTAAACAAACATTATTTTCAAAGGGGTACGCAAGCAAAAAAATTTCTTTTGTATGTTTGTATGTGTATTTTTTTTTTTTTGTTGAATTTTCTAAGAAAAATAAAGTGAGGGTGGAAACAATTATTTTTTAAAAAAATAATTAATTAATTTTTAGTTAGAGAGGTATACATATATTAACAAAAAAAAAAAAGATGATTTTCACAAGATGTATATATAACCAATTAAACCATATTTTCTAATGTTTGTTTTGGATTATATTTCTTTTCAAACCTAATTGACAAATCTAGTGTTCAACAGTGCCGACTAAAGTTTGAATATGAACTCATTTAGAAATAGAAGTCAAGATTGATAAGATTTTTGGAGCATTCTCTATCTATTTAATGCAAATGGACATGAAAAGTATTAATTAATTAATTAATTAATCCTAACTCTATAAAGTTGTTGGCCTTTGGCTTCTTTCAATTATTGCCAATGGCTATCAGTGCCAATGCATCACAGCTTGACTTTTTGGACCAGTTTCTAATCTTTCTTATATTTTTTATTTAAATAATAAAAATAAGTCAAATATGAGTCAATATTTTTAATTTTAAATGTATGTTTTTTTTTCAAATAACATTTTATAAACATTGATTTTTTTATTAGTATTTACTAAAAAAACAAAAGTGTCCTGTATTATTTATTTTAAATAACCTTTCAATTGCTTCATGAAAAATAATCCACAGATAGCAACCTAACAAATTAATTTTTATTTTAAATTTTGGAAAATATAAAATGATCAAAGTATATAAAAAATTTTAAATTTAATCTAATTTTTTAGAAAGACAAAAGAATGGTCCCAAGCTTGTTCAAGTTTGACTTGTTAGCTCATTGATAATGATAGTATTAAATAATTAATATATATTAAATTTGAAACAATACTATCAATCAATTACATGTTAAATGAAACTCTTTAACGTTTGATTGTGTTAAAAAAAAAATCTATGTCAATTTCATAGGATTAAATTCTCCAAAAGTAGTTCCAAAGTAGTTATCAATGGATTCTACTTCCAATTGAAATTTTGATTAATTTGAGGCCGGCAATGCATAAAACTTATTGAATAAATAAATAAATAAAATGCGAGGCTACTCTAAACTGACTTCCCTCAACCATAAATTGCCAATTCAAGCTAAGCATGTGTGCTTGAATGAGAATGAGAGGATAGATTTCCTTCTATCCCAAAACAATAAAAACATGAGAATGAATATATCCATGATATGATAATATAAATAAATATTAATATATAAATTATCATAAACAATATAATTATTAAATGTTTTTGTTTGTACATCTCTCTGAAAATGGAATTTATATATATATATATATGACAATATGTTATCTATGGACGTCCATAGATTTCTAATCTATGGAAGTTCTATTATCAGCCGTTGGATCATGATCTAACGGATGATGTTGATAAACAGTAATTACTGTTTAAAACAGTAATCACTGTAGATATTACTGTAGCAATTACTGTTCATCAATGATGGCTGTTGGATCTCGATCCAACGGTTAATAGTGGACATCCATAGGTAAAAAATCTATGGACGTCCATAGAGGATTGGTCCTCTATATATATATATATATATATTAAAAAATTTAACTAAAAATTATATAAATTTTTTTGTATCACCATCGTAGATGTGCTGGAAGGGATGACCTCTCTCTCTCAGCCAAGTACAAACATGCAGGGACGGAACCAAGACTAACTGGTAGCGGGGGCTATAGGTAGAAGATAAAAAAAACACTAATGACACTAATCAATATTTATAAAAAAACCTCCCTCTCAATTATACCTAATTGTTGTTATTATTTAATGAGGTTTGTTAATAAAAATTTATTCTAATTAAAAAAATAAATTTTTTTATTAACATAATTTGAAAAGATATCATAAATTTTCTTTTTTTACCTCATAGATTATATAAATATAAATTTTATGGGCCATTGGATATTTTTAATTATAAATTTTTTTAAAAAAAAAGTAGTTGTAGAAAAGGGATATTAAAGGGTTTAAAAATAATAATTTCAGAAAAATATCACTTTGAAATTCGTTAACTTACACAAATCTAGAAATAATTTCTATTTAACTAATTAAATAAATCACCAATTTTTGTGATAATTCCGAATCTCAAAATATTTTTCACATGATATCAGTGCATTAATAGACAAATCAAATGTGTTTCTCCTAAGATATTATATATATTAATTATAATATATACATATATTCAAAATTAAAAAATCAATAATTTTTTTAATAAAAAAAAAGTTCCAAAACTTAAATGCCCCTCCCTCACAAATCACAATCTCAAAGTCCTGGTGTTATATTAAATCCTCTCATCATCATCCTCTTGCTTGTGAGACTGAAACCCTGACATGCTCTGAGCCTCCAACCTTGTGACCATAGAACAAAAGTTGTTGTTGAACAAGTGATAATCTCATGAGGGAAATGGAGGATGAGAAACCATAGGAGAGACGAAAGAAAAGAGATGGAGGTTTGCATGTTTCGGCACTTTGTCGCTTGACCGTGAGGGGGGCTTTCTCCTCCGGCAAACTTGGTTAAGTTGGCCTCACCGGAGCCAAGGGGGGGCTGAAGCCCCCGCTAGCCCCCCTTGGTTCCGTCCCTGCAAACATGTTATAAAGGTTTAGTAATTTTATATAAATTTAGATTTAAAAACAAATGGTTTAAAAGTAGAGATTTTTTTTTTTTTTTTTTTTTGAGTATATAAAAATTTTAAGATAATTTTTTTTAATGAAATTGGATGAATAAGATGAATCTTCTTGTACCTTTCTGAAAATAAAAATATAAAAAGAATGCAAAGGAGTGATGAGCATGCATGGAGAAGGGGAGGTGTGCCAAGGCACATTGATTGAAAGGAAAACATAAAAGCAAAGTCAATATCATAACAGACTGACAAAATGGTGAAAAAGAAAACAAGATGAACCCAAGTCTTTGTGATGGCAATGCATAGATGGCAATGCATAGGCCAAGCAAAGCAAGCTGTGGGAGAAAGGTGACTAGGAATAATGTTCCATTGCTCTTCTTTTATTTGTTTATTATTATTATATGGTGGCCCCCTCACCATGTGATCATATGTTGACTAATTAATAAGCAATGTTTTATATTTTGTTTTTTCCCCTTTTTTTATTAATTTATATATCATCTTAAAAAAAAAAAAGTTAATTAGTATTGGATTTTATTTATAAATTTTTTTTTACAAATAGACAATAAGCACCCATTTAAAAAAAATCAGAAACGTATAATGATATGGAGTGCAACAGCAAGCTCAAAAAATATTTATGTCCTCATCTAACGTGGGCTTTATGGTTTGATTTCAAATTTTCTTTTAAACAAATAATTTATGTAAAAGAAAAATATCAGAAACCATGACAGAAGAGGAGATTGTTGGTATAAAATTTTTTTTTCTGGTATGATCATAAATTATTATTATTCATAAAAATAGTTGCACATTTCTCTCATTAAAACTTAATTAGTAATTTTTATTAAAATAAACCATTATTTACTCTCTTGATTTTATTATTGATCTTGAAAAATAGACAAAATAAAAATTAAATTTGAATCTATGCTTTTATATATTCTATATGCTGATTTTTAAACTATAAAGGCAAATATCTAAATAAAAACAGTTTATAAGAACAATCGAGCAAATATGATTTTTGTTAGGATATATTAATAATTAACCATTTTCTTGGTATGGAAGTAATTTTTTTCTTTATAAAAAAATGTGTGTATATATATATATATGGTTTCAATGGTTTCAAATGAGAGAGGAAAAGATGCTTCGTTTTCAAGGGTTCCACTCATGTGAAGCAAAAATCTTGCAAAAAGTAAGAATCAAAGTTTATTGGTGGGTTTTTTTTTTCTTAATTTAGAAAATTCTATCATTCTATAGATTGGGATAATAATGCTAGTTTTTAAATCACAAAAAACATTTTCCTAGAAAAAAAATACAGAGAACCATGTAATTATAAAAAAATATTAAAAATATTGTAAAATAAAAACTTATAGAAACTAAAATAATAAAGATATGTTACATAAATAAAACAATAATAATATTCCATCACAGCCATACAAATATTTTCACTATTAATTACATAGATTTGATCATTAAATATTATCTTAAACACAATCTTATATAATATAGAAAGCATTTTAAATAATAATCTCCAAAACATAAAAACATTAAATATACATTAATATATCAAATATATTTTAATAACCCGACATCTTCTATAGTCATATAGATTTTGAATATATGCACATTTAAGAGATTATTGGATCAGCATCTAAGAGTCTCCCTCATTTGAAAAAAAAAATAATAATAAAATATTAAAATAACCTCTTAGACCCAATTAATCTGTTTTTTTGGTGTCTTTCTTCTCTTTTGTTTTTTCTCTTTTTATGTTTTAGCATCTACAAACATCACATACGATGCATCCCAATGATCCGTTTATGCACAATATATAATAATATCTAATAGCACTTAATATCTCTCCGATATTGTGAAAACAACAGTAATTCTGTACAATATCTATCCACATTTTTATTTAATTTTAAAAAACTAAAACCCTCAATCAAAAAATGTAAACAATACATTATAAATAAATAAATATATATATATATATAATACTAATTTAAATATTAAAATGATATATATATATACAACTCCTTAGAAAAAAACACTCACTCACTCCTCTCCTTCTCTCTCTGACTGTCTGTCTGTCTGTCTGTCTGTCTATCTGTGGATGGCGGCGTCGTCCTCCTCCTCCGCCACCGCTTCACCGGAGTTTGAGTTCTGGAATCCATCCATCCCAGATCCCCACATCCTCTCCGCCGACCAACTCTTCTCCAACGGCGTTCTCCTCCCTCTCCATCCACCTCCTCCTCATCCTTCTCCTCATCCTCATCCTCCTTCTCCTCATCCCTCTCTCCTCTCCTCCTCCTCCTCTTCCTCTTCCTCTTCCTCCTCCAAACGCTGGCTTCACATCTTCAACAAACCTTCTTCCGAAAAACAAAAGCCCAAAAAGGACATTCCCAGATCCAACTCCGGCGGCTCCACCACCGCCACCGCCACCGCCACCGCCGAACTCAACATCAATCTCTGGCCATTCTCTCGTAGCCGCTCCGCCGGCTCCACTACCACCACCACCACCACCCCGGCCAAGCAAAAAGCCCCACGCAAGTCCACCAGTGCCCCTTGCTCTCGCAGCAACTCCCGCGGCGAGTCCTCCGCCGGCCGGAGATGGTCAGCCCCTAGCCCTGGCCGTCCCGGCGTTCATGTTGGCCGTTCTAGCCCTGTTTGGCAGCCCAGGAGACATCCCGGTAAGGTTACCGCCTCCGCCGGTGGTGGTGGTATTAGAGGGATTAATCTTAATGTTAATACTTGTATTGGGTGTAGAACTCTTGGTAATGCCACCGTCGGTGACCGTATCCGTAAGGATGGTAATGCTAGCTTGTTTAACTTTAGGGCCTTCTTTTCTAAGAAAGTGTACTGAGTTTCTTTCTCTTTTTTTTTTTTTTTTGAGTTTTACTTGTAATTAATTAATTAACTGTCTTTGTTTGAAATTTGATCTTTAATTTCTCTTATAAGATTTAAAAAAAATACAAAAAAAAAAGAGGCTTGTTCATAGCTGAAGAAAAGGAAATTTTGAAAAAATGTGAGTTAATTTAAGATATGAAGATTATATTTGTTTAGGTAGTTCTTTTTGTGTATTATATATTTTTAATATTTGTAATAAAAATATTTTATTTTTATGGTAATGATAGTTTTTGTGTTATTTATTAATTAATTAAAAATACATAAAATTTTAACAAACCATAAAAATACTATTTTTAAATGGAACCAAGAGGTCCAGGATCTTATCTTATGATCTGGCTTTTACTCTGTTTTCTTTCAATTTTTAGTCTATAGATTGCATTCAAACCACAAAAATACCAAGATTGTGGTCCATTTTCTATTTCTTGAAAAAAAAAATAATGATTTGGAATTACTATTAATAATATCTTATATTTTTAATTTATAAATATGTTGAACTGTTATTACATGGAACTAAACAATATCAACTAAATAAATAAATTTGTCAACTTAGTTTTTAATTTTTTTTTTATTTTACTAACCTCAAATTATTTTACTGATCAAAATGACTATAAAATCATTTTGTCATTTGCGTGAGTGGGCACCAAAATAATAATAATAATAATAATAATAACTTTTCTTTTTGGAAAACATATTTGGTTCCTATAATTATTATTATTATTAAAATGGCAATAAAATAATATTTTTTTAGGTCCTTGATCAAGCCGATATATTAAATTCTAATTTCGTTGAATGCATAAAATAATTTTTTTTTGGAAAAAACTCTTTGAAGTCTAATAAAAATATAATACATAGATAAATACCGTACAAAATTCATAACATTAAAATATTAAACTAATTCTATTTTTAAATTTTACTTTTTTTAAAAATATGCATCTAAGCCATTATTACTATTTTTTTCCTTTTGAACTAAAATCAATCTTATAAGTTTTTTTTGCAAAATAGACACCATATTTAGTATATTTTTCTCCTGTTCAAAGCTTCTATTGTTAGAAAATTTTCTTTTGAAGAAATTTTTGATGACACACAACTATCATTTCAATTTTGATCGACATTAACTGGAGTATCAATTACTCTTTAAATAATCTTTTTCATATGTAGTTGAATCCGTTACAATATTATTTTCACTATGATAGTTCAAAAGTTGCTTAATATCTATTTAATATCTATGCTGTAGATTAGAAATAAATTTTTTTTTTTTTTTTTTAACGTCCATGGATGCTTACCTCCTCACCAACTTACTCAAAAGTCATTCTTTTTTATGATCGGATTTTTGTGATACACAAAATAATTTACAATAGTTGTTGTTTATACATCAATATCCCAAACCTCACCAATAAATTTAGCATACAATATGTTAATTTTTTTCATACTTTATTGTTTAGGCTAGATTATATAAAATATAAAATCTTCCTCTAAATTAATAAATATTTATTTATGGATAAATTAATAAATTATTTATTTATTGAAAAATAAATAATTTCTATAAAATAATAACTTTTATTGGTGATAAAAATATTGCTTTATCGAGATTTTACTGTATTTATGTTTTTTTATTTAAAACCTATTTAATTTTAAATAAATTATTTTTTTAAATCCATTAGGCCATGATTTTAATTTTTTTTTTGCACGTATAGTTATAATTAAGTTTCATATACATACATAAGCATTTTTTTTAAGTATAAAAATAATAGTTAATATAGTTTCAAATATTTATATTTTTTTATACCCAGGAAGAGAAATTTAAATAAAAAGATCATGCCTTAATAGGTTTAAACAATTTTTGTTAAGAAAATAAGTTTTAAACAAGTAAAGACTTGAATAGCTTTAAATATTTACCTTTTAAAATAATAATAATGTTTTAAAATAAATAATTTTTCCAAAATTAAAACCTAATAAGTATTTAAAAAACTAGTAATATTTTTTTTTTAAAAAAAAGCTTAAAAAAATTGCAAAGCCTCAAAAGAAGCTACTTCAGAATTATTATTATTATTATTATTATTATTATTATTATTATTATTATTATTATTGTTTGGTTCTTAGTTAACATTTGATGAGCCATTAAAAAGTGGCTTTACAAGGACTAATGGTTAAGTTGAAACAAAAAAACTTAATACAAAATCATGTAAAAATTATATTTTAAAAATATAAAATTTACTAATATCTTAACTCATATATTTTAATTGAATTCAAAATATATATTTCTAAAAAAAAATTATTAAATGAATGCAAACAATATATATATACACACACACATACATATTTATTGAAAATTTCTGACCTGTGTAGGTTCTTGTCATCTGCAATTAGTAGTATTTTGGAAGATAAGAAGAGCAGACAACTGACACCTGACAAGTGTCTAATCAAAGTTTAAAATTATCAAATTATTTAATTTTATATATATATATGAAAAATATGGTTGCTGTTGTGGACCTTGTGGTGCTTGGGATCACATTTCTGCAACTAGAAGAATGTGTAATAAAAAAATAAATATACAGAAAAAAAATAATAAGTGACAAACACAAAGCACCAAATAAAGTGTTAAAATTAAAATAAAATATAACTACTCTCACTCATTTTATTTTTATTAAAAAACTTATAGGTGTTTAGAGTCTTTAAATTTAATATGGGCTTGTCATATTTAAAAAATAAAAATAAAAATAAATCATAGTTAAAATGTGAAAACAATAGTTTAATCACAGGGAAGGTGTTATGAGCAATGGAACAAGCTTTTGAAAATCCATATATGTAGATTAAAATACATAAATGATAATTAATTCTTTTTGGCATTGGATAACTATTACAGTTTTTTTAGATTTATACAAAAATATTTTTTAAAAAGTATTATTAGTTTTTTTTATAAATTTACTACAATGACTCCAAAGTCAATTTATTTAAAATATTGATTGGATACCAAAAAAAAAAAAAATTTAACGAAGCTTTTGGTTTTTTTTAAACCCATTTTTTTAAAAGATACTATAAATTTTTTTAAAATACCTAATATATTTTAATTTTTAAAAAACTTATTTGTTTTTAAAAAAATATCATTATTAATTTTAAAATGTTATCATTCTTACATTTTTTTAGAACATATTTATTTTTATTTAAAATTTATTCAAGCAAAGTTTTATTTTCAATTTCTCTTCCCATTTTTATTTTTTTTTTATTCAAGCAAGCTTAACAATATTGTGCCGTCACCTTACATAGATTTTGATATCGGGTTTTTTAAAGAATAATAACCTTACGTAAGGGATCTAGGGCAAATAAACCAAGAGGTCGTTGATATTTTTAATCATAAATAAGATTTATATTGACACATAGATACTTTTAAACTATATTAACTATATTAACTATTATTATTATTATTTAATGTTGGATAGAGAGCAAATTAGTTCATTATAAATATAAAAGTTATATATTTATTCTGTGCGTATTTTATTTTTATATTTTTGGGTCATAATTATTTATAACTTTCTTTATTTAAAAAAATATAGAAATAGGTTTTTTTTTTTAAGAAAATGTATCATTTTAAAACATGAGATAAAAACAAAGCATTTTACTGCTTATTGATGTGCAATCAGCGTAAGGTATAGATGGACCGTTTGACCAAATGGATCTATGACTATTTTGATAAATAAAATTACGTATGGACCCATTATAGTAAACATATATATATATATATATATATATATATATATATATATATATATAAAGTTAAGATTGTACTAATTGGGCATTTGGCAAGATGACCCATAAAATGATCCTTAGAGCCTTGTAATAAATGTAAAAAAATTAAGGTTAAGTTAAAAAAACCAGTTTATTATTTTAGCATTTGTATTTAAAATAATTTGTGTAGTTAGGTTTTGTCCTAACTTTAATCTGTGTTTTTTTAGAATATATATCTAACTTCTCATACATTTATCAAAGTTTTATTTGTGTAAATAAGAGAAGAACACTGGAATGCTCATCAAGATAGAAGGTATAAAAACATGAGTTGACAGAACTTGTAGAGGAGTTTGGAACTGTAAGGTTTAATAGGATATCTTTTTATGAGATAGACTGACATGACAGATCTATCCAATAGTAGGATGTCATATGAGCACCAATAAGTAGGAACATAGTAGTTTTAAGAATATGTTTATTTTACGTTCAACAACACTATTTTGCTAAGAAGTGTGTGTGGATAGGATGTTTCATTTATAAGGTCATAACATTTGAAATATTCCAACAAGTCTGATTAATAAATTCATCACCGTCATTGAATCTAAGAATCCAAATATTGTTATAGGATTGTGTTTTAACCATGACATGAAATGATTAGAATACACTTAGAACATTGGATTTGTGTTTCAATAAATATAACCAAGTCATCAGAGTATAGTTATCAACAAAGGTCATAAACTAATAGTAGCCTGAAGTACTAGAAACCAATGTATGCCTCCACACATCAACTTGGATTAGACCTTAAGCGGTGTCCACAAAGTTCTCTGGAATCTACTTACGGCTGTAAAGTAGGCCGTAAGCTACTCGTAAGTCACCCAATTTTGCCTTATGCTTATGCAAAAGATGCCGAGAGAGCTCAAACTTCTTCGTTTAGTGTCTGGAATGCTTCTTTGGTCTCTTTCTCGTCTTGAAGTGCTGCCCTAAGCTTGAGATTGTAAAACACACTAGATTTAGCATCGAACTCCACAATATGTTTCTAATACATGTAGAATGAGTGTACAAAATTAGATTCACTATGGATGAAGGTACTAGTTCTCGCTCATCTTTATTTACATTTTTGCAAGCAAAATTCAAAGATAAAATTGTAAAGACAATCTCCGTCAAGTGATTGCCATTCAGCTTTGCTAAACGGTGTCAAGTGCAAGAATGCATCAATGAAACATTGCAACCGGCATGCAAACAATTCAAAGAACAATTTTCAAACAATATAAAAATGGTAGAGAACAACTTTGTGAGTATTATCGTACTTTTAATTCATCGCTTTCTTTATGTTCCGATGTATGGACCGATGTTTTTAATGAAAATTCTTTTATGGGTATTATGGCGCATTGGGTCGATGACTAGTGAAATATCCAAAAGTGCGTTCTTGCTTTTAGGGTGTTCAACGAGTCTCATACATCCGATAATATTTATAGACTTATTCTTGGTGTTGGCGAAGAATTTGGTTTAATGTTCAAAATTTTTTCGATTTCTTTTGATAATGCCTCCGCTAATACGGCCTCAATTAGACCTCTAAAAGATTTTTTGAGGCATTCATGTGGTGGCAAATATTTCCATATAAGATGTATTTGCCATGTGCTGAACTTATGTGTCCAAAATGGTTTTGCAAGAGCTTAAAGAATTCATACTTCCTGTTAGGGAAGTCATAGCTTATTAATTTGGGAAAAAACACGACACTCATGAAACAATGGGCTCGCTATTGTAAAGCACACAACATGATGGTAAAAAAATTCCCTAAAGATGTCAAAACAAGATGGAACTCCACTTATCGACTTCTTAGTGCAACATTTCCCTATAGGACATTGTTGACTAATTTTGTTAATGATTCGTTGGTTGGTTTTCATTTATACGAGTATCAATGGGTGGTTATTACTCATATTATTGATTTGCTTTCAGTTTTTAACACATGTACTAATTTGTTTTCGCAAGTTTATTTTCTACTTCCCATTTTTTTTAATATGATGCTGTTGATGTGGCTGAACAGTTTTGGAAGTATAGATCTGATCCACAATTGTTTATTACGCTGGTTCCTATGAAGATTAAATGGTTGCTTTATTACAAGAATATACCTCCTATTGCTTTCGTTATATTCGTTCTTGATCCAAGGCAGAAGCTAGAAGGTTTGCAAGAATATTTGGAAGCATAATACAAATTCTCAGGGTTCAATGGAGGACAAGATTCCCAACCGTTTGCTACGAGCTTTCCCATGAGTGATGTGGATACTCCAGATTCTGAACTAGACTCAGACAGTATTATGGATGTTAACGAAATTGTTGCTGATGTTAAGAATTAACTTGATGAATTATATGATAGCTTTTGTATTAGATATAGCCATATAGTCCCGCAGGTTGCACGGGAGGCAGCAGGACAATCTAGCAATACTGGAGGAGAATCATTCCCTGCAGAGGCAAGCAAAGAATAAGCCAAGGGGATCACAGTATACAGAGCTCGACTTGCATTTGAACACTACATTCCGGTTCTCTGAAGAAATAAAGACAGACATGACCTTCAACGTCCTACATTGGTGGCAAGGTAGTGGAAACCCATACCCTATACTTTTACTAATGGTTCAAGATATTTTTGTGTGCCCTATGTTTACAGTAGCATGCGAGCAAACCTTTAGTGTGGGTGGGAACATATTGGACATGACACATTTGCAGTTGACTCCACAAAATATTGAAACTCAAGTTTGCACAGATGATTGGAAACGTGCTCAAGTTCGGTAACAAGAAGCAAAACAAGAAAGTCCAGACGGTAGTGATTTTTTCTACACGGATAATATGATGAGCACACCTGGTGCGACAACAGTCAATGAGTCCGACCAAGACCCAGATGATAACGAATAGGTAAGTGGGTGACAACGGTTATACAAGGTAAAAGAACAACTTGAGATTTGATTCCTCTCGCTAGGAGGATACGTAGACAACTTAATTCGATAGGTAAACGAATTAAGTACAAGCCATTCATTTTTGAATTTATAGTGTTTTCAAATTTTATAAATTTTTGTTAATTAATTAATTAATTAATATTTTTATTTCTGAATTTTGAGAAAATTTCTTATTTTTCT
Organism: Dioscorea alata; assembly: GCA_020875875.1. Classification (NCBI taxonomy): domain Eukaryota; kingdom Viridiplantae; phylum Streptophyta; class Magnoliopsida; order Dioscoreales; family Dioscoreaceae; genus Dioscorea; species Dioscorea alata. The sequence goes on from CM037020.1 coordinate 2,399,833, forward strand.
ATTTTTTCTAAATTTTCAGAAAATTTCTGATTTTTTTTTCTAATTTTTTCCTGAATTTTCAAATTTTTTTTATTTTTTTTTTCCTATTTTTCCCTGAATTTTCAGAATTTATTTTTTATTTTGACCCGCCAGGTTAAACGGGTCAACCCGGCTCGACTGGTTCTACACCCCAACCGGGCCGGGTCCAGGTCAAGGGGTCGGTGAACCGCAACTCGACGGGTCGGGCCCAGCGGGCCTGTTAACCGGCCCGTGCCCACTACTAGGCATAAGGACGTGGTCGTAAGGAGCTAGGGATAATGAGTCGCGAGCTTTACGGGATCAATTATGATCATAATTCCCATCCGTATGGTCTTTTGTCTTGTGTTACGATCCAGCTTACAGCCGTAAGTGCTAAACTGCAAACTTTGTTGTATGCCCCTTATGACCGCCCTTATATATGGGCGTATGTTATACTCGTAAGCTCCTCTAGATGATTCTTACAATTTGACTTACTGGCGTAAGTCCTGCTCATAAGTCCTTATGAATGTCTCTATACTTCATCTTTATAGACATAAGCATACCCGCAAGATTCTCTAGAAGAGGTTTACAACAACAAGTAAGGTTGTAAGGTGCCCTACATAAATATGTTTGGCCTGTCCTTAGTTGATTAATGTCGAGAGAGATCCATATTCATCATTTTGAATCTAGAATGCTTTTTTTGGCTCTTTCTCATTTTTAAGCACTACCCGAAGCCTAAGGATGTAAAATACATCATGTTTAACATTGAATTCCAAAATATAACTCTAATGCATGCCTAATGAGTGTGGAAAATGATATAAAATAATGAACAATTGTACACTCATCATTATAGTTGCAAAGTATTGGATAATTTTGGAATTAGTAATCAAGCTTTCCTAGTGAGATAGGATTGGAAAATTTCATTGCACTAAAAGTCATATGGTCAATGGCTCCAAAGTCTAGGAGCTACACGTCATGAGTGCTTCTTGAGGACAAGAAGACTTTTCCAACAATACCTGTGCTTTTAACATTTTTTCTTTTAAGTTTCATTTTGAATTTCAATATATTGATGAGCCACGTAGATATAATAGATATTGGCTGACCACCATAGCTACCTTGTTAGAATTTGTTTCTATGTACACACAGTTATTTGCCAATATTGTTGCATAAGTTTTCCTTCCCATCACAGGTATTGTCCAATTTTTTACTCAACTGAAATTCAACCCATCAGTTAGAATATTCTTGAAGTTTGAAGCATGTTTCTTTCATGTGTTTGGTGCCTTCATAGTATATGCACTTCAACCCAATAGATGTGGAGTCTTTAGATCTAAACTTTGAGTTGAATCGGCCATTACCCAAAGCCAATGAGTCATTTGATGAAGACGTTGCACCAAATTTAAAGCTCTCGGTAGTCATCCCTATACCAAGGATTTTAGTGCTTCTGTCATCCACCATAATAACTAGTTGATCAGTTGCCTCTCCCTGGAGTTGAACATGTAAATAAGCTTGCTCAATAATGGGAAATGGTTAGAGTTAAAGAACATTGCGTCAACTATGGTCTAGTCGATTTAGAATGGTATAGACTTGCTCTTCCAAAATTAATTTGTTGTAATAGTAAAACTCTGCTATACACTTTATGGGATTGTGGAGGTGAAAATCAATTTCACATCAAAAACTATGAAGTATCATGTAATAGTATTTAAGTGAACTGCTATTCTGTTTCAAGAGGAACTTAAGCCAGTGAAGTTTACAGACTTAAGAGGTATCATTTCCATTAAAAAAGGTAGTGATAATTGAGTCTTATACATTGATTTTTTGTAGTGGAAAATTTGATAAAATTACTAATAAGTGTAGATTAAAAGAGTTAATGAACCAACATTTGACAATAACATCATTAGTCCTCCATTTTCGAACAGAAGAGTCAGATTAAGATGATGGAGGTAATTCACCATTAATGTGTCCTGATTTGTCTTTATCCTAGATGTACATCTCACTTGGGACCATAGAGCGTAGTTGGCTCCATTTAATTTAATACTTATAGAAGATGCGAGAGATTTAGGGATAAGTTGAGATGTTGAAGCTTTTTGCAAAGTCTCACTCATTTTTGGTATAAAATTATTTATGCAAGATAAAGGCTGAAAGTCGCTATGACCTCTATCGGGAAGAAAAAAAGTCAAAGTAAAAAGAGTTACCACAAAAAATATAGTTTTGGTACAGTATCATGAAAGAAAAAGGTTTTTTTAAATTATTTTCCTTTGTTTGATCAAAAGTAATCAACTATTTAAAGAGGTATATAGTCATGTTAGATCTAATGGTATGTTCCAATGGTTACTGTAGTGTTTTTAGATTTAAAAATTTCTCATATATATATATAATTGTGAAAATATGTATATATTTTTATAATTGATCTATCTGGCGAGCCATATAACATTTTTAAAATTCCAATCGGAACCAGCGCATGTACATCAGGTTGCCTTGTCTAAAAAGGTGGGGGCATTAGTTAAGACAAGTCAACATTCATTGACTACAAAGTGCTCCTCTATGAATGCAGTGAACAGGAACATACGCTCAGAAGCTAAGAAAGAGTCTCTCGTTAAGCTTGTTGTGATGTACTTCTTAGACTGTTTCCTTGTATCAACTACATTCATAGGAATCCCCTTGTGTCTCAGCTTCTATGCCATTGCACCTTACAACCTAGAGATTATGCTTGGCTTGTTCACAGATTGTTGATTATATAGAGAATGATATATAACTAGTAATTAATGGTGTCCTTGTATCAACAACATTCATAGTAATCCCCTAGTGTCTCAGCTTCTATGCCACTGAATCTTACAACCTAGAGATTATGCTTGGCTTGTTCACAGATTGTTGATTAAAGAGGGGGATATATAACTAGTAATTAATGGTATCTAGGTCCAAATAAATAAATAAATAAATAAGTCTGTGTATGTGTGTGTTTATTATTCTCTGATAATTAAGGAGTTCATTATTGTAACATAAGCAATATAGTGACTAATGAATGAATATTTGTAGACCCATTAGATATAGTGTATTAAACTATCATCATCTTTGCTGTAAACCTCATGAATCTTGCATATATATAGTTGCCAAGACAACCACCTTCACAATAAATGCATGGTAACTCTCCTCTTTACTAAGTGAGAGGCTAAAGGATCAATTTTCTATTATAATGATTGTGGTGAATAGTTTCTCCACTGTATACCAATCAAGTAAAAAATTTTGCCCAAACAAATTCTAATGAAAAGATATTTATAAAAAAAAATAATGAACAACAAAAATATGATTGATGAGCTACAAAAATAAAAGAAAATTATATATAAAAAAAATCATCACGCATAACCAATTAAGATAGTTATTGTTAGAATAGTTAAACGAAAAAGATATTTGATTGTTATAAAAAAGATTGAGAATTCAATTTTTTTTCAATATATTATTAAGACAAATAGAATATATGTCATCGCTTATCTATATTATTAGAAAATAATAATAATAATAATAATAATAATTATTATTATTATTATTATTATTAATATTATTATATATAAAAGAAGTTTTTTCTCCAAAAAAAATTAAAAACACCCAAAACAACTTTAGAGGACTCCAACCCAGAGTCTTATTTGAAGAATTAGCTTTGATTTGGCGCAAGATCAACTCCAATCCGGCGCCAAATCCATGTGCTTAAAAATAAAGATGGTGATTGGAGAAGTTTTCACTGTAGAATCTGTATTTTTGAGTATTGAAGCGCAAAATATAGAGTTTTGGGTTGGAGATGGCTTTAAAAACATGCCATTCCATACATAAATAAATAAATAAATAAAAATTACTTAAAGTTTATATATGAATAATTTATGGGAAAAGGTGGTGGGAAGAAAAGAGAAAGTTGTGTTATGCAAACTTCTAATCATCAGTGCTAGACTAGTACTAGTACTACAAAAGATGCAGCTCACAGCTACCTCCATGTGCATCCTTCATTTAACCATCTAATCAGCCTGCCCAATTTAAACATGCTAGTGTCAACCACATGTGACATGCACATGTGTGTGTGTGTGTGTTTTTTTAATAATGAAAAATAATTTCAAGTTATCAGATATTTATTAATGTGATTAACATGTTTTTGTATCAACTCAATTGTTTTTTTAAAAAATATATATTTTTTTATTTTATAAAAGATAGTTGCAGTATAGATTAAAGAAAAACTCGTTTTAGTTATATATAAATTTGATGCCATAGCGAGCTGCATTGAGACTATTATAAATTTTGGCATTATTAATTAAATATTACTATAATATAATAATTTTTTATTTTTATAAGTATGACTTAATAAACTCGATATATCTTTTATAAATTATTTTAACATTTGAGTCAAGCAAACTATTAAAAAAATAATAAAAATGCCAATGACTTCTTAGCTTATTGGTACCGGATTCTTTGCTTAAGGTTCTCGTTTTGGGAAGATCTGGATCGAAATCTACGTAAGGTGAGGGCATGATGTTGTTGAGCTTGTGAATGTGTTACACATCAGTGTACGCCCCTGACTATTAATCTTAAATGTAGGTGTTGTAGTCTAGTGTCAAAATAAAATAAAATAAAATAAAATAAAAATAAAAATAAAAGTAAAAAATAATTATTTTTCATAATTCTTATAATGAGAATCTAAGAACAAAATTGAAATGAATAAATATATAATATAAAAAAGTTAACATTATATATATCCATTAATTCAATGAAAATAATTAAAAAACACAAACATTAAATATAAAACTAATATAACACGTCAACCATTGGATAGCCCAATGGTAATGGGGAGGTCATGAGTTCCAATCCTTCCCCCGGTAGTATTGTTCACATACTGTTCATACACTATTCTTGCACTGTTCACCCAGGCTCTAATACTGTTTATATACTATTCATACAAAATACATCCAGGTCCAATACTATTCTTAAAAATCCCTTGAGTGAGGGTTATTTGTTGTCTATTAATAAAAAAAACTAATATAACACAACTTTAAAAATTAAGAAGCATCAAATAGGGAAAATAAAATATATAAACTGTGAGAATTACGTAGTGTATGCAAACTCTAACCTAATTAAATTGAGTTAGAAAATGAAACATGCTAAGAATTTTTTAATTTTTTTAATTTTTTTTTTTTTTTTGGTTACACTAAATTTCACCTAGTCAAGTCATAAATCTAGTCCGTTTAATAATTCAAGTCACATGCAACATCTGGTTTTTTCCTTGCATGGGGTTACACTAGTAAAAAGTATTTGTGAAACATTAATAGAAAGATACAAGAATTAGAAAAAGGTAAAACTAACTTAAACACAACATAAAACTACTTAATCTACAAAACTAACTAAACAAATCCTCATTAGTTAGTTGTATAAATAGAACTGAACTCTACTCTTGTATAATTTACACATCTCAAATACAAAAGTCAAGGAACACTTCACCTTGTACATTGATTACACAATTACACAAGTGCCATTACAAGCTCATTGAAGCTATAATAATGTTGGAATTCAACTTTACAAGAATTCTAATTGCATACACTAAATAATAATAATAATAAAGAAAGAGGGAGCATTTCCAAGATTATTAACTGGCTACAGATTTGGAAGGTTTTTCTTTGTTTTTTTTTTTTTACAAAAATAGATTTGAAGAACATGCATGCAAGGGGAGCTTTTGAAAGGTTTTAGCAGCTTCTGTAAATTTGCATTTGGTTCAAGATATGCTCAAAGTTGTCATTGGACTTCTCAATGGGATGTGTGTGCATTCCTTCATATGTTGTCACCACAACACCTTCATCTTTTGATAAACGTTGAACTTGCTTCTTTACATTGCATCCTTGATGTGTGCACCTATAATAGCTTCTGTTCAATATTAAAAACAAGACCAATTTAATCCAATGAATAATTATATATTTTAACCTTTCATGACCAATATTAGTGTGCATACATACATATATCTTATAAGGAATGAATTTAATGTAACAAGTAATGAACATGCATTTACATCATGCTAACGATTGAACTAAATATCAAACCATGTATCTCATATAAACTAAATGAATCACTAGAGAATGAAGAAGTTACAAGAACAATATTTTGTCTACTATTGCATGTAATATGTCACCTTAATTTTCATGCTTTCATGCTATAGCTTCAATTCAACAAAGACAGTAAACAAAAGCTGTAATGATCATCTTAGAAAATGAATATAAACATGTATAACAATATGTGAAGACTTTGCATAAGTTCATTCTATCATACAGATAAATGAAAGTCCTATTCCTAGTCAAGTTTGACCACCAAACAAAAAACTTCTTATTCTACAAAGCACAAACATTATTAATGGTTCCTCAAATGAATGAAAAATGAACTCTAATCTAAAGAAAGGAAGGAAGGAATACAAACCTTGGGAACTTGTTATTCTTAACAGCTTTTTGGCCATACTTCCTCCATCTATAACCATCATCAAGAATATCAACTTGGCTTCTTGTTTGAAAAGCATAACGAGGTCTCCTTACCTTCTTCTCACCTTTCTTCTTGTTTGCCTTCTCTCCCAATTCTTTGCTTTCAAATATCAATCCATTTGGTGACTTTGTAGTACTAGTATTGCTATTATTACTACAAGTCATATTTGATGATAAGTTGGCAAAGAGTTGGGTGGTTGTATTGCTAAGCATGCTATGATACGAAGATGATGGTTGAGTAGGGAACAACATGGCATAGTTCTCCATGAACTTAACTAACAAGAAGAAGAAGAAGAAGAAGAAGAAGGTTGAGGAGGAGGTCTAAGGAGGAAGGAAAGGTCTTAATAATGAATGGGAGATGGAGTTATGGATGCGTAAACGGCACGTAAATAGGCAATATAAGAGTGATGGTTTATCTCCCACTACCCTTTACTTTTTTATATATGTGGATGAGGGGTTTATAAGTTTTAATTCATGGAAGATCTGAGATGAACTTTCATAGTCTAACACGTGTTTTTGTAGTCTTCTAGTTCTCGGTGAGGATGGGAAACTAGGGTTTTGGTCTCGGGAGAAACGTGTTTCCTTTTTTTTTCCAATTTTTTTAATAATAAAATAAAATATTTTTATTGGCTGTCTTATATATATATTGATAAATATAGACAAATTACGCATTAAAGACGGACATATACGAAGAGTTAAATTCTATAACACATGTGTGCTTTCACTTTACGTAAGCTAGAGTTCATACCCACCTCTTCAAAAAATTGAATATCCTATGCAAGTACTTGATGTTATTGTATAGACTAAATTGATCGGCTATTCTATTGATATTTGGTAAAAAAATCTTTTATATTTATTATTATTATTTTGCAAATCAATAACTCCTAGTAGGTCTTTTGTCATGACTTATAATTGTTGTAAATGCAACATTGAAAATTAAAAAAAATAGTACCTGACTATTCTTTTATTGTTAATAAAATAATTATAAATTTAAAATTAAGAAAACGTACAACTTCTTTGAATAATAAAATATGACATTTGTAAGACCAAAATCTTTCCTTTACCGTGTAATTTTTTTTTGTTACTAATGAAATAAATGTTTGTAAGGCCAAGTTGTTTTCCTTAATCCTATAATTTTTATCTTATGATTTACATGTTTTTTTTATTATTATTATTTATTAAAAATAAAAAATAAAATTACATATTGGGCACTAAAATTGGCCATGACTCTTTAATCCTTCTACAATGCTTGGTGTGTGTATATATATATAAACATATAAACAATAGACAATAAGTATAGTTATTGAACAACCAAAATATTTGCCATTTATTGCCAATATTATAATTTTCAAGAAAAAAAACACAAGAATTAGTGAAAGATAATGATTTTTTTTTGTGGGCTAAAAGTCTTTATATCAATATTTTTTTTTTAATTTATCTTGAATTGCTATCACTATTTATGACCATGCTTAAAATAGACTGATGAAGGACAAGTGATAATATGAATAATAAATAATAAATATAGATACTGAAAACTAAATTTTTTCTATAATATTATTGACTTTATCAGCCAAAATAAAGCAAAAGAATCATATTTTTTTAATAAGCGAAAGAATCATTTTCCTAATTATGTTTACTTTTCTATTTCTAGCATTATTTTGAAAATATTATTATTATTATTATTTTGAAAAGGTGAATGAACCACATATATTAATATAAAAAAATAGTACAAACTACTAGGCGTGGTTGACAAACTCACAACAACCAAAAAGGATACCACAGAAGAAAAGAGAAAAAGAAAAGGTACATCAAGGAACAAGCCTTCTCAAGCCGAAAAAAAGCTCACAGTCCATCAAGCTAACTTTCTTATGCAATAAAAGGGCCAAATTGAAAATATTATTCTATTCATGTATAAAAGGGCCAAATTGATACAAATAATATGCAATAAAAACACAGAAATATTTCCTCTTTTAAGAAAAAAATTAACAATTTGTAGCATTCAGAACACCATTTCCCCCCCAAAATTTACTTATTTTTTAAACTAAAAAAAATCAATTAATAATTAATTAATTAATTGAAAATGGAAACGGGAAACGAGCTCATGAAAATATGGCTGGTTTGATGCAGTGAATGGTGTTTGTGTGACATGTTTGGCATCTATCCATCATGCTAACTTTCTTAGTGCCTTCATATGGTCTTCAATAAAACATAAATAAAGCTAGGAAAGTGTGTTTTTCGTTTATATGAATGGGAGCTTTTTAATAAACAACAATATAGTTGATCATTATCAATCTCATTTTATTATTTTTTTTAATTTGCTTTCAAATGTATTTAGTCACATGATCATATACTATTAATGTTTGTTTATCAAATGTCTTATCATAACCAAACATTTAATCACTTTGTGAGGAATCCAAAGTTAAGGACGAGGCCGCCAAAGGAATGGCTCAAGGCGTCTCCATTTTAAATGCATCATTATAAATTTGAAAGGGTTAAATTTTTTAAAACATTATTACTATAGTTACAATAATTATTTAATATAAAAAATTAAATTTTCTAAATTTTTATTTTAATAATTAATTACTTCTATATGATCTTAACTAATTCTTAAATTTCTTTTTTTTTTTTTTTTTTTTTTTTATCTTCTTTAGCAGTCTAGTTATGAAATCATTGTATTTTTCATCATAATTAATGACAAGCCTGTAAAAAGAATTAACAAATATCTCATCTAAGAATTTGTCATAATTAATTTAAATAATACAAATAATCGTACTCTACTTAGTATTTATTGTTTATAAAAAAATTCAAAGTAACAACTAAGTACATGATTTAAAATGTATCATTCAGGCAAAATGTTGTTGAATCATTTAATTATTTGATAATTAATTAGCTTTATTTTTAACTTCTCTATTTATAGGGTTTTATTTTAATATTTAAATAAATTAATTAGTTACAAGCTCCATAAAACTTGTTGCTCCATAATTAGTTACAAGCTCCATACTAATTAAATAAATAAATTAATTTGTTACAAGCTCCATAAATTTTTTCCTATCTCTCTAGATTAAATAGAGTATTTGAAATAGACGAGAGTTGCTCTTCAAAGTTCTTTTATATATATTTTATTAAATTTAGGTTCTATTCAAAGTTATTGCGTTGAAAATTCTTTTTCACGCACAAATTAATTTATGTATTAATTGATTGTAAATTAATTGTTTAAATTAAATAGTAAGTATTATATATATATATGACAATAAGACATATTTAAACTTTTAATTTCTAAATATCTTCTACATAATTTTCTCATTAAATCCGATTTAGACAATAATTACTTTTCTCTCTGTCTTAATTTGATAGTGAACTGAGATGCTAATAAACTATAATATATGTGACAAGTGGACAATGCATACTAATCTATGTGTTTGATTTTGTGTGTTAGAATTAAATTGTATATTTGACAAGATGAATAATTTATTTTCTTGGAGAGAATGTCTTATAATCTTGAAATGATCCCAAACCAAAAGATATAGTTATAATTATCAAGGACTTAACAAAGCATGCATTGTAAATTCCTTGAATTTCAAACATGTTGTCATCCTTCAATGTTTTCAACATGCAATTTCTCCCTTAGTTGGACAATTCAAACTAACATATGTCATGCAACATTTTAAGGAATAGTCTTACTTCCATGACTAACAAGCCTTATGGTGTCATGAATTTTGACTAAATTCCTAAACTTGGACTTTCATGAATCATGAGTATCTACTAACTATATCTTCTTGCTTAATTATCTCGTTTTTTGCATACATATTTTATTAGTGTGTATATACTTTTTTTGTTTCTTGTGATGAAAAACTTAAATTAAATATTTTTTTTATATCCTATCAATATATATAGGATAACATTAATATATATGTAGAATTAATCGTAAGAAATTAATGGTTTCACAAAGAGAAATTAACCTAATTAAGTTAAGTTTATGTTGCTAATCTTATCCTTAATTGCATGTCATTGCTTGATTATGAGACTTGGCAAAAAGAGTAAGTGAGTAATAATCTATTTTCTTTCAAGCTTGTGTTTGTTTGTTGTGATAATTAGAATTAAATGATTCCTTTAAAACAACACCTAACCAACTTACAATGAAAGTTAGATGGCTTGTTATTAATTTAATTGAAGATGAAGTTTAAAGTTCATGAATGTCCTTTTCTTTGGATATGGAGATCATAGGTGGGAGAGTCTCTAGATAGATATAAAATATATGTATATTTTTATTGTTAATAAAAAACCGATAATTTATTTAATATATGCTTCAAAAAATAAGAATAAAAAAATTTGCCTTGATGGAATTTTCAAATAATGAAATTGAGCAAGCTCATGTGCTTGATTGTGCTATTTATATCTATACGGAACAAAACACTAGTCAAACAAAAATACTACAAATCCCTAACAATAAATACTAGTATTATTTTAAATAATTGATTTTTCTTCTTTGAATCCAAAAGAGAAGAAAACAATATCTTACATTTGTTTAATCATGATTAATAAGCTATTTGATTAATAGCATATATACTAAAGAAGGACAACACATACACAAACCAAACCTTGAGAAAGGGATGGGGGAATGAATGTATTTGGGGGTCATGGTCACGTGAATAAGAAGAATAAGCTTTGGTCTTTGTTCTCCCTTTGCATGCAGAATGAGACTTGTAGTAACTTTTCATAGATGTGGGGCCTATGATTTATTACAATATTATTACTACATTTAATTATATATATATATATATATCACCATAATCTAATATAAAAATATTTATATAATAAGCTTGCTTGAATGAAAGTGTTATAATATAAAACTATTTATACTATATAGGAGGCTGAGGGTTTGTCTTTCTCCCAATGTATAGTTGAGGCATAATGAGTGTGTGGTGATATATCTTCATTATCAACTAAAAAAAATTATAAACACCTAAATTTTTCAATATATATATATTTATTTTTTATGACATCAAGAGATAACTGTGTTCGCTAACGACGTCTTAGTTTATTTGCATAGATATATTGATGTATTAATTTTACGTCTGTGCTCACTCTTGACGTTATGTGTCTATATTTTATATATATATATAAAAAAATCATATTCCATGCATCATGGAGATAATATATATTATTGATCTAAGTAATTTTTATTTTTTTATAATTTTTATTTTATTATTATGATTACGTGGTGGATATTACGTACATACCCAACAATATTTTTCCGTCGGTATATATAATATGTATACATACATAAAAAAAATAAATATATTTGACAAGTAGACACATGCATATCCACTCAATTAGGGTTTAGTCTATCACGAAGTTTCCTTGTCTCATAATTTCCAAGTGAGTTGACTATAGAAGTTAATTTGAAATATACATATACATATACATATATATTAGTTTAAATAGAACATCCGCAAATAATAAAAAAAAAAATAAAGAGAGAGTGAGAATGGGTTTAGGTGAGGCCTGGAAGTTGAGAGAGGGAGGAGCCGTTGGATAATTATGCAATTAATTATTTCTGAAATATCTCTAGAAGACTTAAGCTCTTTCTCTTTATCTATATAATATTATAAATAATATTTACATATCTACATATAGTTTATTACATTTCAAATATCATGTATATATATATATACACACACATAGAAGAGAGACGCACGTGGGCGAATTAGGGTTTGAAGGAAGTTGGTGAGCAGCCACGGAGAGCATGACTAATAATTTCTAGATTTCTTTGACTTCCTCTAATGAGAATAAATAAAAAACATATTAAAAAGGAAAACAATGAAGCAATGAAGCAGAGTGGAAGTTTCAATGAGAAAGATGAGTTTTTGTGGGCCATCTTGTATTTATGCGACCATGAATTTCATGCCCTTGTTGATGATAGTGATCAGTATAGATAAAGGAAAGATAAGTTTGAAAATAAAAAAAAATTAAAAAATAACTTTTTGGAAGATATGTTGAATAATTTTGGGTTTCACTTTGTGAGAATAATATTTGTATAAACTAAAGATAAACTTAATACGAACTCGAACTAGAACATTATATTATAGTAATATTCATCTAAAGATATTCAACCAAGTACCATGTATGTTCTTTATTAGTACTTGAATTTGATGGAAAATAACAACCATAAGCAATTAAATAATAATAATAATCATATATATATTTGCACTTTAATGTTTAACATATTTAATTTGGTTGTCTATTGTGTCAAAATTGACACAGAACTCTAATGGTTGTGTTTCCCACAAAAGCAATATTTGATTGAACGACATTGTAATACTCAATAAAAGACATTCAAAGCATAAAAATTATAAGATATTTTATGCATTTATTAATTTATTTATTGCCAATTCAATTCAAAAGGGAAATAGAAAGACGTAATTGGATGACAAAATAGAGGTAAATTTAATGTTAATTTCAAGAAAGAGATTGTCATGGAGGCCCATCTGCCATGACAATAATCACATATGACCCTAATATATATATATATACACACACACTCGGCATGCTTTGAAAGAGAACAATAATCACATATTTAGGTTCTTTTATTATCATATATCTAACGTTAATATAATATTTTTGATTCATTACAATAACATTTGATACTTAAATTTTAGATGTTTGAAATAAATACATAATTTAACCATTGTTTTTTAAAATACAAATTATATGAGGTTAGCCAAAGAATATGGTCAATACTAAATAAAAAAATATATTAAAAAAAAGATTGTTTCAAGAAGTCATCGATATCGTCATATTTTGCTTTCTTCCAGCTTTAGTCTCTAGATTATAATTTTTTTCTATTGAAATCTTATTTTTCTTCTAACTTAATCGTCATGAAGACTAGGATTATTTTAATATAAAAGAAAATTATGCTCATATATATATTTTAAATTTGCCTATTTTGAGAAGCTTGCAATTTAAAGCTCCATAAAACCGCTTTGATTGCAAGTGTTAATTTTTAAAAATTGTTTGATTAATTTGATACATTTGTAATGAAGATTATTTATAGTGAGAATCTTAGTGTGTCCTTGTGGCATTAGTTTAAAAGGCTTGTTAACTATAATTAATGGCTATAAAATTTAACGGTATATATATTATTATTATTATTATTATTATTATTATTAAGAGTTATAGATAGAAAGCTGATGCTAAGGTATATATCATATCATGGGTATATATATTATGCTAGTTCAATGTGTAGCTGTATGATATATAATACAAGGTGAGGTTTCTCATTTGTAGCTAGCTAGCTAACAATTTTGGTTATGTTGGTTTTTTTTATTGAATTGAAGTTCTAATTTTATGTTTATCATCGTAAATCTAGCAACGCTAAGCTAATTGTATGAGATATGTAGCTTTTATTATTGATCTATTCTCTTCCATGATCTTAAATATTTTTCTATGTATCAAGAATCTTAATCAAAAAACACTATATACTAAAATTCTTTTTTCAGAGATAAATTGCTAGCAATCCCAACAATTAGAAAAAAATCATCCCTATTTGTAATTATCAATTAAATGGAATAAATCAACCTTTGGTCATTGCATATCTAATAATTGACTCAATGACTCGAGCTAACAATTAACCTATATATACTTATCAACAACACCAACACCGTGTATTCTCTGGGAACTCTTTCAAATCTAGCTAGCCTTTCATTTTATCATAATATTTTGCTATTATATATATTTATATATATTCTTTTTGATCTCGTTGTTTTTAATGCTTTTCTCTTGGTTAGGTTTTCCTTAGCCACATCTATAATATAATTGTTTTTTTTTAAATATTACTCTCTTATAGTTTGATCTTATTGTTTTAGTTTAACCTAACAGTAGAAAATATTCTACACTACTACGTAAAGCAAAACTACAACAACAATGAAATGAGATACATTAGTTAATTAAGCCAAATTATGACTTTACACAGTGGTAATAGTGTTTGTATGCGAATTAAATATATTAATTAACTACACTTAGAGACAAAAGGACATGACCACTTTCTTCTCTCACTCATTGAACAAATTAAGAATAAATCCAAGTAGACAAGATGCATATATACATTCAAATGGTAGTTCATTAGGTTTCATAAAGAGAACCAAATAATAGAAGAATTGCTCACTCAAAGGGGACCATGCCAGCATTGCTAACCATTGTTACATTTCCAGCCAGTACAAACTAGTCTCATCATCAAACACTATTAATTATAATGTCATAAATAGCTCAGACAAAACTACATCATAAAACACATTTAACTCCGTGTCGTATTCATCAAACTTAATAGCAGTAACCAGTAACATCATAAATCAACAAAATTACATTGGTTTAAGTTTTATTGCAGTCACATCAAGCAAAGAAAACACACTAGTTAAACACACAAATTGATATACATCACTTGATCACTATGGATTAGACACACCTTGATTCATCATATGTTTTGATCTTCATTCCACTCACACACATATAGACATCACCTTTGGATCTTCTCCTTCTACAGCTCCAACACTAGGTCTACATAAAATATATAAATAAATAAATAAATAAAACATCTTTGTTAAAATAAGATCTAAAGCATGGAAGATATAAAGAAAATACTCACATTCTGCATCAGTTTTGATCCAATGTTCCCTACTGATCCTCGGACAAGAATCGTTTTCTTCGAGCATTGGAGGTGAAGTGCTTGATCCACATTTGAAGCAAGAAAAGCTGATTTTTCGATAAATTTCTGATTTGAAAAAATTCTTGCCTATAGGTGGTTTGCCTTTAATCTCTTGTTTAACTTCCTTTGTAACTTTGTTTTCCACCATGCCTGACATGTTCTCTGGATGAACTTTTCTGTGGAAAACTTGCATAAACTGCCACAACAATACTTCAAATTAAAAGAAAGTTATTATCAACAGCATAAATGATTGAATCTTTATTTAAAAGCATTGAGATATTTCTTCAACCTCTGTTTTAAAGCTGTTGATTTACTATTCATTGCACAAATAATTCTTCTTACTTTAACTATCAATATCAAATGACTTTAAGAAGGAACATGGTGGGTCTATCTAAACCTTTTCCTAAGGGTTTCCATCCATGCATGATAACTAATTTTTATCATAATTTCTTTTTTTGTAATTGAGATTTTATATATTTTATACTTTATATAATAATTGTGAAATGAAAAGGAATCTAAATGTAGGAAATGGACGGTGATCCTCATCCCCATACCTTGCTGAATGATCTCTTTTTGGCCTTTGATGGTTTGGCTGGAATATTCTTCTCGGTGACCAGAGAATCTATAGATTCTTCCAACTTGCTCTTCATGAATAGTTCTCCAAGAGAAGCTCTCCTCCTCACAGGGAAGCTCTCTTCTGCTTTGGTGGTCTTGTTGTTCTCGTTGGCAATGACTTTCTCAAGCTCAACCTTAATCATCCTAGTGTTAATTATCTCCACTGGTACACCAAATGTTGGTGTCACAGCACCGTTCAGTATATCATTATCATCATCATCATCATCATCATATTCTTTGTCAAACTTTGTGTAATTTTCAAAGCACCGGAACAGACCCAAGAGTTCCGATGGAGAGGAAGCCGTCGAAGAGAACATCATCGGCCGGATCAAAAACATCGTCTTGGTGATCACCATCGTCTTCCTTCACCGAAGCATAGGATGCAAACACGTTGAAGTTCTCCGGTGATGTCCCGCCGGAGATACATTTGCACGCCGGAGCTGTATGAATTAACAAGTAAAATATAATACATACATTAATATTACCATGCAACAGTAATAGCTATATATATATATGTATAGATAGTAGTCCTACGTCTAATAAAGGATGTATATATATAATGAGTATGATTTATGGAGACATGAATAGAAGTTAAAGAGTACTAATTAAATTACCATTTGCAAAGTTATGGCCACCAGTCTGCCAAAGTTTCCTGTGCATCCAACCTAAAAGCTGCATAAAATCAATGAAATAATCAATGATTAATTATCTATGAATCATATATATATATAAACAGATATAGAGAAGGTATTAATGAATGATGTTATATATGTATATAGATGTTAGATTGAGGACCTTCATAGTTGATAAAAAGAAGAAGACAGGAGAAGAGTAATGCTTTAGAAAGAAATGAGAGATGAGGTAGAGATATAAATGGGAGTTAAATGGGAAAGGGTGGGTGGAGGAGAACAAGGGAAGGAGATGAAGGTAGCTTCTGGGAGCTGCTAGCACAACTATTGGCGAAAATCAAATCATGTGTGGAGATGGGGAGATGTGGGTTCCATCATGCCAGGCCAAACTCCCTACGTGCATGCAAAAGGTGGCAACTGTGCATGGCTTGGATACGTGTTCAAGCTTCCGATCAGATATTTGGCGGACACTTTTTTTATTTTAATAAAATCTTACAAAAGTTTGAGATACATGTTATGAGACCGGAGGCCACCATCTGTGACCAAGTGTTTTGTAAATGATTTGGATTCATCAACTTAGGTGTTTGTACACATGAATTGCATTAAATTAAGATAGTAAAGTAAATCTATATTTAACACTAGTTTAATATAAATATAATATTATGTTTATTATCAAAAACATCTTCTATTAGGTCCTTATTCATTTAAAATAGCTTGTCAACAGGGTAGATCGGCTAGCTCCACAATAATTTTATAGTATAAGTTTAGAGATAATCCTGAATAGATGAGATAAATATTTAAATTCTTCTCATACTAGTACAAATTAGCCTAGGATTGGTTTGAAATCAATTGCATTTCACAAAATTATTCAGGATTGGGATATTTGTTATAAAGACTAAGAAGTAGAAAAGTTTGGTATTTTTTACATGTGTATTTACAGTAGAAAATATTGGGAGTGATAATTTAATACCACCATATATCAGTGAAAACAACTTCAATATTTTTAATAAACCTTAAGACCAAAAGCAATCTCTATTGCAACTTTAATATTTATTACGATAATTAAGTACTGTATGTGTGTGTGTGTGTGGCTAATAACTTTAATAGTCATCACTAAAGTTAACTAACCACTCACTTTCTCTAAAGATAATTGCCTTACTATTTATTAAGAAACACACACACACACACAGTGACACAGATTAAGTGATCAAACAAGTTACAGCTAGTGATTGAGATTTCTTCTCTTGATACCACTTCACGTGCAAAGAACTAACCCTTTTTAAGTCTGGGTCATGGTTTACAGCACAAAGTCTGGTTGGATTGTGTCTTGTTGCTTTTGTTTGTGATCTAGCTTTCTCTGTTCATTAAAACTTCTTTTTTTTTCTTTCTTTTCTTTTCTGGCACTCGCTATCTTTATTTCTACATAACTAGCTGGTAAAACCAAGTAATTAATTAAGAAGCCTCTTACGGCAACTTGGTGTATATACACACCATCACCTTAACTTTTTGAGTTTTTCACCATTAAATGGTGTCAAATAAACAGTTAAGAATCTGTGTCCTATTATATATATGTAGGTATGCCCTACAACCCCATATTAGTTTATAATTAAGGTAGGCAACTTATACAAGCAATTGCATGAAGGCATCCAAAGCATGATTGAAATAGTTAAATATTATAAGTGAGCAAATATATAGAATAAGTACTTGTCTAATGGATTTAGGAAATGCTTCATTGACTTAAATATAATTAAGATTCTTGCGCCACTACATAATGTCTAAACTTTTCACTCACTAATTGACACTAATTGGTACCATTTCCTCAACAATCTATAAATCAAGAACTGCAATCTTATTTTTAATTACAAACTAAAGAGAAACAAATGGTATCAATTTATTTATAAAATAATGAGCTAAACAATGAATATATTTGAGACAGTGGGGATAAGATGAAGTATAAGTGTAGGTTGTTGGCATTGACAAGCCAAATTAAGCAACATAGTCATTATTCTAAAAACAAATGGTAAGGGGCCTTCTTAAAGCCTTAGTCATAAAGGCAATGCTATCATTTAAGCCTGCATGTGGTTCCCAATGCTCATTGATTGAACAATTAACAGTGTAAATCTAGGTCCCATATGTTATATCTATCCCTTTCCAAATATCAGAGTACAGAACATATTTTGTATTATCATAGACCATTGCTCTTTCAAAGCATAACTTAATTAAAAAATATAATTAAAAATCAAGATATAGCCTAGTGATTTTCTACTTTGTTGAGAGGTCTTGAGTTCAAAATCTCTCAAGCACAATGCAAAAAAAAAAAGTGCTTGTTGCCAATTTGTTAAAAAAAAAAAAAAAAAAAAAAGCAATTTTATTTTCTCATCTCTCCCCCTCATTTTGTTTGCTTACATTTCTTAGTTAATTAGTCTTAGTTTTCATCTTCTTATTTCCCTATTTTTCTATGTATAGAATCATACATGCATGATTTTTATTTTTATTTTTATTTTTAAAGTTGTATTTATTGAGAAATAATTAGATAAAGGTTTTATAGTTGTTTGATCTTTACTATACCCTAAATCAGTATGAAATCAAAATACTAAAATGAAACGATATTCATTTAAAATTCAATAATAATAATATATAGTTGATGGATTGCGAGTCTGATTTTAATAGTTAAGAACAACATGACCATATTAAAACTTTTTTAAAAGAATTAATTACGTAACTTCATAAATATTTGTGTTATTGGTATATATTATGTAGCGTATTTTCTTTCTTTTTGTTCTCCATCATCTTGCTTTCTCCCATTGGATTGGTGTAAAACTTAATTAAATAAAATAAAACCCAAAAATGTATAAGACTAAAATTATGTCTACTTAACAAAATATTGATGTATCTGATCTTGTCATGTTAAATTTTTTTATTATTCCATTGATTTTCTTTCGCCTTATCCCACTTCTCTATTCATGATAACACTACTCTCCTAATCTTCCACAAGGGTTAATTTATCGGATAATTAATGTATGAAGGGGAAGAGTCCATGCCCACTCCTTCAAAATAAAATTTAGGAAAAACAAGTCAATATTTGGATATATTATACCAAGCAAATAATGGCGAGAATTAATAAAAATAATTGTAGTAAGAGATAAAGGCTACAAAATAAGTCACTTGTATTTAATTTTATTTGTATTTAATTTAACCAATAACAAAAATGATAGGATCCTAAAGTCATCTTTCCAAAGATAACACTTAAAAATAGAAAATTTTGCTATTATCTAAGGAAATACCCTTGCACAATATCTTCATTAAGGAAGTTGTTAGGAGAAACAGTACTGATTTTTAGACTAATGAACAACAGTAGTTGAGATTTGACACAACTTTATTAGTTCATTAATAAAGACTTCTTTTTCATGAAGATTGAGACATACAAGCAGAGCATCATCAATCTGAAACAGTATAAAAGTTTGAGAGACAGGTTTCCATTTTTTTAAGATATCAGGACTTTCCCTAATTTGAAATGCCACTTTCAGGATGAGACATTTGCTCACTATCGTGTCAAATTAATGAATAGGATATCTAGCTACTAATTAACTAACTATAATTTTGCAAGATATTCGAGTTCGGCTTAGTTTGATCTAAATATTGATTTTTATGATCGAGACTTACCCAATCAGCTAAATTTGAGCTTAGCATATTTGGAGTACGAGGTCAATTATATAATATTTTTTTATCCTTTTTACCATAAAAGTATGTTTGATATAATAGCTAAAGCTAGTAATGTTTTTATTGTGCCAAATTCAAAACATTAATTTTTTTTTAATTTTCAATATGTGATGATAATAGATGGTCTGTCCGTATAGTAACCACTTAGTGCAAGTGCATGCATCGTATCAAGTAGTAAAGTATACTATGAAATTAGGGTTATCGATCTTACGAGTACTAGTACTCACTACTCAATTATCTAGCCTATAGAACAATGGGTGATTCTATTTTTTTAAGGAAACTTAAAGCTGACCTAAATAGTAAGACTAGGCAAACAATGAATAATCAAGGAAAACTCAATCATAGGAGATGATATTCAAACAAGAATCTCCTAGGATTTCCATACGGTTCTAGAGAAGAATATCGGATTTGTATTAAGTAGATCAAATTACCAGTTTTCCATAATTATGCTTACCACTTTTCAAAGAGATGATGTGGCGATTCCTACGAGGTTTTTTTTTTTTTAAGATTTAAATGAAGAGGTTCAGGTGGAGGAAGGGAAGAGGAGTTCTGGTTGAGGAGAAGAGGAGAGAAGAAAATAGAGGGATGAGAATGAGGCAATTACTAGCTGCCTTTTCATTCATCAATGGTAGCTTTTTAAGCGTTACAACATACAAGCTATCTCATTGGTTACATTTCACCCCACTACCTCATGTTTTTCCCAATCAATCTTAATGCCAAACATCAGTGCTAACTCCTACAAAAAGTCACATTACATAGTCTTAAACTTGGTGATAGCTGTTGGCCTTCTATTAGTACGCTTGTAGCGCCTTGGAGTTTCAACTTCACCCTTGTCTACAGCGCCCTTTCTCTGGAATTCCCCACCCTTTACCTGGTTAGAGGTTACAATAGTTCCCCATTGAGGAAAATTTGTTCTCAATGTCTCCTCTATCTCCCATGAAGCCTCAGTAGTAGAGTGATTTTCCCACTGCACTAAGTACTGCTTGACTCGCTGTCCCTGAACAATGATCACCAGGGAGCGTAGAAGAGCCACCGGTTGGAAAACAGGTTGGTGTTCATGGACGAGTTTTGGTAGTGGTAATTGTTGGACCATTGGGTCAGCATGCAGCTTTTCAGGAGGGAGACATGAAAAACATCATGTAGCTGAGCAGTTGGTGGAAGTGCTAATTGATACGCTACTGAACCAATTTTGTGGAGAATTTGGAAAGGTCCACGTAAGCATTTGGAGAGCTTGTGGATCGGCTGTCCATGGAGTGATTTTTGCCGAAATGGTTGTAATTTCAGAAACACCCAGTCGCCGTCATTAAACGAGATATCGGTTCGCTTAACATTTGCTTGATTATGTATGCGTAGTTGGCCTCTTTCCAGGTGCTCTTTCATGGTTTTAAGGAGAGATATGCGGTCAGTGAGAATATCATCCACTGCGGCTAGCTGGGACGAACCTGTCGTATGGTCAAGGAGTGTGGGAGGAGGCTGGCTGTAGACGGCTTCGTATGGTATCATCCGAATCGAAGAGTGCCAAGCTGTGTTAAAGTGCCATTCGGCCCATGGAAGGTAAAAGACCCTTTGACGAGGTTGTTCACGGCAAAGCTTCTTAAATAATCTTCTAAATAACGGTTTAAGATTTTCGATTTGGGTGTATGACTGTGGATGATAGGCACTACTCATGGCCAGCTTAGTTCCCTGGAGTCGAAATAGTTCTTGCTAGAATTGGCTCATAAAGAGTGGGTCACGATCCGAGATGAGAGAGCTAGGAATGCCATGGAGACGCACTATTTCACAGACAAAGATGACGGCGATGTGGGTAGCTGTGAAGTTTGGTACCAGTGCTATAAAATGAGCTTGTTTGGACAAGGGATCAACCACAACAAGTATCGTTGTCTTTCCTCCTGATGCTGGGAGATGTGTGATAAAATCTAATGACGCTAAGTTCCAAACTTTTCTAGGTATGGGTAGAGGTTGTAGAAGGCCTTGGGAAGCATGATTAAAAGGCTTGACAGTTTGACAAGTAGTGCAATGCTTCACAAAGTCACGGACATGGTGTTGAAGCTTTGGCAAAAAAAAAAAAAAAAAATTCCTTGTGAGGCACTGGTATGTGCGTCGAACATTGATATGTCCCCCGATCCGCGTATTGTGAAATTCAGTTATAAGAAGTTGTTGCAAAGCTGAATCTGAGGGAATGCATATCCTGTCTTTAAACAACATAATCTCATCACGGATGTTGTACTCTGAATGAGCTTGTGGATTAGTGAACACAGAGTGTAATAATTCTACTTCTTGTTTGTTGGTTTGATAAAGGTTGTGAATTTCTTGAATAATAGCAACTTGTGGTCTGGATATTGAGAATGAGTAGTGGATTGGAGAGTCATATTCGTGCAAGCGCGAGAGAGCAAAAACTTAAGTGTTTTGCATGCCAGGTTTATAGATAATATCAAATTCATACCCTAACAGCTTTGTAAGCCACTTGTGTTGCTCAGATGTTTGCACAGTTAGGTTGATCAAGGATCGCAAGATTTGATGGTCTGTATAAATGAAAATTCTTCTGCCAAGAAGGTATTGCCACCATTGTCTAACGCTCTCAGTGATGCCATACATTTCTTGAGCATATGCGGAAGAAGAGTGGAGTCGGGGAGATAATATCTTGCTGAAGTAAGCAATGGGGCATTGGTGTTGAAGCAAGATTGCACCAATTCCTATTGCAGATGCGTTAGTTTGTATCTCAAACTGGGTGTTAAAGTCTGGCATTTGAAGGATGGACATTTGAGTGAGAGCGGTTTTTAATGCTTCAAAAGCCTGATTTGCTTTTGTTGTCCAAATGAATGCATTTTTTCGAAGAAGTTCAGTTAATGGTGTTGATATCATGGCATAATCACAGACAAAACATCGGTAATAGCCTGATAAGCCCAAAAACCCACGGAGAGCTCTCACGGTTATAGGTAGAGGCCATTGTTGTATTGCTGTTATCTTCTCCAGATCAACCTCGACCCCTCATCGGGATATGCTATGCTCGAGATAAATCACATTCAAGCATCCGAGAACACATTTACTCTTCTTGGCAAAGAGCTTATGCTTGCAAAATAGTGAGAAAATACGTTGGAGGTGTTCGTTATGTGACGCTTGCCATGTGTCACTGTATACTAGCACGTCGTTAAAAAACACCAAACCAAATCTCTGCAGCGTCGACCGGAAAATAGATTGCATCAGTGCTTGGAAAGTTGATGGAGCGTTCAAGAGACCAAAGGGTATTACAAGAAACTCGTAATGTCCCTCATGTGTCCGAAACGCAGTCTTTGCAATGTCGGGAGGATGAATACGTACCTGGTTGTAGCCGGATCTAAGATCCAGTTTGGAGAAGACCTAAGCTCCGGTGAGTTCATCCAAGAGTTCCTCGACTGTTGGTATTGGAAAGCGATCCTTCACGGTGACCGCATTCAATGCTCGGTAATCCACACAAAACCTCCACGTGCCATCCTTCTCCTTAACGAGGATCACTAGTGATGAGAGCGGACTCATGATAGGCCGGATCACTCTGTCTTTGAGCATCTCCACCACTAGGTGCTCAATCTCCTCTTTTTGAAAATGAGGGTACCGGTACTGTCACACATTGACTGGGGTGGCGTTCGGCAGTAGTCGTATCTTGTGATCGAAGTCGCAGACTGGTGGAGGACCTGTTGGAAAGAAGAATATATCCTCATACTTGGTTAAAAGCTCCTGCAATTGGTCAAGAAAAATTACAGGTGCATTTGGGTCTGTAACGGTTGGAGTGATCGTGTGCAGTTTCGAGTCCATCGAGTTGAGTGAGATTGATAGGTGGAGGTACTGGCTTACAGTGTGTGTGCGAGTGTTTCTCTTTAGTGAGATATGTGTAGTGTCATGGAGATGCTGATCCCGCAGGCCGTGCAACCTAACACGAGCTCCTCTACTCTCAAACTCCATCCATAGCTGCTTGTAGTCAAAGAGAATCGTACCCAGACTCGATAGCCAATGAACGCCGAGGATGATGTCAGCCCTGGACATTGCCAAAAATAGTAGACCAATTGGAAAGACGGCATCTCCTAGTTGTAGGGAACCTAAAGACACTCTCCTCCACAAGTGAGGATCTCTTTGTTGCCGACTGTGACACGAAGATGTGTTGAGGGCTGCACCAGTAGTCCAAAAAATTTCGCCCAATGAGTCTGGATGAAATTGTTACTGGATCTGCCATCTATAAGGACCACCGTTTCCTTCCCGAATATTTTACTTGTGATTTTCAACGTAGATGACACCATGAAGCCATTTAAGGCGTGAAAGGAGATGTACGAGGTATCCCCTGCCACCACTACCGTATCAAGAGGTTTCATCCCCTCAACAAGAGTAGGTTGGTCCGCCTTCTCATCGGCTTCATCATTGGGGCTTCCTTCATCAACCATAAGATAGAGAAATTGTGGTGGGTTGCATCGGTAGCTATGAGTGAATTTCCTAGTATAGTTGAAGCAAAGGCCACGCTCATGTCTTGCTGCCATCTCTGATGGTGTTAGCCTTTTGATAGGGATCGATTATACTGGAGATGTTGTGCGGGTAGGTGGTGTGGGTGGTGCTGCTTGGAGAAGGGCTCGAGGTGGCAAGAAGCATTGCTGTTGTGGAGGTTGTGCAGCATTGCATTTGTCTTCCAAGAGTTTTGCCATGCCTATAGCCTTGTGGAGAGACTGAGGTCTTCCAATAGATATATTTCCCTTTGAATATCCTCACGAAGACCCTGATAGGAAACAGTTAAGCAAACTGCTGGTGCTCAAGCCTTGGATTTGAGTAGATAAGCACTCAAACTCAGAAAGAAAAACTGCTACTATTGAGCGTTGTATAAGCTTGAATAGGCAAGCTTCATGATTAATAAACGAAGAAGGCTAGAAGCGGAGCTTTGCTTGCGTTGTAAAGGTTTTCCATGAAGATAATTGATGAGTCGAATACAACCAATGATACCATTGTAGCGCTTCTCCAGTCATATAGAATGCCGTGATATCAATCTTCTGCTCTGGCGGAACGTGATAAAATGTGAAGAAATGCTCGATCTAGAAGATCAACAACAAGATGTCATTCCTGGCGAATAAGGGTATCTCCAGTTTCAGTAAATGAACCAAGGTTAAGGAAGATGGCGGCGTAGTCGGGGTTGTGCAAAGGAGAGGCTACACCGGTTGAGGGTTTGGACTCGGGTTTGTAGGGGGTAAGGGTAGCAGTGGTGGAGAGGTTTGTGGTCTCTCCATTCGTGATATCTTTACCATCATATCAGTCATGATAGATTGATGAGCGGCCAGAGATTTTTGGATAGTATCAAACAATTCAGCATATTGAGCTATCGATGAAGAGAGACTTTCCATCCTGTTTATCATGGCATCCTGTTATTCGTTGAACAACATCAACTATTCTTCCATCGCTCGGGATCACGTTCGGACATAGTCTGTCATAAGCGGGAGCTCTCAATGAAAGCACCAGTTGTGCTGATTCCTGGGAGGTTTTTTTAAGATTTAAATGAAGATGTTCAGGTGGAGGAAGGTAAGAGGAGTTCTGGTTAAGGAGAAGAGGAGAGAAGAGATTAGAGGGATGAGAATGAGGCAATTACTATCTACCCTTTCATTCATCAGTGGTGGCTTTTTAAGCCTTATAGCATACAAGCTATCTCATTGGTTACACTTTGCCCCACTACCTCGTGTTTTTCCCCATCAATCTTAATGCCAAACATTAGTGCTAACTCCCACAAAAAGTCACATTACGTAGTCTTTAAACTTGGTGATAGTTGTTGGCCTTATATTAGTATGCCTGTAGTGCCTTGGAGTTTTAACTTCACCCTCGTCTTCAGCGCCTTTTCTCTGGAATTCCCCACCCTTTACTTGGTTAGAGGTTACAGATGAACAACTAATCTCATAAAAAACTAGCTAGGTTGAAATCTTTTCTTAACCAAAATTCCCTATGATTGTATTAATATTCTCTAAATCCCGAAAAGGGGACTAAACCTAAACTCCTATTTTAGGGCCAATTCCTTTCTTAAATCAACTAGTAGCAAATCCCATTTGAAGCTAAGTTGGGATCTTTCTATAATCTAAACCCTTACGAATGCATGAACACTTGATAAAACCCAAAGGTAAGGTTAACTGTGATAGGGATGCAAGTGTACTTGCTAATCGTGTAATAAAGTGCTCAAAAGTGAAGTATCGGTCCATAGAAAAGATTGAGAATACTAGTACTAATTTCTATCCCGAAAGTTAGCCTAACAAAAAATAGTGGTGTGTGTGAATAAATTAAAGAGCAAGAAATACAAAAAAAAAAAAAGGAGTAGAAAAATCAGGAGAAGAAGTGATGTTCGGGCATAGCATCCTTCTTGAGTTTTGTTTAGTTCAGGACAAAGGTTGTCTATCATGCAATCCTATTTAAACCGAGAGATTCCTAAAGTATACTAAACCCCTCTTGTAAGATAAATAGTAACTAATTCAGTACAGTGTTGATACAGTCACCCCACAATCGCTTTGCACTCTGTGAATTATTGATATGGATTAACAAGAATTTCTAAAAAAGACAATCCTTCTTGCGAAGAGCCCTTATTCCATACAAAATAGAAATGAAATTTTTCCTAAAATCTATTCCCTATGATTACAAAGAGCACAAAAACAACTTGTTAATCCATTTGAGAGGATTGAGGGAGAAGAATTCTTCAAATGTACCCCAATGCTAGGCTTACTCACAAGGCCTCTAATCCCGACATGTCTATGTAGGTGGGTATTTCTACTTGTCATGAAGTACATCAAATATGACAACTAGGGTTTTTACCATAATAGCAATCAAGCAATACAAACACTCAATTAGATTCAAATAACATGGATTACAATTAAGAAACAAATAATTCAACAACATCCACAACCAATGCCAAATAGGATAAAATCCTAGGGTTCAACTATGCCCAAACATCTACAAAATTAGTCCTCCATTAATGGAGGGCAAGCATTCCAACAACAAGGCATGGAGAGAGATCAACTAAACATGAAAATCCTCTTCTCAATCATGCCCGAGAATGATCATTGTAGAACACTCGAGGACCTTCCACGAACGCCCCAAGCTAGTCTTGACGGCTACAATCCTTCTTCTCCAAGATGGTAAGGTTGAATCTCCCTCTAAAATTGCCTCAAAAGCCTTGGAGATTCACCCTTTTTTTTCTCTTTGCCTCCCTCTAAAATAGAACAAAAGATGCCCTAGAAATCCTCGTTATAACTATTTATTCTGTACTACTTACAGGCTACTTATGGGTATATGGACATAGCCGTAAGAAGCTGGGGATGATAGGTCACGAGCCTAACGGGATCACTTATAGTCTTAAGTCCCGTTCGTAAGGTTTTCTGCCTTATGTTACGGTCCAGCTTACAGCCATAAATACTGGGCCGTAAACTTCTCTGTCTAGCCCTTGTGATCATCTTAAGGGCGTAAGTTGTGCTTGAAAACTCCTCTGGATGGTTCTTACAGTCGCACTTACAAGCGTAAGTCCTGCCTGTAAGGTCTTCTGATTACCTTTTTATAATCCTCCTTACTGGCATAAGCATATCCACAAGGTTCTTTTGAAGAGGTTTATGGTCGTAAGCCTGGCGGTAAAGTTCCCGTAAGCCATCCTGTTTGCCTTGTCCTTCTTCGATTAATGCTGAGGAAACTCCATCTTCTTCATTTTGGGTCTTAGAACACTTGTTTTGGCTCTTCCTTATCTTTAAGTGCTGCCCAAAACCTGAGAATGCAAAACACATTGTGTTTAACATCGAATTCCACAATAAACTTCTAATATATGCCTTATGAGTGTACAAAATAATATAAAATAATGAACACTTGTACACTCATCAAGTCGTAATCGGAAGAATTATGGTAATTGGTTCATTACCTCTAGATTTAATCATAGCTCTCTTTATTTGCAGTATATCTAGATATAGATGGTTTTTAAATCACTCACACATGCATCAGACATGAAATTAATCCCTCGCTATAAAAGAAATCATGGCATTTAATGATGCACAACAGAATCTTAGTCAAAAGAAACTCAATAGTAAACCCATATCCAAAGTCAATATATAAGTAAAATCCTAAGTTTATCAATGCTTGAATACCAAAAGTATTCTATTACTCATGATAGAAGAATACAAATAAATGCAAAAGGGAGTATAATGAATCAAATAAAACATAAAGACTCTGTCTATCTCTGTTATCTACTTGATTCAATAGACATCGCCCCTCAGTTGCACCCAAACAATATGATGACGCCGCAACGAATTCATCTAATCACGTCTAGTTAGTGTGTAACAATATATTCAAGTGCACGTCCTAATCAAGTAGTAAAATGTATGTTAAAATATATAATTATAGATCCCAAGAGGACATAAATTACTATTACTAGCAATTTGTCTATTATCTAGTCGATCGATACCAAAGTTGATAAACTAAAGAAATAATAAATTGAAACTATGAGAAAAGTGGGTATTGACGAAAAGGTAAGCAATCATGAAGGGAGGTATCTAGACAAAAATCAAATAAGAGTACCTATGAAGCATTATACTAGGACATTGGATTGGAATTGAGTTAATTGGACTGTGGGTATTCCTCACTTATACTTACCCCTTTCTCAAGGTGTGACGAGGTCATATTATGCTCGAATTTTATATTGTAATCTAAGCACATTGCTCATTTTCTTGTACAATTTGCTTTATTTTGGTGCTACACTAGTTATTTCTATGCTGAATGTGTAAGTTAACAGGCTTTGGGATACAAAGAAGTGAAAATTTATGTATTTCCAAGTGAAATGAGTACAAAAGAGCAATTGCAAAGAAGAGCACGCCCTTAGCACGGGAGTCCTTAGGGCCTACAGATTACTAAATAGAAAAAAAAAATCAAGAGCACAACCCCTTGCATGGTTTTGTTGCTGATAAGTGCATAGCTAAACTTATTTTTATATGATTTTCTATGATTAATTGGCATGGATTGTAGCATTCATTTGAAAGATGATGCTTAACATGGTGCAAAAATTGATTATAGGTCATCGGCAATGCATAATGAGCAGGAGGGAGCTAAAAGAAACAATTTCGAAGAAAAACAAGGAAGAAAGAGCTCCGTCGTTTCAAGAACAAGAGAACAGACCAAACAGACACTAGAGCCTTTTTTAATCCCTTTACGGCTGCAACTTATTGCGGTAAGCCTCATCTAGAGAACTTTGCAAGCATGCTTATACCCGTAAGTAGAAGCATAACTGCCAGATAGAAGGCATATAGGTATGACTTACGCCTATAAGCAAGGGCATAATGTTCATTCGTATGGGTTAACCGGCAGGACATATGCCAATAAAGGAGGTTATAAGCACCATCAAGAGAAGCCTACGGTCTAGCCTTTATGACTATAAGGTGGTCCATAAAACCAAGACAAAAGACCTTATAGGCGGAGCTTACTGCGATAAGATGCACGTAAGGCACTGGACCAATCATCTCCAGCTCTTTACAACTTTGTCCTTACGTCTGTAAGTGGCCTATAAGAGGTTAGATATAAAAGATTTTATTGATGGTTTTGGGAGAGACTTTTAGCTACCGAGCAAAGGAAAGAGTGGAAAAAGAATCCCAGCTCGTTCTCCGGCAATCTAACTAGTTAGAGGACTTCATCCACAGGTAGGGATGGCAATGGGGCGAGGGCGGGGGCCGGGCACGCCTCTACCATCCCCGCCCCGGGTGGCAATGGGGCGGGGCGAGGATGGCTTTCCTCGCCCCGCCCCACCCCGTCCCCCTTTTTTTTTTTTTTTTTTTTTTTTTTTTTTTTTTTATAAACCACCCACCCCCACCCTTCTCATAGTTACAAATAAGTAACTGAAATTCCTAAAAATATTTTTAAAATAGATTTTTTTTATAAAACATATATGTATAAAAACAAGCTCATAAGAAATTTATTGAATTTTTTTTTTTAAAATTCATTTATCCCTACACTATATAATATTTATAATAATTTAAATTAATTGGGGGCGGAGCGGGGCGGGCCATGGAAAAACCAAACTGGCCCAGCCTCGCCCAAAGCTGGGTTGGTTCAGGGCGGATCGAGTCGGAAACCTCGGGTCCGTTTGGTTTTTGTCATCTCTATCCACAGGCTAGGGCATCATAGGAACCGTCAAGATGAGTTCTCGACATCGTTTGTGGAAGATTTGTGCAAGATTCACCGGCACTCCGAGGTGACGAAGTTTAGAAGGAGTTTTAGTGTTTTCATTTACTTTCTTAGTATCAATTGGATTGTACGATTGTTCTCCTCTAATAGAGAACTAAACTTCATTGTGTTTGGATATAGATTGAACCTAGGGTTTACTTTTTGATGACCATGGTTGTAGACTTTAAAACTTGTATCTATGGATCTATTGCAATACTTTGCTTTGAATTCAATTGTGCTTTCTTTCAAGTCTTAAACTCTATTATAGCAAAAGCCGAGAGTTTCATGACTGATGTACTTGCGTGACGTATCGAGAGATCCACCTTATATAAACATATCACAATTGAAGGGAATCACGAGTCCACCTACAAATAGGGCACTTTGGGATTTCACGTTTCTCTTCCCGTGGTTCTCCCGAGTGAGTTGACATTAGGATTTCAATCATAGTGCAATCGTAGAGAGCGAGTATTAGGAAGAGATTCCAATATTGCTTTATATAGGATTAGGGTCATTTGCCTCCAAAGAGGGGTTAACTATTTATTGAATCTATGCTTTTCCAGACGGAGTTCACCTATTGTAATGCAATTATAGGGTAGTATATATTAGCATCGAATGAGACTAGTTATTAATCACCTTGAAATGATAATTACAAAAAAAAAAAAAAAAAATGCTCCAAAAAACCTTAAATTGCACTTTTGACTAGTTACAAAATAATATTAAATTAAGTGCTAGTTACAATAAAATTCACTGAAGTATTCAAGTAAAGTGTATCAAATAGTGATACAAAATGTGTACGTTCAAGCATATATCAATAGGATCTTCATTTATATGTCCTTTTGTTTTGTAATATCTCAAGCAATGTGAATAGAATCTAGTTACATAATTTAATGTTGGGATCAAAACGAGTCCATCAAATATTCCCGCATCTCATTTTTTTTATTTTAATTTTTTTACTGGAAAAATAGCAGGAGGCGACCAATGGTACTTATTAATTCTTAAAGGGAAAGGTGAAACATAAAAAAATAAAATAAAAATAAAAGTTGCTTAGTAATTTGTTTTTTATTTTGAGTAATAGGGCAACAAACGCCCTAAAACCTAGACACAGTATATGACTAGTACAAGAATAGCAGGGGGAGGATTTGAAACCATGACCTTCCCTTTTACACATTGGTTCATACCATTGGGCTATCCAATGGTTGATTGCATAATAATTTGTTATCTCATCTTTTTGAATACTGTTTTTTAAATTATTAATAAGTTTTGTGTTCCATTTATTCCAAACAATTTGTTGAAAAATGAAGAACAAAAGGATTATATATAATTGTTGAAAAATGAAGAACAAAAGGATTAATATATATATATATATATATATATATATATATATAGGCTCTCAAACTAATCAATCTATTTTTTTTATTTTCATGTTATTAATTTTTTTTGATAATTTAGTTTGAATTTTTAATTTGTTAAATAAATATTAAAAATAAATCTTCAAAAAAGGACCAATTAATTATGAACAAAAAAAACATAAATAAATAAATAAGAGGTTGAGGCGCTTTTATATCAAATGGAATCACTCATACTTCAAATTTTTTTTCAAAAATACAAAATACAAACTAGAAATTAAGAATAAATTAAGATCTCCATTTATAGATGAAGTGTTTGAGACATGTTTATGTCAAATTGACTTGCTGACACTTCAAAAGAACAGTATATATATATAACTAAAAAATAAGAGGAAAACAAAAACAAAAACAAAAAAACTTAAACTACAAATAATAAAAATAAAGCTAGAATCTCTTGGATCCCACCAAAAAGAAAAGAGAAGAAAAAGAAAAAAGAAAAAAAAAGAAAAAAGGGATAAGGACATCAGTCAAGAAGAACAAAACCACACCATGCATGAAAAGTCTAGAGATAGAATGAGAAGATAGGGTTTAGAGGAGACAAGGTTGGTGGCTTCGTGTAGTTCAACTTGCATGAAAAGTCACGTATGGACATGCATTAACAACAAACATTTAATTGTCGTTAAGATCATCTTGTCTAACTTCTCTTTTAATGTCGGCAAATGTATTTACATTTAAATATCTCTTGTCTTCTCCCAATCTCTAGACAATTATAAAAATACATTCATTCTCTCTTTTTATATACATTTATTGGCATATTTTGGACTCTTATGCATGCGCCATTAGATATTATTAATCACAATATATATAGTTTATGCGTTGGTTAAACTACTCCATTATTTCAATAGGCATTTAAAATAATAATAATAGTAAAATGATTTTCGGCAGAAGTATAAATATTCGTTTTGGATTTTTTGAGAATAATGTAAGCATTTAAAAAATTTGTATTTCATAAATTGCCCAACAAATGCTTTGGGGGGAAAACATACCACTATAAAATAAAAAGAAAACATTCAAGTTTATTTATGTATTTATTTTATAACATTTAATTAGATGTAATTAAATATGCAGTGTATTTAAGATTATAATATAATTGTAAATTATGTATTTGAAAATGTAGTAAGTATCAAATCCAACTTAATTAGATATAGTTGGAATGTTGGACTATAAAATTTATGTTTGAATTGAAGGATTTGTAAATATAGATTTAGAAAACATGTGTTTGGTTTGATATATTTGAGGTATATAATCAATCTGGGTTTGCGAAATTTGAGGTTTGTCAAACATTCGCTCATGGCCAAAAATATATTTTCCATTCTTAAATCTGATTGCAAAATATAGGTTGATATTTTTAATTATAAGTATAAAGATTGCCATGTTTGGAACTAGGGTAAAATTGCTCACTCTTCCTGGTTACACAAGTCGATTTACAATTTTTCTGATTTTCTTAAACCTTATCTTAGAATGATCTCTTGCAATAGTTCTAAAGTTGATCTTTGGAATGACCCTATTTTTTGGACCTTCCTATCTCCAAGAAGCCAACTTTCCTTAATATGTCCATTCCAGTAATGCTTCTATTGCTTTAGCAATTTATAATCATATTAATCGACTGTCTTCTCCTGCTGATACTTGGATTGGTTGGCAAGATATTTGGAGACTTCCCATCTTGCCTAGAGTTAAGATTTTTGTTTGGAAGTTGACCCATGGCAGGCTCCTTACGAGAGACTATCTCTACAACCTTAATATTGGTCCTAACTCTTCCTGCCCTCTTTACGGCTTGTCACAGAAACAGTTGATCACCTTCTTTGGAAGTGCAATAAAATTCGTCCTTGTTGGCATGATCTGTTTCGTAAACTTGATATGGTTAACGTTGATCTAAATTATCTTAGCACGGGAACTTGGCTCATTGATCGATTCCTCTCACACGCAAGTATTCCTTTGATCAAAGCTTTGATTGCAACGGTCGCTTGGCTGATCTGGAAGCAAATATGTGATATAATTTTTCGAAACACTACAGGCAACTTCAAAAATGTTATTTCTAGAGCATATCTCAATGTAAGGATTTCTCAAACTTCTCTTATAATATTTTCAAGGAGTATCCTAGACTCACGAATCAGCTTCCTTCTATCTCTATTTACACTGATGCTTCTTAGAGCTCCATTAACTCATCTTTAGGACTAGGATTTATTATCATTTCTAATTTGAATACTATTTTGATTCCAGGAGCCATGGGAGCTACTCTTGCCATACCCATCATGGCTGAAGTTACTGCAATCAACCTTGCTCTTCAAATTTGCTGCTCAAGTGGGTGGTGCCCTAGGAAAATCTGCTGCGATTGCTCGGGGATTACTCAACTTTTGAAAAAATATTGCCCCTGCATAGCTTGGCACATGAACTCTGATTTTTCAAAGCTTAAGAAAAACTTGAAGGACTTCCCAAATACTTGCATTGAAACTATCCCTAGAGATGAAAATGATATTGTTGATGCTCTTGCAAATTTTGGCAGACAAAATCCTCATCTTTCACTCTTTTTCCAAGGGAAGGACCGGCCAGCTTGGCTTGAAGAAGTTTGTTCCACGAGAAGTCTCTCCTTTTAATATGTTTGTTTATTTTCGTTTTCTTCTAGCTTTTTGCTAAAAAAAAAAAAAAGAAGCAAAAGAAATCAATTGTTGAAGCTAGTGAAACAATATCAACATAAAGCATGAAAATTGCTCATTTGCTGATAGTTAACTTCAAACAACAAGCAGTTACAATGCTGCTATGATTCAAACTCTAAATGAGTACATATAAAACTCTTCATAAATATATGTGAAACTCCACATGAATACATATAAAAATCCACCTGAATATATATAAAACTCTACATGAAAAATTCCCATTAAAAAAAAGTTTCATTAGAGGGAATAGACGTCATCTATCACTAGTGAGATGAAGTTATTTTGCAATAAATAAATAAATAAAAAAAGTAGAAATAAAAAAATAAAAAACATTTGCCGCAAGTTTAATATTCATGTTCAAGTACATCTAATACCCATTTTGATTACTGAAATAATTACTTCAAAGAATTGTGTCGCTTCCTATTTTCATAAGAAAATAACAATATATTTTTATCTAAAATGAAACTCAAAACTCCAACTTAACAACATCAATATTTTATTTAATTTTTTCTTTTTAAAATTTTCTTATGTTTCTCATCACTCTCCCATATCTAATATAAAATCACAAAATACTAATCAATTGATAAAGGATAGCAAAATTCAAAAACTAGATTAGCTTCCAAAAAATTCAAATAAAGTATACATCATTTATCAACTGGTAATCCAATGCAACTCATGGCATCAACCAATCCAAATTCAATCATCTAACACTTAAGTGTGAATAGTCATGCATTACAAAATTCATAAAAACCATCAAAATCAAATCAACAAAATGGAACAAAAGCAAAACAAGAAAAAAAAAAAAGCGCATAAACCCTAGCAAACCAAAACAACAATTGATAAAAGAAACGCTAGGATCAAAATTTACCCAAAAAGGGCCAAAATCCATCAAAAACATAATCTTTGAAGCAATAGAAGGGCCCTCAAGCTTTTGGCTCTTTCTCCTCCGATTGGATTGAGGTTTTCTAGAGCGTGAAATCTCAAAGACAAAGCCCAACGAGATCTTGAGCTTCATGTTCTTCTCCTCTAAATTTTTAGGGGGTGATCTGACCCCACACCATGTGAAAGATTGTACAAAATACAGTGCATTTTTTTATGGTGAAATTGGGCGTAGTACAAAATACATCCAAAATGGGTTTTGGGGTATTTGGAATTATGTTTGGATTAGGAAAACATCCAAATGAACATCGGATATTCTATAGTAGAGTAATTTAATTCTTTGTAAATTGAAATACATCCAACTAAATAGAGAATTAGAGAATTCAAAACTTTAGTCAACTTGTTCCATGCTCTAAATTACTAATAACATCATGAGATAGAGTCATAATTGTATGGGTTTGTGCATAAATTAGAGTTTGATTCTAGACTTTAGGTTACTTTATCATAGAAAAATAATAAGATTTGGTTCCTTGAATATGATAGATAAATCATATATATTTTTATATATACATTTTTGTTTTGATAATAGTTTTTATTAAAATTGAGTGATTAAGAGTTATTGAATGAATTGAGATTTTAATCTAATTTTTTCTTCTCTCATTTAAAGGTATAAATGAATAATATAAAGGATAGTGATAGGAACTAATGTCAACTATGAAATGCAAGTGGTCATGACGATAGAGTAATATAGTGTGCATGTAGCAGGGTATCGATTCATGAATAACTAAGGAGTACTAGTACTAATTCAGAATTGGTTAATTAGCCTAAACTAAAGTCGAAGGTGTAAAATACAAAATGAAAACTAGAAAAAGCAAAAATAAAGTAACGACATCTCAAATTTGAAAGAGAGATATTTAGGCATAGCTTTCCTCTATGGTTTGAATGAGCTCCAGACATGGTTGCACTGAATACTGCAATACAGATGAACCGAGAGTCTCTAAATCATATTGCCCCCTTTCTTAAGATAAACAATAACTAGTTCCACACGGCATTGATTCAAAATACCCTATGACTACATTACACTTGGTGAACTCTATCTAGACAAGACACAGATTCAATGAGTAATCAATCCCTCTCTTAAGGCCATTGACCCTAATGCTATACAAAGAAAGATTAGAATCTCTTCGTAATGGTCACTCTCAACAATTGCATTATGATTGGAATCCTAATGTCAACTCACTTGGGAAAACCACGGGGAGAGAGATCTCAATCTCGAAGTGCCCTATTTTTAGGCAGACTTGTGGTTCCCTTCAATTGTTGTATGTCAATATAAGGTGGATCTCTCGATACATCACACAAGTACATTAATCATAAAAATCTCGGCTTTCTCTACAATAGAGTTCAAGACTAGAGAGAACGCACAATTGAATTAAAAAACAAAGTATATCAATAGATCAATTGATACAAGCTTTAACGTCTACAACCATTTTCATCAAAAAGTAAACATTAGGTTCTACATATGCCCAAACACCATGAAGATTAGTTCTCTGTTAGTGGAGATCAATCATACAATCCAACCAAGATGAAGAAAGTAAATGAAAACATTAAAAGCTTCCTCTAGACTTCATCGCCTCAAGATTGTCGATTAGTCTTTTACAAATCTTCTACAAACATTGCCAAGAACTCACCTCGGCGGCTCATATGATGTCATAGATTGTAGATGAAACTCTCCAATTGGTTGGATTATCAGAGAAATGCATGAAACTCTCTCTCCCATATTCCCTTTACTCGGCTACCAAAATTCTTCCCCAAAACCCATAGTAAAATCTTTTATACTTAACCCCTTGTAGGCCACTTACGGGCATAAGAACGAGAACATAAGGAGCTGGAGATGAGGGATTGCATACCTTACTGGTATCTTACGACCGTAAACTCCACTTGTAAGGTCTTTTGTCTTAGTGTTATGGTCCAGCTTACGACTGTAAGCGCTGAACCATAAGCTTTTTCAGATAGTGCTTGCAACTCCCTTTATAGGGGTATGTTACACTTGTAAACTTCTGCCTAAACCCTATCCTCATGCTTATGGACGTAAATTCTGCTCGTAAGCCCTTTTGTCTCTTAGTTGTGCTCCTGTTTATGAGCATAAGTATGTCTGCAAGGTTCTCTGGATGAGGGTTATCACTGTAAATAGTGATCATAAGGGGCCATAAGGTTCTCGTGTTCTTGATGTCAAGGGAGATTTTTCTTACTTGTTTTGCTTCAAAATTGCTTCTTTTAGCTTTACGTTGCTAATTATGCTTTGCTTGTGACATAGAATCAATTTTACACAATGTTAAGCACCATTTTCCAAATAAATGCTATAATGCACGCCAATTAAGTGCAGAAAATAATATGAAAATATGTTTAATTATGTACTTATCAGAAAGGAAAAAAATAAAGAGAAAAAAAAGTTGGGTATTAGTTTTAAAAGAAATTGCATAATTGTCAAACGATTTACTCATCAGTCCAAATTAGAAAAAGTCATATTAACAAAGCTATAGAACTAATTCTGGCTTTACAACACAGGAAAGTTACTTAATTTGGATTTCAAACAATTGACTTAATTATGCTCAAAACAAATCTACAGCATTCTAGCTCCAATTTTTAATTAAATTCAAAGTTTATTTTATTTTATTTTTTTATTACAACTTGAAGTAGTAATAATTACTCACGCAAGCAAGGTTCTAGAACTCTTAGTTTAAAGATTATCCATAAAGATGATATCCAGGTAAGATTCTAGATTTCTTAATCCAAATATACCAAAGGAGGTAAATTACCTTTTCCACACTCGATCTCTTCCTACAAAAAAGTGATCGAGCTCCATTATCTGTGGTTTCTCGCTAGTGCTATTTGATGGTGTAATTTCAGATATGTCAGAGCCACTTCATACTTCATCAAATCAAGAGTCATGCACAAGTCCACATATTGAATGTGTAAGTCCACATATTGAATGCACAAGTCCACATATTGAAGCAAACAATAGACTTGATGTAGAACATGTGGAAGAAGAAAATCTTTTTGGGAAAAAAAAACAGAGAAAGAAGACATCAAAAGTGTGGGAAGAATTCAAGGAAGTAATCACTAAAGAAAGGGTAAAAAAGCAGAGTGTATACATTGCAAAAGTCAGCTTGTCTCAATCGAGTTGGTGCTACATCAACATTTTTAAGACACTTGAAGGGTTGTCCAAGGCATCAACATAGTCTATCAGGTTAGCAGAGTCTTACCTTGGTTCCATCCCATTCTGAGAGTATCAACAGTGTTCAAAATTTGAAGAATGATCATGCAAGAGTTAGAGAAATATTGGCTAATATGGTTATGGTTTATGAGTTACCTTTTATTTTTGCGGAGTATGAGTTTTATATTGTTGATGAAGACCGCTATACCTCACTTCCAAAAGTTTTGAGGCCTTCTCTTAAAAATGATTGCATGAGTACTTATGAATTAGAAAAGAAGAAAATTAAAACATTACAGGGAAGTCTTGATAAAGTTTGTTTGGCAATTGATTTGTGGAAATTGAGGCAAAATATTTAATACATGGTGTTGATATGCCACTTTGGTGATTCAAATTGGAAATTACAAAAGAGAATTATAACCTTTTGTGATTGTCTACCTCCATGCACGAGTGTAGAAATTTTGATAAAATTTTTAAGTGTTTGCTAGAATAGGGAATTAAAAACAAAGTTTGCAATATTACAATGGATAATACATCCAATAATGATGTTGAATATGCTTCTTGAAGGAAAGCCTTAATTACCAACATATGCTTCCACTTGGAGGAGTGCTACTTCATGTAAGATGTTGTGTACACATAATCAATTTATTGGTAGAAGATGGATTATCCACAATTGAAGGTATAATTTTTAAAGTGAGGGAAGATGTTAAGTATTTTGCAGTATCATAGTCATGTCTTATGATGTTTAGTGACATAGCTAAACAATTTCATTTTCCTTCAAAGAAGTTAATTTTGGATTATTGCACTCCATTGAATGGCACATATGATATGTTGTCTACTGCTTTGGAGTTCAAGGATGTTTTTCCTCAACACCAACAAAGAGATGAAAGATACAAATATTTGCCAAATTTTGAGAGTGGGGCAAAGTAAGAGAAGTTTGTGCTTTTCTAGAGTTTTCAAGGTGGCTACCAATATTGTTTTAGAATCAAACTATCCAACTTCAAATTTATTTCTTTCAGAGCTTTGGAGGATAAAAACAATTTTGGATGAGAAACTTGCTTTTGGAAGTGAGAAAATGAGAGGAATGGTGAGTTAAATGAGAAACAAGTATAACAAATATTGGGGAAGTAGTAATTTATTAATATCCATTGCTGCTATTTTTGACCCAAGAAACAAGATGAAGATGGTTGCATATTATTTTCTGACTTAGTATGTGGAAGAAGATGTTAATTTCCATATCAATTATGTGAGAGAACCTCTTTACAAGATATATGAAAAAGAGGTTGCAACTCATAAATCAATAATTGATAATGTAAGCCAAGAAAATCTTCAACCAAGTGGTGGTGGTGATTCGGTTAGTGGACGTGGTAAAGGCAAAAGTATTGTTAGTGGTTGTGAAGTTTTTGATAATTGCATTAGGATGGTTGACATCATTCAAAATGTTAAGTGTGAATTAAATGTGCACTTTGAAGAGCGAGCATATATATATATATTCTCCAAATGTGACATCACAATTTAATGCAATAGAATGGTGGAATTCAAATATTTTGATGTTTCGAACCTTGTCAAAGATGGCATGTGATTTTTTTGTCTAGTCCTATCTCTACGGTGGTTTCAGAATCCGATTTTAGCGCCGGTGGTAGAGTAATTGAGTCACACTGCTCTGATATTGTGCAAGCACTAATTTTGTTGGCAAGATTGGCTTCATAGCTTTTATTGTATTAAAAGAGAAGCTAACGCTATTTTTCTCTAATTATATCATTTTAAATTTAATTATGGATGTATCTATTGTTTTATACTTGATACCTACATTAAAAATATATTTTTTGTCCTTTTATTTATGTTATGGATGAGGTTAAAGAAATGTTATTGCCATGAATAAAGTTTCTTTTTGCAAATGCTTTAATGAAGGTATTGTGTTTAATTTTGTAATCAAATTTTGAGTTTTTTAGTTTGATGAGTGTACATTTACTCATTATTTAATATTATTTTGTACACTCATTAATTATGTATTAGAGTATTATTCTGGAATTCGATGCTAAACATGGTTAATATTAATTATTCATGCTTCGGGTAGTGCTTAAGGATGAGAGAGAGCCAAAAGAAGCATTCTAGAATCCAAATGAGGAAGATGGAGCTCTCTTGGTATTAACCATGAAAAACAGGTTAGACAAACCCACTTACAGGCACGTTATCGCCATGCTTATGGTCGTCAGCCTCTTTTAGAGAATCTTGCGAGCATGTTTATGTCCATAAGGAGGAGCATAAGGTCAAACCGAGGGATTTACGGATAGGGCTTACACCCATAAGTCAAACCATAAAGGCTGTTCAGAGGAGTTTACAAGGAGAACATACTCCCGTAAGGATGGTCACTAGGGCTATTTAGAGAAGTTTACATTCCAGTGCTTACACCTGTAAGTTGGACCATAACACCAAACAAAAAATCTTACGGATTGGTTTATGGCTATAAGGGATCCTGTAAGGCTCACGACTCATCTTCTCCAGCTTGTTAAGGTCACGATCTTATACCCGTAAGCAGCCTGTAAGTGGCTAGGTGTAAATATTCCCGAATAGGATTTTGAAGGGGTTCTTTTGTTCTTTTGATAGCTAAGCATGGGCAAATAAAATGGGAGATTCTCCAGGGCTTTGGAGGTAATTCAAGAGAGAGAAACAGCCCACCTACCTTGAGAATAGAGACTGAAGCTGTCAAGGAGTGTCATTGCGGCGTCTTTGAAAGGTTCTTGGGAAAATTCAATGGTAATCTCAATGGCACAATTGAGAAAGGGGTTTCTATGTTTTCATTCATTCTTATTATGTCTTGTGAATTGGGTTGTTGTTATCCATTAATGAAAAACTAATTTTGTAGATGCTTGGGTGTAGCTGAACTCTAGGGTTTGACTATGTGACATTGGTTGTGGATCTTTATGCTTAATTATTTTCTAATTGCAATCCATATTATTTGAATTCAATTACGTGTTATCAATGTCTTGAATGCTATTGTGTCAAAAGCCCTAGTTTCATGTATGGTTTTCTTTGTGTGACGAGTTGAAAGAGCCATCTGGCATAGGTATGTCGTGATTGGAGGGGATTGTGAGTAAGCCTAGAAATAGGTAACTTTGGAGTCAAGAGTTTTCCTCCCACAATACTCCTGAGTGTATTAGTAAGTAATTCCATGCTCTTTACAATTATAAAGAATAGATTTTAGGAGAAATCACATTTTCATTTTGTATGGGATTAGGGCAATTGTTTTGTAAGAAGGGTTGTCTACTTATTAAATTCTTGTTAATTTAGATTGAGATTTCATAGAGTGTAATGCAATTGTGGGGTGCCTGTATCAGCACTGTACTGGATTAGTTGCTACTCGCCTTTGTAAGAGTGGGGTAGTATATTTTAGGATTTCTCTCGGTTCAAATAGATTGCTAACTAATTATCTTTGTCCTACACTTATAAAACCCTAAAGGGATTCTATGCCTGAGCATGTTATTTCCCCTTACTTACTCGACTAATTTTACTTTCATATTCTTGTTTTCTACTTTTGTTATTTTGTTCACATTCACACATCACAACTTTGTTAGGTTAGTTTTCAATATTATGATCAATACTAGTACTTTCTATTTTTATGTGGATCAATACCCTGCTCTTGAGCACACTTTACTAGTTGATTGTCGCTTACAATTGCGTCCTCTATCCCGATATATCATCTAAATCAGGGTTCTACGCTCCACCTGATAAGGACAAGGAAATGGGTCCTCCAGCCACCTCTAAAAGCTGACTCGTAGTGACCCCCTACTGCAGTAGGTGGGTTACACCATCACCTTCAACATCAATCAATGCATAAATAACTCATCAAAAGGGTCCATAACCAAGACAAGATATAAATATAGGGAATAAAATTCCTAACCAGAATTTTTATAAGTCAATTCACATGGTCATTGTTCAGGAACAATAATCATAAATCGGAAATAAGCATCATTTCATTATAAATCCATGCCACAAGTGTAACTTGTTTATAAGTTTCAAACTTCATTTCAAACTTGAAATACTAATGTAACAATAAGCCTTTTCATCAAACATCAAGAGTTTCATTCACAAGATAGAAAGCATTGAAACTCTTTTTAAACTAATTTAATCATCAGTTTAATATGATAAAATCAACGAATTACTTTTAAATCTTAACCAAAGCTTCATATATAATTTCAACTCAAAGCATAAGTATAACTATAATGATAATCATATTTGCTCCAATAGTAGGAGTTCATATAATTCAATAGTATAGACATTCCTTTTCAAACTGGTCAATAAACATGAGTATTATCAATATAAATCAGTATCAGGTAAAATCTATCCAAATTGATCAACATATCATTGCAAACACGATAAAGCCATGAGTAAGTCTCAAATCAAATAATGAAACACTTGAACCATACTCCACTAGAAGTGGACAAGAACAAACTATTGATACAATATGATA
Organism: Dioscorea alata; assembly: GCA_020875875.1. NCBI lineage: Eukaryota > Viridiplantae > Streptophyta > Magnoliopsida > Dioscoreales > Dioscoreaceae > Dioscorea > Dioscorea alata. Next base: position 2,442,783 of record CM037020.1, read on the forward strand.
AACACACAAATCACTTTAGTAAAAAAATATGAATAATTCAATCATTTTCTAAAAAATTGTGAAATCATGAATCCCACTCATAACTTAGGCCATTGAAACAATGGTGCTCTACTCCTCTACCAGCTCCTTCTCGCATTATGAGCTCTTGCCGCCTAACCAACCAACCACTATAACAAACACACACAAGAAAGAAGCAAAACTTAAGCAAGGGAAAACAAGAAAGAAACCCTAGGTTTAACCAAGCAATGCAACCCTAATGAGGCCTAGGCTTTGCTCACAACTGGGTTTCAGGGTTACCAATGAATTGTTTAGGGTTTGTGCTTCACTCTAAACCAATGAATTCAAAGAAATGACCAAGTTTTACTAGAGCTACAAAGATTAACAAGGCCTCTTTCTTGCTCCAAAGAAAGCTCAAGGCAAGGGAAGAAGAGAGGAGAATAGAGGAAGAAGAAAGAGGGCAGCAAAAAAACTGGCAGGATGCACCCCGCGGGCACCGTGCGGGCGCGAAGCGTTGGCCTGGGCGCACCGTGCACCCACCTCATGGTCATAGGTGGCTTGGCGGCTGCCCAATAGGCTCAGGTATGCGACCTGGCCATTGGCACTTAAACAGACCCAGTCTTAACTACTGAGTCAAATAGGCATGATGACATTTCGAGTCTGTGCACACAAAAAAGGGCGCATCACCACAGCAATCTTCACTGGTCCCTACATCATGCGATTGATTAGAGGCATGGGGCTTTCAAATAGACTCCAAGGCCATGGGCGGCATGACATCCCATGATATTTGACACACTCTGGCTGATGGGATTGGTCGTGTGCCGCGGCTGTGAGTATGTCCTCACCCTTAGCACTATTGAGTAGACAGTCGATGGGGGTAAGGATTTGGGCGAGGAGTTAGATGACTAGTCAGGTGACAATGTCTCATCCCTCCTGCTCTCCATCGCCAGCCCTGTATCACTCAGACACCAATCACATATCCAGGAGCTCTGAACTGAGATCAGACAGCTCTAGGAGGGACAACAGGTGATCATAGCTACCCAGGCATGGCTTGAGACTGACCTCGGCCGTGCCTTGGAGATCTTTAGTTGGTTGGACCCGACACTTCCAGCTATGACTCTTCCGATGACACCACATCATCCACTGACCGGCCTCGAGCCTTCAGACATATTGAAGCACTAGATTTCATTTGTTTTCAGTCCTATCTTTTATTTCCATTATTTGTATTTATCTTTTATGGCACGGGTTGGCCTTGCCGATTTTGTACTTATATTGCAACTTATAGTAGATTTTTACTTTTGTGTTTTGCTTCTTGCTATTTTAATTTTTGCTAAGCATTAATGTCTTTCCCCTTGACCTCGTAGGACTTGCATTGTAACACCCAAAACTCCTAACTTAAAGGGGATGCTCACTCGGTCTTTTCTTGACCTTGAGTGACCTCCGCCACTTGGGCACAACAAGGAATGCACGATGCCAGTGCAAGGACTATGGACATTCACATGTAAGCTGGGGAAGTAATCATTTTCCATTCATCTCCTATATTTTTGTTGCATTGGCAGCTCTTTTATTATCATATACATACATTGAGGACAATGTATAATTTTAAGTGTGATGGAGGGGTTTAAGATTATTTGAAATCTTTTACTTACCAAGCTGTTGACTTATGAGTGTGCATTTGAAAGCTAGTAGGATTTTATTAGTTTAAGGGTTGACACATGCTTGTTTGTTTCTTTTTGTTTTTGTTTTTGTTTTATTTTTTAAGTTTTTGCTCTATTCTTGGTTATTTGTCCAATTGAAGGATACAATCTCCCTATTGTAGAGCTACCCCTATTAGGTGTGTGAAGCTACTCTTGATAAATCAGATACTATGTATTTCTTAATGAGAGCAAGAGCTACCTTTTTAGGTGAGTGAAAGCTACCATCTTCTAGGAAAATATGTGGAAAGAGCTACTACTTCTAAGCATGAAGGCCATTCTACGGGGCCACGAGAGAAAATGCTATCTTTGAAGTTGTGCGAAGCTACCACCTTGAGTAAAGAGATGTTATTTATGAATTTTTCCTATTAAGGTCTTGTAGGTTAAAAACAAGCGAAGTAGAGATTTTTCAGTAGGGCTTACGCCCATAAGTCAGACCGTAAGGGCTATCTAGAGAATTTTATGGTCTAGCGCTTACACCAGTAAGTTAGACTGTAACACTACACAAAAGACCTTACGGACGGGCTTATGGTCATAAAGTGATCCTGTGAGGCTCACAACCCATCTTTTCTAGCTCCTTACGGCCACGTTCTTATGCCCCGTAAGCAACACGTAAGTGGCTAGGTATAAATATTCCCTAATAATATTTTCCTTCATTCTCATTATGTCTTTTGAATTGTGATGTTGTTCACCATTAATGGAGAACTAATTTTGTAGATGCTTGGGTGTAGATAAACTCTAGGGTTTGACCTATCTGACATTGGTTATGAATCTTTATGCTATAATTGTTTTTTAATTGCATTCTGTATTATTTGAATTCATTCACGTATTATCAATATCTTGAATGCTATCAAGGCAAAAGCCCTAGTTTCATGTATGATTTGCTTGTGTGATGAGTCGAAAGACCAACCTAGCATAGGCATGCCATGATTAGAGGAGATTGTGAGTAAGCCTAGAAATATGGTATTTTGGAGTCAAGAGTTCTCCTCCCATAATCCTCCCACGTGAATTAGTAAGTAATTCCATACTCTTTTCAATCATAGGAAATAGATTTTAGAAGAAATCATATTTCTATTCTGTATGGGACTAGGGTAATCGCTTTGTAAGAAGGCTTGTCTACCTATTAAATTCTTGTTAATTCACATTGAGATTTCATAGAGTACAATACAATCATGAGGTGTTTGTATTAGCACTGTATTGGATTAGTTACTACTCGCCCTTGCAAAAGGGGATAGTATATTTTAGGATGTCTCTTGATTCAAATAGGATTGCTAACTAATAAATTTTGTCCTCCACCTAGAGGGATTATATGCCTGAGCATCCTATTTCCCCTTGCTTATTTGATTGATTTTACTTTCATATTCTTGTTTTCTGTTTTCGTTGTTTGTTCACATTCACGTATCACAACTTTTGTTAGGCTAGTTTTCAAAATTAGGACTAGTACTAGTATTTTCTATTTTTCCCTATGGATTGATACCCTGCTCTTGAGCATACTTTACTACTTGATCAGCAAGTACGCATGCGCCCCCTATCAAAGTTCCCTTTTGTATATATGCTATGTGACATATTAACTTATAGTAAATAATGTGTTGTGTTTTGTAGGAATTCTCAAGCTATGGAAGAAAAAAAATTATCACTAAAAGAAGGTATTGTTACATGTTATGACTTTTTTTTTTTTTGTCAATTGCAGATTTGATTATGTTGATGTTTGAATTATGCCGAGACTTGAATGATGAACATAGTTTATTTTGATGTTTAGACTAATTTTGCTATGTATGCTTGTATCTTTATGTGATCATTACATGTTGTGATGGTTTCTTTTTTTTTTTATTATTATTTTTTTAATTTTAGGCTTATTTATATTGATGCTTGAGTTATGTCAAGAATTGATAGATGAACATGGATATTTTGAAGTTTAAACTAATTTTGTTGTGTGTGATTGGAAACTTGATGTGATCATATTGATGGGATGATGAATAGTTTATTAATTATAAAAGCCATTGAATGGTTTCTTTATTGTTTTTTTTTGGTAGGGCTTGATAAGAATAGTTTAGTGAATATGGATATAAAAAATTATGGATATTTTGTATCTCAATATTTGTTTTGTTATTATTCTTAACTTGTTTAATGGGGCTTTTAACGAGCTTGAACTCGAGCCTGAACTTAAGCCAAGTCTTATATGATTCTATATAAGCTAAATTATTGTTTTACTAAAATGATCCTCGAGCTCAAATCAAGCTAAGCCGAGCTTGTTAATAATTCATTAAGAGAACTTCAAATGACACTTTATTGAATAAAAAATAAAAAATAAAAAAATTTCTAGTAAGCCTTGAAATAAGCTTGACTCAAGCTCGATTAAAATAGTAATGAGCCGAACTTAAACATGGCAATCGGCTTGGCTCAACTAGTTTATGACCTTACTTATCTTCTTGCATGATTTTCTTTATTTTAGAGTTATATTGGCCATTTTGTGCTTAATGTGTAGGTAAACAGAGTTTAGGACAAAAAAAAAAAAAAATGAAACCGTAGTGATTCTAAACAGAACAAGCACAAAAGGACAATTCCAGAGAAAAGCACGCCCCTCATTATAGGATTGTTCAAGGTGTGTATGACACCGGAAAGGTGAAGTTTGAAGAGCACAACACAAGCATGGTTCTGTTGCCCGGTGCACAACTGTGCTTATTAAGCACGGGTGTCTTTCTTGGCCGTGTAAATCTCTAGTTGCCAAATTTTCACACAAAATCAAGTCCTAGGTGCTTCATTAATCAACGTGGGTTAAACACACCAAAAGTACAATCATGCACTAGCTTATTGTCTGTAGTTTAAACCCTGATAACTAGGGTTTATTTGGGGTACTTTTAGCAAAAGCTTTATTGACAGCTAGGGTTTTGATTGAAGGCTGAAAATAGCCGATCAAGGATGAGAAGACACAACTCATTCGGACCTTTGAGTGCAAGATTAACAGCATTGTCATTTCTAATCCGAGAGTTTCCATTATCATCCAAATTGAGAAAAGCTTTGATGGAGTTTTCATAATGCTTTCAATTTTGACTCTTATATTGGTTGTACTAAGATTCTCTGTAACATGAGAGGCTAAACCTTCATTGGTACTTTAGACCAGGAATCTTAAGATTGTGCATTTGATTTCTTTTTTATTATATTGGCTTTTGACTTTTCTTGAGAATCTCCTATGTTGCTTCATGCTTATAATTGCTAGTGCAAAAGCCCCAATCGCACATTAGATTGACATGACTAGGGTTATAAGTTGATCATGTTAGGTCACGAATAAGAGGTAAAGGTTGAGTGTACATCTAGAGATAGGTTGTATGGTGTCGAACTCTTTACATTATAGTTAAACCTAATAGAGGGGTTCATGGAGCTTTTTCAAGCAATCATAAGGCAATCGACATTGTTGTATGGGATTAGGGTTTGATCACCTGGACCAAAGCAGTCAGACTACTTTAGGAGTCTCCATAGTCTAAGTATGCTCAATCCATTGCCAATATAGGAAATTAATTACACAGATAACTAGAGAGGATTGTGTCCGAGGTGCCATCTTTGTTTAAATTGAATTTTTATATATTAGAACCTACACTTTTTAAATTCCACTTATTAGTTAGTTACTAGTTTAATTAAATCACTTATCAGGTCAACAACAGTCATTTACTAGCTCGATTAAAGTCTCTTATGACTTCAGTAATTGGATGGTCACTTATTAATTCAATTAGAGCACATAACAAGTTAGTGAAAAAATTTGGTGACTAGATGGCTAATTTGGTAATTGAATGGTCACTTAGCAATTTGGTTAGAATACCTATCAAGTCACTAATCTCTTATGATTTTGATGACTAGATTGTTTGTGGCTCTTAAAAAATGAGCATTGTTATCGATCTTACATATTCTTAGTTCCTTTTCTTCTTGTCTAATGCTATCTTAATTTATGCTAGAAGTGTTAGTTCTATTAGGGGTTGTGGTTTAGTAATTTTTTGATGATCAATGCACACACACCACAACCAATAAGTGAGAATGACACAAGAGGTTTAGTAGTCCGGCACCACGTGCATATATCTGTGGGGCCAACTCTAGAGAATCAAATCCACAAGAAGAGACAACACAAGTGCAAGCTGTCTTGTACAACAACTCTCACATAGAGGTAAATGATATCTAAGATCTCCATTATGAAGACTCACATGATCAACCTCATGTTGGTTATGACCTCTCGTTGACACGGCAAGACTTCACCAAGATTTCCACTATAATCACCACATATGATAAATTTCCTCCTACATGACTGGCCAATGCTTTCATGCCTACTCCGTAGCCTTCTCTTTCAATGCATCCTAAATTCCTAAGCAAACTTATATAGTCCTCCACATGAACCACCTCTTGAAAACCTTCCAATTCTATCTTGATTCTCTATAACATCCAAATTTAACACCTACCAAATCTGGCATTACCTCAGGACACCTCCTACCCTCCCGGTTGAGTTTGAGTCATTGGCAAAATATTCTTGATCTCAACCAACAACAACAACCAGTAAACTTCGCATCATGTCTCAGGATACCTATGATGGATCTTCACCCACACTCCCAAACTTGAAGCTTCTCCATACTTATCTTATCGTGTGATCTTCATCAATCTCATACCGAATTTGGTCTTCGCTCATGCATCCAAATTTTGTCTTCAATCATCCTTCATAGCATCCAAAAATACCTTTATGAAATCTCAATCATTCTTCAATCAGCTCTATGTGATTCTTCTCCAAATTAGCTAAATTATTTTTCAATGGAAACTTTGCCTTCAAGTAATCTAAGTCATGCCAAAGTCATCCTCATGCAGAGTTCCCATAAATGTCTTTGAGCTTGGTTTTCAAACTTTTGTACTTGGTATTTAATTTATTTTAAGCTTTCCAAAAAGTAGCTCAAGTTTGGTCTACTTAGTATGATCTCTAATTAATTAGGTGTTTGGAAAGATAGCTTGTCCAAGTTTGGTCTACCATCAATCTTTACTCCAAACTTGGTCTCTTACCAAATATTCTCATAAAATATTCTACTTGAGATCTTTGTACTACTTTGAAGCTCCTCTAAAGATAGTCTATTATCTGCCATGCCATCATCATCGAGCCATGTCGTTAGTTGTCATTTCAACATGTGATTTATAATGGCAACATAAACATTAACAAGAAAGATGATCATTGTTAATGAAATTCTACAACAGACATAAGATAGAAAGAAGAAAAGGAAAAATGTGAATAAAAAAATACTTAAAATCAAAAAGAAGTAGAGGAATAGCATAAACATAGACATGCTCAAGAAGAATAAGAAGAAATGGAAGAATATAAACAACAATAAGAAGAGAATATGTTAAAGAAAATTAAAGAAGTGGAAGAAGAAGAAGAAGAAGAAGAAGAAGAAGAAAATGAAGAATAAAGATGAGAGTAAAAGTAAAAAAAAAAATGAAATAAGGTATTTTTGGTATTGAAAACATTAAAAATTTAATTTGATAACAACAAAAAACTATAGAGAAAATCATTGCAAAAGTTAAAAGACATCTTTCATCACTATGAAATTGTTGAGGACCTATGCCATATTTTCCCCAATTGTTTGTAAAATCCATTGAACAAAATATTAGAAATAATAAAGAAGTGTCGCTTTTCCAATTTGTCAAGAAGAAGAAGAAGAAGAAGAAGAAGAAGAGAGAGAGAGAGAGAGAGAGAGAGAGAGAGAGAGAGAGAGAGAGAGAGAGAGAGATCAACCACAAAACAAAATTTTGAAATAAAAAAAAATTGAAGCATATACATAACATTGAAGAAATTTTCTAGTATACACTAAGTAAAATTTCTCATTTTTGTAGTATATATGCATTCCCCTCTTGAGAAATTATGGGTCTATTTGATAACCAAAAAAACTAGGGACAAGACAATACAAACTCTTTTGTCCCTTGTTTGATTTGCAAATGTGCTTAGGGTACAACACAAGTAGGAAAAAAGTTTGTTCCACCAAAACCATTATACAAGTTTTAAGTTATGGGACAACACAACCAAAAATCAATTTTCCCCCACTTTAAATCCAAAATTTATGACAATTGACCAAAAACCACATCCCAAGCAAAAAACTATTCATAGTTATCATCCATTGCTCTCCTCGACCTCACCCACCACCGTGAACCTCCTTGGCTCCATCCTCCTTCCTCGGCTTTCCCCTCCACCACGGTACTCTCATCCTCTTCAAATCTTTCCTCCTCCCTTTTTCCCCCTCCTCCTTGTTTTCTTTTTTCTTTGATATTTCTAGGGCTTCCAGCATCCTCCGAGATCTACTAGTTAAAAGCACGTGCAAACAAGAGAGCTATGCAATTTCCCCTTGTTTCTGCCAAATTTACCCTTCTGTTTTCTTCATTCTTGCCAATCTTCTTCTATAAAAATCTTCTAGCTTTATTTGTTATGTAAAAAATGCTTATTATGTTAAGATTACGGGCTTCATATCTCTAATTATAATAAACATGTTCTATCTTGTTAATTATTTGTTAGAAATATCAAGATAATTAGTTTATTAATTAGATAAGATGATTATTTGTTTAATTAAGGAAAAAGTTCTAGATGTCCTGGTTGTTGAAATAGCAAACTAACTACAGATAACTTAACAATTTGCAATGACAAGAGTGGTAAATAATCAATGTCTTTTAAATGTAAAGATGATGTACATATGGAATTACATATGAGATGTAATTTGCCTATTGACTTGAGAAATCAAATTAGGATGACCATGACTCATTAAGTGCAAGAGCATGCACGAGATGCATTGAAAGTAAAAAATAAAAAAATAATTTATGGCTTATTTATTTATCCCAAACAATAGAATGAGAATTCCCATTCCATCATTGATTTCTGTGCTAGCTTTAATTAATTCCTATCCATCAAACCTCACCCAAATATTTAGATATCACATATAATTGGTAGTTCACTTGTATATAATATGTTTGCCTTCATGAACTCATATTGTACACTATTATGTTTGAATGCAATGGTCATATATTTTTCTTTCCCAATGTTTGAAATATTTTTCTAAATTGACATTCCTTTTATTCCTGAATCTCCCTTTCTTGTCTTAACCTTAAGTAATTTGCGGCACATTTATTTTTCATGTAAATGTTTCCCTTTTTATGTTTAATAATTTATGTTACATATGCATTTAAATTTGTTCCATGTGCATATAATTGTTGTTGTTGTTGTTTTTGTTTTTGTTTTTTGTTGTTGTTATTATTATTTATTTATTTATTTATTTTAATAGATCATGTTTTATATTGTTTCAGACCTTAACCAATCTCTGCATGACACATTCACATTCAGTAGGTAGATAGTTCAGTGTATAGGTTGTAATGGATCGTCAATGCATTCTATACTTTATGTTTGCTTGGAGAGTTTATGTGAACAAGATGGCAACATATACGGGTGGTTTCCTTTTTTTTTTTTTTTTAAGTTTTGTTTAAGGAGGGACAGTGAGAGGAGGGCGATAAATGAGAGAGCGTTAGCGAGATATGATCATGAAGTGATGTAATAGATTCTCTTATTAATTCAGGTGACAACAATTATTTATGGGAATTAAGAATGTGCACAAATACATTTGCACATCTTTATGAGATCATTAGGGTACGGGGAGGGTTGGTGCAAACTTGTAGCGTTACAATTGAGGAGCAAGTCATTGTTTCTTTAATGCACTAGCTCATCACACAAAAAAAAGGAGTATCCAAGTAAGATTCTCTAGGTCTGGTCAAACTATTAGTCGATATTGTTATAAAGAATTAGTTGATGTTTTACAGTTGCAAGATGAATTATTTGTCAAACCACAACCACTTCCAGACAATAGAGTGAAAGTAAGTGGAAATGGTTTAACGTATACTTTGTTTGAGCACCAATAAATATAAATTTATGTGTTTTTTAATTGCATATAATTTAATGAAATTACAATTTTGTAATGCACTTGCAAGGATGTTTGATGCGCTCTTCGCAAGTGTACGGGTCGCAAGAAGTAATAAAGTGGTACTCAATTAAGAGTAGGGTTGTCGAACCTCAAGGAACTATACTTAAAGTACTCGTTGATCCTTTGATGTCTAGTGAAACAAATAGAAAGGGTATGAGATCATAAAAACAATGAATAAAAGGTAATGGTGATGATAATGGAGGAGATTAGGACTAAGTACTCAACAATCAAAAGAGTAAATCCCTTCGGAAGTTTCCAATGACTCGTGCACACTATCTCATCTTAGTTGACTACCTCAGTACATTCCAAAAATGTTTGTGTGTGCTCAATAGCAATGTTGCATCTATGTGTTCGAAGATACACTGCAGTTTTGTTAGGACAACCTAACAACTATGCACTCCAAACACACTACAGTTATGCAATACAAGATTAACACAAACATCAATTAGAACTCCATAGCCAAATACAATGAGTTTATAAGCAATACAGTCTGACGATTGTCCACAACCAAGGCACTATGGCCAGTTAGTCCCTGAGGGCAGGTACACAAGGTGAGGTAAAAGATGGAACAAAGAAAGAGAGAAAGAACCCCCTTCAATACTCAAGATGTCCTCCCTTGTAGTGTCCTTATGCCAACTCTCCACCTCTTGCAATGCCTCCTACTAGTCCTTGATCTCCTTAGGCGGTTTGGTGAAGCTTGATCTTCAATCTCATCAACATCCTCTAGGTAGAGAGATGAATCCCCGAACAAAATATGAGAAAGAACTCTAATTTCTGGAGTTAAAAAGGCTGATTCGGGGCCCGACACGGTCTGGACACGGGCGTGTTCAGATCGTGTACTCTTCTCGGAAATCCTGGGGTGAAACTCCTGGAGTTTACAGCAGTTGGGACACAGGCGTGTGTCCCCCATGTTACCTAGCACACGACCGTGTAATAGGCACCGTGCCCATGTCGTTCATGGAAGAACGTCTCCTGAGATTTGCAGCACTTGGGGCACGGGCGTGTGGTGACCGTGTCTTGCCTGGGACACTCCAGTGTCAGGATTTTAGCTCTTCTACACTCCAGGCTGGGATTTGCAGCACTTGGGGTACGGGCGTGTCTTGCCCGTGTCAGCCGTTTCTAAACCTTTGGTCACTGCACACGCGGGAAACACCCCCGGTTTCACACCAAATTGTCTCGGGCCCCAGATTCCTACACAAGGGATAAAATACCTTAAATAGCACCAATTCCAATCAATAAATATGCTTAAGGACAGAGAAAAGACTATAACAGGGGATAAGAAACATGATATAAAATGTATTCATCAGTGTTTAGGTACCTTAGATGGTACCTACTTACCAATAACACAAAATGTAGTGGATAGACCTAGGTATTGAACAAGGAAAGGTGGACTCGCAAAATATGTCTTAGGAGTTTGTACCAAAGATATGCTCTTTATATATGTACAATGGTGCCTGTGATTTGTAATGCACTAATTTGCAAGTGTACGGGTCATCAAGTAATTGTGATTGAGTGAGTAGGGTTTTCGTATCCACAGGGACTAAAGATCACTAGTATTACCTCTATCCTCGTTATCTAACTAAAATCAAGTTGTAAAGAAGAGAATTGTTAAACTAAAATTTAGAATTGGTGAGAACTAGGATCAAAGGTTCAAAGAAGTGTTTAACCAATTAATTGAAAGAGTTGTCTGGATAAGATTTCACTTGGGATTAAGGAAATAAAGTAATTGCAATTAACATAGATTGAACCTAAGTGTTCTTAGACCAAGGGGATTCAAGAATATATTGAGTGCTCTCTTGAGACGTGTCAATACCTAATCCTACACTATAGAAGAATTAAATCTCTTTAAATTCTACCTTCATACAACTGCAATGAGATATAAGAAACCTCTATTTAGAAATCGGAGTTCTCACTACAATGATTCTAATAGAAAGAATCTAAGCAGCTTATCTCTAGGGCACGCTAGTGAATCCCTTCATCTATGGATGATCCTAACATAATGAATCTCTTGATATTAGTCACACGATCACAACGAATAAGCCACTCTCGTTACATTAATTCAACATGATAAAACCATAGATGAATTTAACAAACCGAAGGAAATCTATATTAAAAGAAATATGAAAGTGAAAATATCCCAAGCTACATCAAATCTTAACACACAAGGAAGTTAGCCCTCCATTAGGGTAATGTTCTTCTCAAAGAAAATAAAGTAATGCCCTAGAAAAAACTCCAATATCATCGTCAAGGATCGTCACTCGGGTGACTCCATCAAACTCTATCTTCTTCTTTATCCTCGCCTTAAAACCCTAGATGTTGTCCAGAAAGAATCTCCCAAAGGCCAACCTCAACAATACTGACAGGGGCCCGAAAGTGCATGGGTTGTCGAAGTAATATTATTACCCTGGTGAGTGGGTAGTCGTATCCAGAGGGAATAGGGATTTAAGACACGAGATTTCATTATTTAGCTAAGCGGTGTACGGTGAGTGTAAATAGAATCAATGAGTGAGTGTGAAAGAAATTATAAAGAAACAAGAAATGAACAAGAAGTGTGGCAGGTGAGAGAATGCAAGCAAGAGCAAATAGAGTAGGGCAATCAATAAGTAAAGTTAGGTACCCGGACAAGCTACCCCTAGGACTTATGCTTCTAGTGCAAGACAATGCTATTATACTTTCCTATTAATGTTAATTGAGTCGAGGATATCCTTAAACACACAGTCCCAAACCTAAGGTCAACCGTAACTAACTCCAACACTATGCCCCGGCATTAGGTTTTCACTACGACCTTTGACTCTCGTTGACCTGTCAACTAAGCCCTAGGGGAGTCCGTCTTCCTAAACCTCACACTACATGGGACTGCTTTAAGGTCTAGGGATTCCTAGTGATAAATCTTGTTCCTATGTATAGTTCTAACCCTTTGGTCCAGGTGGAAGAACCCTAGTCTCAATTAAGCCCCAGCACTAGGATTCATTTCAACCCTTCACTCTATTGCTCGCGCAACTAAGTCCTAGGGGAGTTCCTCTTTTAGCACTTCACTCTATCTCGACCGCTAAGAAATCATGGAACACGGAGGTAGGAAGAATCACACCGGAGGGGAAAGGGGGCGTTCCGCTACCTCACGACTCACAATCTCAACCCTCTTCAATCTTAAGTAGTCTAACCCTATAGGAGTTGTCACACCTCCAAAGGATAACCTAGATTGTTCTCAACCCTAGTGTCACGGCTAAAGAAACAATTTCAAGAAGCAATTAAGATTGAAACTCAAATTTATTCATCAATAATGGAAAAACATAATAACAATGTCATAGAAACATAATAATCCTAGGGTTTACAAGTCCGAATACCTACAAGGGGCTTAGCTCCTCATGGAGCTATACAAATCCATCAAAATATAAAGATGAAAATAAATTGAAAGCATAGATGAAAACCCCCTTGCTTATGATGTGGCCGTGGTCTTGTACGGCCGTCGGACGTCGATGACGATGCCGATGACGCGCTTCGATCCTCCACAAAATTCCTCTCCATACCCTAGCCGCAACCCTCCAGAAGTTGGGAGAAAAGATTGGCAAAAAGATGTGTAAAAAATCTCCAAAACGGGTTTTAATAACGTTGAGTCGCAGCTTAAATTCGGCTGAATCGGGATTTCACACGGTCGTGTGGAATTTCCACACGCCTGTGTGAAGTTGCTGAAATGCTGATTTTTGGCAAACAGTAAACAGTAACTTGCTATAGTATTTAGCTCCACAAACCTACAATGCACAAAAGCACACAATTTAGCAATAAAATCTAATAAAGATAATGCTCATTGTAAGATAATAACATTTTGCATTACTATAACACAAGCACTTACCTTTTACAGCTTTCTTTTTATACCCCAAAAAAATCGGGTAAGTACATGGGAAAGTACGTGGGCGTGCACTTTGCCCATGTAACTCTCTAGAAACTTCAAAACATTGATTCTGGGGTTACACCGGCATGTAGTTAGGCTGCTGGCCATGTACATTGCTGGAAAATCCTACAACTCAATCTTGAGATTTACATGGGCATGTACATGGCAGTGTAGTTTGCCCGTGTGTTTCTATGGACTCTTGTTGAGCTTGAGCTGGGTAGTACACGACCATGTTCTTGGCTGGTGTATTTCTCTAGAAATTCCTCTTCGACAATGTTTGAGAGGTACACGACAAGTACATGGCGATGTACTTTTCCCGTTTATTCTTCTGAATGCTGTTTTTCGCTTTATTCCACTCAAGATTTCATGATTTGGCTCGAGTTGTATTAATAATGGTTTGAAAGTATAATGACTTGAAAATACTTTAGAGGACAAATTTAAGAGCATAAGATAGTATTAGAATTTAATTTATATGATATAGCACTTATCAACCAACTAATATATCATATTTGTATCAAGCATTTCGAGATTAGCTTCACACTTCAAAGGTGGTATCTTTTTCCATTTTTTTTTAACCAACAATATCAATTTCAACTAACAATATGAATCTCTTTAAGTGTTCAGGGTGTTGAACAAGAAGAATCATGTGTATTATATAGGGCACTGACACGACCCCTTGCATGTATCCCACAAGTGCACGGGCTTGTCGAAGTAATAAATTTACCCTGGTGAGTAGGTAGTCGAATCCACATGGAATAGGGACTTAAGACACGAGGTTTCACTAATTAGCTAAGTAATGTACGGTGGGCGTGAAAAGAATTAATGAGTGAATATGAAAGCAATAACAAGAAATTAACTAGAAAGATGGTAGGCAAAGAATGCAAGAACGAGTAAATAGAGAAGGACTAGCAATGGATGAAAATAGGGTACCCGGACAAGCTACCCCTAGGACTTATGCTTCTAGTGCAAGACTATGCTATTATACTTTTCTATTGATGTTAATTAAGTCGAGGATATCGTTAAACACACGGTCCCAAACCTAAGGTCAACCGTGACTAACCCCAACACTATGCCCCGGCATTAGGTTTTCACTACGACTCTTGACTCTCGTTGACCTGTCAACTAAGCCCTAGAGGAGTACGTCTTCCTAAGCCTCACACTACATGGGATTGCTTTAAGTTCTAGAGATTCCTAGTGATAAAACCAGTTCCTATGTGTAGTTCTAACCCTTTGGTCCAGGTGGAAGAACCCTAATCTAAATTAAGCTCCAGCACTAGGATTCACTTCAACCCTTCACTCTGTTGCTTGCACAACTAAGCCCCAGGGGAGTTCCTCTCCTAGCACTTCACTCTATCTCGACCGCTAAGAAATCATGGAACATAAAGGTAGGAAGAATCGCACCGGAGGGGAAAGGGGACGTTCCGCTACCTCACGACTCACCCTCTCAATCCTCTTCAATCTTAAATAGTCCTGTGTCGGAATTGGGATTGGACCTTGAGCAGCAAGCAAATGAGCATCCTATAGGAGTTGTCACACCTCCAAAGGATAACCTAGATTGTTCTCAACCTTAGTGTCATGGCTAAGGGAAAGCAATTACAAGAGATAATTAAGATTGAAACTCGAATTTATTCATCAATAATGGAAAAGCATAATAACAATGTCATAGAAACATAATGATCATAGGGTTTACAAGTCCAAATACCCACGAGGGGTTTAGCTCCTCATGGAGCTATACAAATTCATCAAAATATAAAAGAAAGCACAAATTGAAAGCATCGATGAAAAACCCCCTTGCGTATGATGGGGACGTGGTCTTGTGCGGCCGCCGGACGTCAGTAACGATGCTGATGACGCGCTCCAAACCTCCATGAAGTCCTCTCCGAAACCCTAGCCACACTCTCCAGAAGTTGGGGAGAAAGATAGGTCAAAAGATGTGTAAAAAGTCTCCAAAACGGGCTTTTATAACGTTGAGTCGCGGCTTTAAAATTGAACTTATCGGGATTTCACAAGGCCGTGCGGAATTTCCACACGCCCGTGTGAACTTTCTGGATTTCGGCTGAAAGTGAACAGTAGCTTGCTACACTACTCACCGAAACGCTCCCGAATTCGTTGTTCTTCATCGAGGCCATTGAATTGGGCACATAATTAATGGTAGATCATGACGATTGCTTCAAATCTCCTACTTGGTGAAGTTCTCCTAAGCTACACGAGTCAAACTTGTTGTGAATGTGACTGCCTTTGTGCCCCTCCAAAGGATGTTGGCACACACTCACAAGTCTAAATTCGTGCCTTGTTCCTTGCTTGGTCTGAAAACTCCCCAACAATGGCAAACACGATCTAACTTCTTTCTTCTTCTTCAAAATAGCTCCACAAACCTACAATGCATAAGAGTAAACAAATGCACACCATTTAGTAATAGAATCTGATAAAAGAGATGCTCATTGTAAGATAATAACGTTTCGCGTTACTATAACACAAGCACTTATCAGGCACATTAATAGTTAAGCATGAAAAATGTAGCATTTCACATGATGTCAAATTCCTACACAAGAGAACTTCCAAAACTAATACCAAAAACATCATAGATCACAACACTTAGTAAATAAAGCCCAAAATTCACCCTCACCCCCCAACCCACCACACACACACACACACGAAGATGTACATTGTCCTCAATGTAACTAGAACCTAGCTAACAAGAGAGATACAGTAGCAAGAAAGAAGTGTGTGAGAGTATATATAAAAAGAAATGATACTTCCCCAGTAAAATTTGGTGAGTCTTAGCAATAACGGCGGGTGTAGTGTCGCGGTGTCCTAGGGCCATGATACTTTGACTTAGCAGACTTGACTAAGATGTAGCTATATCCTAGCTAGGGCCATTCATTGAAGATGGACCATCCTCATGGCCCTCAGGGTGTTCCATAACCAGAGGGACGGTCTTGCCTACAAAGCGCATGCACTCCGTGTCCCTCAGTAGCCCCATCCAATAAACTAGCCCGGTGATGTAAGGGCCACCGTGGAGCACTCTAACTCGAGTGTTGGAGGCCTGATGATGAATCAACTACGCGATGGTATACCCTAGGGGGAAGGGTATGTGCTCAGTCATTGCACAAAGAAAAGTAAAATCCACTGTGCTCACTGCGACCATTGACTTGCCGCTCCCTGTAAGAGTCTTACAAAGAAGCGTATGAATGTAACTTAGTGATAAGTGCTCATGTTATAGTAATGCAGAGCGTTATTATCTTGCAATGAGCATTAATTTAATCAGATTTTATCACTAAAAAGTGTGCATTTGTTTACTTTTGTGCATTGCAGGGTTGTGAAGATAAAGTGAAGGAAAGGAACGAAGTTAGATCGTATTCGCCATTGTTGTGAAGTCTCGATAAGTCCGATTTTTAAAGCCGCACTCAACAATATAAAGAGCGATTTTGGAGACTTTTAAAATATCTTTCGACCTATCTTTCTCCTGAACTTCTGGAGAGTGCGGCTAGGGTTTTGGAGAGGATTTCGTGGAGGTTTAGAGCGCGTCATCGGCATCGTCACCGACGTCCGGTGGCCGCACAAGACCACGGCCACACCATACGCAAGGGGGTTTTCATCGATGTCTTTACTTTGTGCTTTCTTTCATATTTTGATGAACATGTATAGCTCCATGAGGAGCTAAACCCCTTGAGGGTATTCAGACTTGTAAACTCTAGGGTTATTATGTTTCTTTGACATTGTTATTATGCTTTTCCATTGTTGATGAATAAAAATTGAGTTTCGATCTTAATTTCATCTTGTAATTGTTTTCCTTTAGACGTGACACTAGGGTTGAGAACAATCTAGGTTGTCCTTTGGAGGTGTGACAACTCCTATAGGATTAGACTATTTAAGATCGAAGAGGGTTGAGAGGGTGAGTTGCGAGGTAGCAAAGCGTCCCCTTTCCCTTCCGATGTGGTTTCTCCCTATCAACGTTTCCTTGATTTCTTAACGGTCGAGATAGAGTGAAGTGTTAGGTAGATAAACTCCCCTGGGGCTTAGTTACGCAAGTAACAGAGTGAACGGTTGAAGTGAATCCTACGCACTGGGGCTTAATCTAGACTAGGGTTCTTCCACCCGGACCAAAGGGTTAGAACTACACATAGGAACAGGTTTTACCACTAGGAGTCCCTAGAACTTAAAGCAATCCCACGTAGTATGAGGTTTAGGTAGATATACTCGCCTAGGGCTTAGTCGTGCCAGCGACAGAGTGAAGGGTTGACGTGAATCCTAATACCGGGGCATAATGTTGGGGTTAGTCACGGTTGTCCTTAGGTTTGGGACCGTGTATCTAAGGATTTTCTCGACTCAATTGACATCAATAGGAAAGTATAATTGCATCGTCTTGCACTAAAAACATAGACCCTAGAGGTAGCTTGTCCGGATACCCTATTTCATCCGTTGCCAGTTTCTCTCTATTCTCTTTTACATGAACTTTCTTATCTTCCATCTTTCTATTCAATTTCTTATCTTTTATTGTATTTGCTTCCATATTCACTCATCGATTCTATTCTTATCTTTCCATATTCCACATAGCTTAAATAGTGAAATCTCGTATTTTAACTCCCTATTCCCTATAGATTCGACTACCCACTCACCGGGGTAAATTTTATTACTTCGACAAACCCGTGCACTTGCTGGATACATGCAAGGGGTCGTGTCAAGTTTTTGGCACCGTTGCCGGGGAATAGGTGTTTTAGATATTTGTTTTTCACTATTTTTGTTATTCACTTCACTTTCTATGTCACACTTTCTTTATCTATCATTGTTCTTATTTTTCTTTCCTTTGCTTTGGCTTCAGGTTATGACCAGCGGAAATCCTTCGATTCTTGTTGAAGGAGATTCAGATATTGGACGAAGAACACATCACAAGGGTAAAGAACCTGCACAAGAAGCTTCTAATCAAGCCGATATTGAGACAGAAGGGCCAGAAACAGTGGCAGAACAGAATGAACAACAGAGGACATTGTCCGACTTTGCTAGACCTACAGTCATGGGGACCCAATCGAGCATTGTGAGGCCCCCAATTACGGCAATGAATTTTGAGTTGAAGCCATCGTTCATTCAGATGTTGCAACAGTCTGCATAATTTAGTGGGTTGGCCGATGAAGATCCAAACAGTCATATAGAGAATTTCCTTGAAGTGTGCGACATGTTGAAGATTAATGGAGTGACGGACGACGCGATTCGTTTGAGAGCCTTCCCATTTTCATTAAAGGGAAAAGTAATACATTGGCTTCATTCATTACCGAGAGCATCCATCACTACGTGGGAAGAGATGGCCGAGGCATTCTTGGCTAGATACTTTCCGCAGGGAAAGTCAGCAAGGCTCTGAAATGAGATATCATCCTTTATGCAAATGGAATTGGAGTCTCTATTCGAGACATGGGATAGGTTCAAGGAGCTCCTTCGCAAGTGCCCACAACATGGATTTCCCGAGTGGATGATCATTCACACCTTCTATAATGGGTTGAATCCGAGTATCAAGCAACTCTTAGATGCAGCGGCTGGAGGAACTCTAGGAAGCAAGACTCCCGGTGAAGCCCGGCACCTTGTAGAGGAGATGGCTATGAATAGCTATCAATGGAACTCAATGGACAGGAAAAAGGTGGCCGGAATTCATGAGGTTGATGTGGTTACATCTTTGGCGGCACAAGTGGAATCTTTGAGTAAGAAGCTAGATGCACTAGCTTCACCAAGAGTTGCGGCCATCACTACTTGTAACGGTTGTGGGTAGAGGACATGCTTCAAGTGATTGTCCTATTGCTATTGGAGGCACTAGTGCGGTGGAGCAGGCTGATTTTGTTGGAAATTCTTATAGAGGACAAGGCCAAGGCAACCCATACAGTGGAACATATAACCCGGGGTGGAAGAACCATCCGAATTTCTCTTGGAACAATCAAGGACAGTCACAACAGAAAAATAGTGCACCACCAGGATTTCAAAGTCAACAAGCTCCGAATTTAGAAAGCCGAGTGACCGGGCTAGAAGGAAAGATGACCGATCTTGAGAGAGCACTCACACGGTTTGTTTCTTCATCGGATTCTAGATTTCAGTCGGTGGAGGCTACTCTTCGCAATCACACCACCTCCCTACATAATTTGGAAAATCAAGTGGAGCAAATTGCGAAGACATTGGCGGAAAGGCCTCAAGGTAGCTTGCCTAGCAATACAGAAACTAATCCAAGGGAGCAACTAAAGGCAATCACCTTGAGGAGTGGGAAAGAGGTTGAGAGAAATCTCCCTCTAGAGAAGACAAAAGAAGCACCCGAAGTTGAAGAAGTAGGGGGAGAAGCACCAAAAGAGAAAGAGGTGGTACCACCACCCTATAAACCAAGGATCCCCTACTCTTCGAGGTTGAAGAATGACCAAGACAATGAGCAATACAAGAAATTTCTGGGTATCTTCAAACAATTGCACATCAACATACCATTCGTGGAAGCATTAGCCCAAATGCCCAAGTACGCGAAGTTCCTGAAGGACCTCTTAACCAATAAGAAGAAGTTGGAGGAGAGTGCAGCTGTAGTTCTTGATGCTAATTGCTTCGCCGTCTTACAAAAGAATATGCCGAGTAAGAGAAAAGATCCCGGGAGTTTCATCATACCTTGCAACATCGGCAATTTGGGTGAAGAGATGACATTGGCCTATTCGGGGGCAAGCATCAATGTCATGCCCTATACCTTATTCCAAAAGCTAGGCTTGGACGAGCCTAGACCCACTCGGATGACATTTTAACTCGCGGATTGATCGGTGAGGCATCCGAGGGGAATTGTGGAAGATGTCTTGGTGAAAGTAGACAAGTACATCTTTCCGGTGGACTTTGTTGTGCTTGATGTGGATGAGGATGTCGAAGTACCGCTGATTCTTGGGAGGCTGTTCTTGCGCACTTCCAAGGCTTTGATAGACATGGACGGTGGAGAGCTCACACTTAGAGTTGGAGATGACAAGCTTACCTATCTCCTCGCCGAAGCCATGAGAGATTCTCTCGATTTTGATGACACTCTTTATTATCTTGATGCTACTGATGAGTGTATTGATGAATATGTGCAGGAAATGTTAAACCCGGATCCATATGAAGGATGGCCGGACTAAGACGTGGAGATCGAAGAAGAAGAGGTACTTTCGCTTGGTCCAGTCAAAACAGACATCAAGATGAAGAGGGAGCGTATGAAGAAGATGCTTCGGAGGATGAAGAGGTCGAAAAGACGCCACAAGAAGAACCCCAACAAGAAGAGGGATGAGCATTCATGGAGTAAGGGTGTTACACCCTTTTGTGGTAACAAATTCGACAACTCTCCCTCTACTCTACAAAGATTATGTAATGCATGCTTTCAGGTTGTAGGGAAAATGGCAACTTCTATTCATGAACCTCCGTAAGGTAAGATCAGGTATGTCAAGCTAAGTGACGTTAAACAAGCGCTTCTTGGGAGGCAACCCAAGGTTTTACAGTTTTTCTAGGACTTAGCTTAGTTTAGGTTGAATAAGAGTCTTAGTTTTGGTGTCCTGAAGTTTTAATGCATGTGCTGCGATTTTTATTGTGGATTGTTGACATTTTCGTGTGCCTAGATGATTATTGACGAAGTTTGAGTTGGTTGAGCATATTTTCCATGGTATCTGGTCGTGTTTTGATGGTTTTCACAGGCTCCAAACATCGTATTTGTATTTCTGAATTTTTGTGAGAGTCTATAAATTTTTCTAAGTAAATCAGAGAAAACACACGGCCGTGTGGAAATTCCACACGGCCGTGTGTCACCACTTAGGGCTTAGCCATAGAGGGCATAGGGGCGTGTCTGTGCCCCTGTGAACAACCTCAGAAGGGTCACACGGCCGTGTGGAATTTCCACACGTCCGTATGAAATCTCGTAGAACTTAAACTCTTTTCCAGAGAGTCCACAGGGGCGTGTGGGTGCCCCTGTGAGTGCCACTGTGCTAAGGCACACGGCCGTGTGGAAATTCCACATGGCTGTGTGAAACTCTGCAGAGACAACCCTTCTTCCCGAGAATACACAGGGGTGTGTGTGCGCCCCTATGGGAGAGCTTGTGAAAGGCACACTGCCGTGTGGTTTATTCACACGGCCGTGTGGAATACTTATGGTTTCTCGGGCAAGTCAGAGAGACCACAGGGGCGTGTGGGTGCCCCTGTGGCCGGCCTTGTGTTCTTGGCTAGGTTGGGCACACGGCCGTGTGGAATTTCCACACGGCAGTGTGATATTTTTCAGAGACCTTCTGTGTTTTCCCGTGAATCCACAGGGCCGTGTACCAGCCCCTGTGGAGCCCCCTGTGAAGGCACACGGCCGTGTAGGATAGTCCAGAGTATGAACAGAGTGCACACAGTGGCGTGTGATGGCCCCTATGAACCCTAATTTCAGAGGCACACGGTCGTGTGGAATTTTCACACGGCCGTGTGAATTCCCAGAACTTCAAAAGCCGGGCATTTTCTTTTCGAATTCACTCGTACCTTTTGATTTCTCCACTCTAAACCACTCCTCGACCCTCTCCGTCGATTTCTCGATCTTCTTTGAGATTTTTGAAGGAGTTTATTGGAGTTTTCGGCCGATTTCTCAATTCTATTCATCCACACTGTCGGTATGGACTCCAACCCCTTTTTTTCTTCGTCAAAACATGATTCGATTCATTCTTTTCAATTGTTTCGCATATGTCGAGTGATTATAATGCATATAAACATATTTACAATGAAATTAGAGTGAATTGTGATGTAAAATTGAAATTTTGAGACCCACGACCGTGCGGCTCTGTCCGCCAGAAGCTCCACAAGGGCGTGTGGATTTCTGCAGACTGTGTTCTTGAACTGTTTTTAAATATTTTCTTTTACAACTTTGCAGAGATGTCTTCCAGGACAAAGAAGCAAGCAGGGAAGCGACTCCGTGAGCCTACCCCACCTCTTGAGGAGATGGAGTTTGATTTACCGAAGTACAGGGAAAGATTTAAGAGACTTGCGAAACTCCGCTTTGGACAGACACGTTACTTAGACTAGAGTACAGTCAGAGAGATACAAGGGAGGCAAAGCATCACAGATGAGATCGAGGAGATGCTCGCCGTCGGTAGCTGGGGCCGTCTATTATCCATTCGAGAGCCAGCTATCAGATTACTCACACTCGAGGTCTTATCTACCTTTGAGTTCGGCCGAGGCTACGATAGCTTTACATATACTGGTTCCATTCAGTTCCGTGCACTCGGTCGGCACTTTACCTTGAGTATGACACAGTTTTCGATTGGGATGGGCCTCTATGACGAGGCATTCACAGAGACAGAAGAGTATACGTTGCTACCTACAGATTATCCGGGTACCCTGACCCCCCAGCACGTATATAGTAGATTATGTGGTCAAGGACAGTACGAGCCAGGGGTGTCCAAGGCCACATGCTTGACCAAGGCTTCGTACAGATGCATCCACGCTATTCTGAGCCGATCAGTGAGCGGCAAGGGAGATAGTACCGGGGTCCTGAGCCGCCAAGAGCTCCTATACTTACATTCGATGCTGGAGAGCGAGCCACTTCACCTGGGGCACATCTTAGCAGAGTATATTCGCCATCATGGCTAGTACCCCAGGATCGGAGTTATCTTCGCAGGCCCATACATCACCCGATTGATTATTGGGTTAGGGCTCAGAGATGGAGTTCGGGGGGGGTTGAGAAGATCAGTACACCAGCCCCCCTTAGCATTGAGACATTGAGACAGATGGGGATGGTCCGCAGAGCAGGACCAGGAGTCTACACATGGATCATTCCCCAGTCAGATCAGGCCGAGGGACCCTAGGTAGCCTTAAAGCCACCCGCAGCAGATCAGGCAGAGGCTGAGGTACCATCCACAGCACCGGAGCCACCTCCAGTGCGCATCTTCTCTCCCCCTCGAGGCCAGGACCGATTTGAGTGCCTCGAGAGTGCAGTGGGTGTTATACAGACTGAGTTGGCTCGAGCTTAGGGAGACACAGGCTGCGCAACACTCAGAGACGATGGCACGGTTTGACATTATACAGAGATTCCTTGAGCAGGCCGTGTCGTCGCCATTTGTGGTCCGCCCTCGAGCCTCCACACCACCACCACCGTCTCCAGCCCCAGCAGTAGCAGCAATAGATCCACCGGCATCCACTTCAGAGCCTCCAGCAGCACCAGAGGCTCCACAGCAGGACACCGACGCTGAGGCGTCGTAGTTTTATTTTACTTTTTATTTCGATGTACTTTTTATTATATTTTGGACTTGTAGTACTCAGAAAGGATCTTCCTTCTGAGTTTATCTTTATTTGGGTTTATTTCATCTCGAGTTGTATTTTATTTTTCATATCTTTATATACTCGAGCTTTATTTTGGTTTTTATTGAGCTATACTGAACCCTTGTGTGTGTGTGCGCGCAGATGGTCTTGGATGAAAGGAATCTAAGGAATAGTCATAGACACGGTCATGGGACCGTGTGTGCTTCACAACCCATTGAGACTCAACTCTCAATGCACCTAGCTCCATCAAACGCAACACTTGGAGTTCAAGGGAGTAATGTTTCAATTACCTACTTCCAGACTAATTGTTTTACAATTCTACACTTTTATTGTGCTTGCATGCGTACATTGGGGACAATGTACATCTTAAGTGTGTGTGTGTGTGTGTGGGGGGGGGGAGGGGGGGGGGGAGGAGGGGGGAGTTCACATTGCACACACCTTTACTTGTGCGTTCAATTGCTCATGCTCATGTAGCCTATGGCGGTTCACCTCAGTTGCAACGGTTGTATTCTTAGAGTTTAGGAGAATTTTTAACATTATGTTCTATCATGCTCTAGTTTCTACTTGAATTTTAGGGAATTTTTGCTCGATTATCTCATATTGCACAACTCACTCTTGGAATCTTTTGGAAACTCAATCTTGAAGTTTTTAAGGACAAATTTATCATCGTTCTTAGTTTCACTTTGGAAAATGCATATAAAAAAATAAAATAATATGAAAAAGATGGAAAAAATGAAATATATATATATGAGTTGTGAATATTTGCTTTGTTATATGCATTTGGGGTGGAAAGAGCTACCACCTATGAAGTATGTAGCTACTCTCATAAGTCGGATACAAGTTATGCCCTAATGAGAGAAAGAGCTATCTCATGGGATGCTTGAAAGCTACTACCCCTAGTAGAAAGAGCTACCCCCTCGAAAGTGTGAAAGCCACCTTTGGCGGCTGCCTAGGAAAGGGCTACCTTCAAGGATGTGTGAAGCTACTACTTCCTTTCCATTTTAGGTTTGTTTTTGTATATAAATAAGTCCTTTCTAACAAAAGTTTGAGGAGTACTCGTTGGTTCTCTTGAGTGAAATCGCACACACTAACACATTTTCAAGTTTTTATCCTTTTTAATTTGAGTTTTTAGCTAGAGCATTGGTAACCTTATGCAATGTATTAGATTTCCCCTTACTTATGGAATGCCTCTTTTGCATACTTTAGGTGAACCTAAGGCCGAGCACTTTCAATTGTTCTTCCCAAGTACTTTCACATTCTATTTTTGCTTGAGGACAAGCAAAAGCTTAAGTGTGGGGGGATTTGATAAGTGCTCGTGTTATAGTAATGCAGAGCGTTATTATCTTGCAATGAGCATTAATTTAATCAGATTTATCACTAAAAAGTGTGCATTTGTTTACTTTTGTGCATTGCAAGGTTGTGAAGATAAAGTGAAGGAAAGGAACGAAGTTAGATCGTGTTCGCCATTGTTGGGAAGATTCCTGGACTAAGCAAGGAGCACGGCATGAGTAGAGACTTGTGAGTGTGTGCCAACCTCCTTTGGAGGGGCACAAAGGCAGTCACATTCACAATAAGTCTAACTCATGCTAACAAGGAGAACTTCACCAATTAGGAAATTTGAAGCATTCGGCACGATCTACCATTGATTGTGTGCCCAATTCAATGGCCTCAATGAAGAACGACGAATTCAGGAGCGTTTCGGGACAATTACTGTAGCAAGTTACTGTAGCAAAAACTATAGCAAGCTACTTTTCATCTAAGGCCGAAATTCAGAATTCCAGAGAATTCACACGGGCATGTGGAAATTCCACACGGCTGTGTGAATTAATTTTCCAGCAAGCCAGAAACTTCACACGCCCGTGTGGAAATTCCACACGGCCGTGTGAAGTCCCGATAAGTCTGATTTTTAGAGCTGCACTCAACAATATAAAGAGCGATTTTGGAGACTTTTAAAATATCTTTCGACCTATCTTTCTCCCGAACTTCTGGAGAGTGCGGCTAGGGTTTTGGAGAGGATTTCGTGGAGGTTTAGAGCGCGTCATCGGCATCGTCACCGACGTCCGGCTGCCGCACAAGACCACGGCCACACCATACGCAAGGGGTTTTCATCGATGTCTTTACTTTGTGCTTTCTTTCATATTTTGATGAACATGTATAGCTCCATGAGGAGCTAAGCCCCTTGAGGGTATTCAGACTTGTAAACTCTAGGGTTATTATGTTTCTTTGACATTGTTATTATGCTTTTCCATTATTGATGAATAAAAATTGAGTTTCGATCTTAATTTCATCTTGTTAATGTTTTCCTTTAGACGTGACACTAGGGTTGAGAACAATCTAGGTTGTCCTTTGGAGGTGTGACAACTCCTATAGGATTAGACTATTTAAGATTGAAGAGGGTTGAGAGGGTGAGTTGTGAGGTAGCGAAGCGTCCCCTTTCCCTTCTGATGTGGTTTCTCCCTATCAACGTTTCCTTGATTTCTTAGCGGTCGAGATAGAGTGAAGTGTTAGGTAGATAAACTCCCCTGGGGCTTAGTTACGCAAGTAACAGAGTGAAGGGTTGAAGTGAATCCTACGCACTGGGTCTTAATCTAGACTAGGGTTCTTCCACCTGGACCAAAAGGTTAGAACTACACATAGGAACAGGTTTTACCACTAGGAGTCCCTAGAACTTAAAGCAATCCCACGTAGTATGAGGTTTAGGTAGATATATTCTCCTGGGGCTTAGTCGTGCCAGTGACAGAGTGAAGGGTTGACGTGAATCCTAGTATCGGGGCATAATGTTGGGGTTAGTCACGGCTGTGCTTAGGTTTGGGACCGTGTATCTAAGGATTTCCTGGACTCAATTGACATCAATAGGAAAGTATAATAGCATCGTCTTGCACTAAAAACATAGACCCTAGAGGTAGCTTGTCCGGATACCCTATTTCATCCATTGCCAGTTTCTCTCTATTCTCTTTTACTTGCACTTTCTTATCTTCCATCTTTCTATTCGATTTCTTGTCTTTTATTGTATTTGCTTCCATATTCACTCATCGATTCTATTCTTATCTTTCCATACTCCACATAGCTTAAATAGTGAAATCTCGTATTTTAACTCCCTATTCCCTGTGGATTCGACTACCCACTCACCGGGGTAAATTTTATTACTTCGACAAACCCGTGCACTTGAGGGATACACTTAAGGGGTCGTGTCACTTAGTACTGGGAGCACAATGTCGACGCCTTCGAACGTACTGGACTGTAATGCCGGTATCAACTGATATGACTCCAACGCTCTTGCCCGAGCGATCCAGATTGGAAAGTAGGTCTGTAAATCCTCGTAAACCGGACTCTATGTGAACTCCCAAATGTACAGCCCTAGGTATAGGGAGAAGTTAGTGTTGGACATCCAGATCATTTCTCCATGAAACTAGAATTGGATCATATCTCCCCTGTGCCAACTAGGAGGTATTTTCAAGATCAAGAAAGTGGAAAGTGCCTCCAGCGTCAACTCCATGTATGCCGGCTTGTTGATGGAGTATAGCCGCTCTTATGGGTTTTCTCACAATAGCTCATCCACGTTAGAGGCCAGCCCAATCGACTTTAGGGTCTCCCAGTTAATAATTCAGGTTTCTAATGTGTGTTGTGATTGTAATGCACTAATCCGCAAGTGTACTGCTCATCAAGTAATTGTGTTTGTGTGAGTATGGTTGTCGTATCCATGGGGACTGAAGATCACTAGTACTAACTCTATCCTCATTATCTAACTTAAAATCAAGTTATCAAGGAGTGAATTGCCAAACTAAGATGTAACATCACTAGGAACTAAGGTCGAGGATTCAAAGAAAGAATTAACTAATCAAAAGAAGGGGGTTTCCTTATTGTTGGACTGAGGGAATTTAAGAATGTATCGAGTGCTCCCTCGAGACGTCTCAATAACTAGTCCTATACTATAGTAGAATTGAATCTCTTCTAATTCTACTTTTATACGATTACAATGAGATCTAGGAAAATCCTATTTGGAAATTGGAGCTCTCGCTACAACAATTCTAATCAGAGGAATCTAAGTGCCCTATCTCTAGGGATGGCCACTTGGCTGGGTGGTGGCGGGGGCGGGGAGTCCCTCCCCACTCACTCCCTCATCTCGGGCGGGGATTCCCCATCCCCGCCCCAGTTGGAAAATCGGTGATGGGGATGTCCCCACTCCCCGCCCCACGGGAATCCCCACCCCCACCTGTACAATTTTTTAAACTAATTCAATAACTAATACATAATATAAATCAATCAACTAGATGATTAGAGTCATTAATAACTTCATCCAAGATAATGCAAGTAGAAAGTCATAATGCTCACCAAAAGATTATAAAAAACTCCACACAACATACAAATAACACCATAACTCCAGCCAATAATACAAAATACAAGGTAAGCACTCCAACATTAGGCTTTTAAGCCTTTAAGCAACAAGTTAATAACTCCAACACCATAACTCTAACATTCAAAAGTAGTGCATTGTTTCCCAAGAGGCCATGAATAATAAAAGCTTAGAATTTATCAAGCTCTTTCTTTTCCTTTGAAATCGACATTTGCAAACAAAGTTAAGAAAAAAAATCATAATAGAATTTTGAATCATATAAATAACACTATTCAAATCATATTCTGAATTAAATTGTAAGGTATGAACATAAAGAAGAATATAAATAAAATAGTCAAAGAAAAGAAAAGTTACTTGGTAGCCTATCGCTCTTCTATCAATCAAATAAAATTTGATAACTTGTTCCATTTCCATCCTTATTAACATCAACAACCTGAAATATAAATCAATCAAATAAAATTGTATAAGTTTCACTTAAGTTATGAACTTTTTTATGCTAAGAATTTTGATTGATACAATATTTAGAAGCTTACCTCTTCATCTACATCTATGTCATCAATCATTGTGTAACATTGAGAGCGAGTCGTGGAAATGGAATCAAAACATCAATTATTAATTAGATCAAATACTATAAATTCCCTTAATGCTTCAACTGTGTCGGGATGCAATTTGCTATGACGTGGGCTTATAAATCTCCCACTTGTACTAAAAGCTAACTCTGAAGCTACTATTGATACTGGAATTGCCAAAATATCTATCGCAATTAATTGCAATGTTGGATATTTAAGGGCCAACTTCCACCAACTTAAAATATCCAAATCATTTTTTCTTGGCATCAATCGCTCTTCCAAATAATGATCTAATTCAGTGTGCACACTCCCAATTTCAGACTTAGAAGCACCATATAAATCAAAATTGAGCATGCAAGCTGACCCACCATCATGACTCAATTGTACTTGTGAAGAATTACTTGTTGATCACCCGGCCATTGAAACACCATGCTCACCAATCTTAAATTTTGATGAATATTCAGCAACTAAATCATAACAAAGATTTTGAACATTAGCAACTTCCATCTTTGCCATTTCATCACCATAGAACAATGGGAAATAATATTCCAAAAATTTAATCTTGTATCTACGATCTAATATAGTTGCCACACACAAGATACCATGAACTGGAGCCCAATATTTATCAAATTTTTCTTCCATTTTTGATGCCATAAGATGAATGCAAGGGTGACCACAATTAACCCAATGCATCAATTCCATCTTAATCTCACATATCTTGGGAAAAAAGAGATTGACAATGGGGTATTTAGTCCCAGAAAATGTCTCAGTGATATCATGAAATATTTTCAATTTACCACAAATTTGTGTAGCCATTTCCCATTCTTCATCTAATAGGAGACATTTATAAAGGGGCTCCTTTGGTTTCAAACGTTTAAAAACATCTTTGTAACAAATGGCAACATCGAGCATTAAATAAGTGGAATTCCACCTAGTTTTACAATAAAAAATCAATTTCTTAGTGCAAGAGATTTTCAATTGGGGTGCCTTTTTTCAAACTTCTCATTTCTTTTTGGTGTAGCACTCCAAAATGCAACACTATCACGAACTTTTTCAATAGTTTCAAAGATAATATCTAAGCCATCCTTGACAATTAAATTCAGAATATGCGCACAACACCGAACATGCATCAACTTTCCATCTCTCCAAACAGTGTTACTTGACAATTTGTTCAAAATTAAATTCACATCGAGTCATTTGTTGAACAATTGTCTAATGTCAATGTAGATAACTTGTGATTAAGATTCCAATCCATTAAATAATTTGTGAGCACATCACATAGTATATCAGCAGTATGTGGGCATGGTACATAAATGAACATAATCACATAAAGAATGAAATAACATTAAAGATATATACAAAAAACTAAACTAGTTCAACACCATGTCAATCAAATAATTGATTACATAAATAAACTTATATGAAAACATATATGAAATTTCATAAACAAAAACTGATTCATAAATAAAAACATATATGAAATTTTAAGTGTTAAAGTTTTAGCAAATTGAGTATAAACATAATATCATTTATATGTAAGAATACCAACAAATTATAGTTAAATAAATAAAAGAATTACCTAATAATTAGACTTTGCAAGCTCCAATTAGCATCAATGAAATGTGTTGTGATTGCCATGAATCCTTTTTTTTTTATTGCTTGAAGTCCACATGTCGGTTGTAATTGCAACTTTACTCCAGTTATTTTCAAGCAATTTCATTGTCTTCTCTTTTTCTTGCTCATATATTTTAATTATATCTCTTCTTACCATATGTCGGCCAATTTTTTTAAATAATGGTTGAATAGCCCCAACAAACCTTCAAAAATATTCATGCTCAACCATTGATAAGGGATACTCATGTACAATAATCATTGATGCCAACTCTTTTCTTGCAACATCTTCATCAAATGTGTATGTCCCAATTGAAGCCTTGCCTTCATTATCTACTTTATGCCTCAAAATGCTTTGCTTTATATCTCTAGTTTTTCTCAATGGACATGATGCAAAATGATCATGTAAATGTTGCGTCCCATTTTTTGTATCCCCTCCAAGTTTCTTTGACAATAATTGCATATTGCCTTCCATTTATCATCTATTCTTTGTCTCTTATAATGGTTCCATATAGCTGATTTTAGACGAGTCTTCGTGCCCAATTTCAATCCTTCACTTTCATCGGTCGGCAATGTTTGACTTGATCCAACCGGTGCTGTTGATTCAAGTTGCACTCTAGATTGGTCACAACTTTGTTGTTCCATGGATTATCCACAACTTTGAAGAGGTGAAATAGGTAAGATCTCTTCATTACTTCATCCATGTTGTCACTTATTCACCTACAATAATTACATTATTATATGCCCATAAGCAAATTAATAGATCATAACTTGAACATTAAAAAAATAAAAAATTAAATAAAAAAAATCACTACTTGACATAAGTTACAAAAACTTATATTTCATGAACATCATTTTCATTTTCTCAAAAAATAAAAAAATAAAAAAATAAAAACAATCATTTTCTAAAGAAAAAACTAATAGATCATAACTTGAACATTGAAAAAAACAAATAAAAATAAAAACATCACTACTTGACATAATTTACATAAGCTTATATTTCATGAACATCATTTTCATTTTCTCAAAAAACAATAATAAATAATAAAAATAAAAACATTCATTTTCTCAAAAAACCTAATAGATCATAACTAGGACATTAAAAAAATAAAATAAAAATAAAAACTTCACTATTTGGCATAAGTCACAAAAGCTTATATTTCATGAACATCATTTTCATTTTCTCAAAAAAATAAATAAATAATAAATAAATAAACTACTAAATCATGCATGAATAAATCTCCAATTGAGATCCAACCCATTAAATTCAATTATGATTTTTTTTGTTTTAATATATATATATATATATATATATATATATATATATATATATATATATATATATATATATATATATATATATATATAAGGGGCGGGGAGATCATTCCCCGGCCCCGCACCGCTATAGGGATCAGGGAAATATTTTCCCCCGTCCCCATCCTCGCGGGGGAGGAAACCGGGGATTCCCCTCCCCGAACGGGGTGGATCCCCGCAAGGACCGGGGAATCCCCGCCCCGTGCCCATCCCTACCTATCTCTAGTGCACTATTAATTTACTTCATCTATGGGTGATTCTAATGCAATGAATCTTTCAATATCGATCATAGAATTATAATAAAATAGCCACTTTCATTGCACTAAATCAACAAGGTAAGAACATAGATGAATCCAACAAACCAAAGGAAATATATATTAAAAGAAATATGAAAGTGAAACTATCCTAAGCTATATCAAAACCAAACACCCAAGGAAGTTAGCCCTTCATTGGGGTGATTCTCATATGAAAACAAAGAAAGTTGTGCCCTAGAACAAATTCCATGAAAGAAAAATCCCCTCTTCAATATCTTTAATAATGGAATCAATGTGAGCCAATATCGTTGCGAAGAATCGTCACTTCGGTGACTCCTTCGAACTCCCTTTTCTTCATTGGCCTTGCTCCAAAACCCTAGCCATCTACCAGAAACAATTTTTCAATAGCCAGCTTCCTGAATACCTTTTTCAGCTTTCTTTTTATATCCCTAGGAATCGGGTAAGTACACGGGCAAGTACATGGGTATGTACTTTGTTCGTATAACTTTCTGGAAAACTTCAAAACAATAATTTTGGGGATACACGGCCATGTAGTTTAGCGGCTGCCCATGTAACTCTCTAGATAATCCTGCTACTCAGTTCTAAAGTTTACAGGAGCATGTACACGGGCATGTAGTTTGCCAGTGTATTTCTTTGGATTTATGTTGAACTCGAGCTTGGGCAGTAGACGGCCATATACATGGGTATGTTCTTAACCAGTATATTCCTTTGGAATTTCTTCTTGCTGATGCTTTGTAGGTTCATAGGCAAGTACATGGGTGTGTACTTTGCTCGTGTATTCTTCTGAATGGTGTTTTGTCACCATTTCACTCCCGATTTCAAGCTTTGGCATGAGTTGTGTTTATATTGGCTTGAAAGTATAAATTAAACAAACCGAATACTTCAGTTGGGAAAAACTTGTGTACTGCTCCTAGCAAGAGGGTACGAAGAACTGCTGGGTGGGCAGCGCAATGGAGAAAGACTCTTTGAATTGGCAACCTTAAGTGTAGCCTTCTTTTGATTGGCCATATCCTGCTTAAACAAAAATGAGCATTAAAATCCACAAGAAAATACAAAAAGGCCATAAACAGTGATGTACACGGTTGGATATACTGGCATGTATCTCTCAGTGAGCCCTAGTAGTTCAAATTTATTCTTAAAAACACTCCAACCTGAGAACTACACGGGCAAGAACACTCCAGTATAGAACTAGCTGGAACCTTGTACCTCAAGTCTCCACTTAAAATCCTACAAAACTGAGAACTATACAGGCATGAACATGCCTATGTAAGTCTGGTTGGAACTGTGTATCCTAATTTCTACTAAAAAAATCTACCAAACCGAGAACTACACAGCTATGAACATGCCCGTGTAGAACAGACTGGGACTGTGTATCTCTTATCTTCTTCTCTTGTGCGAGGAGTTACAAGAGCAAAGAACGCACCCATGTAAAACCTTGTTTTCCCGTGTTTCTCTCGTCCTAGTGGTTTGAAAGCCCTAATTAGTATAGCAATAATTAATTTTTGTTGTGTTGGTTTTTATTAAAAATATTTGAAAATCTTAATATCAAACTGACAATAACTTTCTTAGGTTCATATTATCTTGTTGATGATGGTTACATGAATGGGGAAGGATTCCTTGCCCTATACAAAGGCATGTTGTACCAGATTCAAGATTGGGCCGGCTACTGACATCCACCTCAAAATCATGGAGAATTGTTCAATTATAAGCATGCTTGGTCAAAAAATATCATAGAAAGATGTTTCAAGCTTTGAAAAATATTGGGGCATACTAAGAAGTCCTTTATTTTAGCCAGTAAGAATGCAAACTCGAATGATTCTAGTGTGTTGTCTATTGCACAACTTCATTCACATTAGCATGGCAGTAGATCCTGAGGAATATGCTCCACTTGTGGATGATGAGATGCATGTTGGGGAGGAACCATTAGTGGGCTGAAAAGAGAGATGACCTTGCTCAAGAAATGTGGAATGAAATTACGCCTACGAGTGGTAACTAGTATGTATGAGTTAACTATTGATTGTAACTTTTGTTATGTATAACCTTGTAGTGGATCTTGCTTGATTATTGTAACTTCCTTCATGTGCTTGAGCTACACTTGTTTGAAAGTATATAAGATTTTGCTTAAATTTTCGCTTTTTTTCATTGCATAGTTTGAATGGTAATGTTCATTGTTATTGAAATAATGCAAGTATTTACCGTGATTTCCATAATCTTGTATTTCTTCTTTAGGATATATTGAAATGTAGAATGAGGAGACCGGTAATGATAAGTTGAATAGTACATCAAGGAAATGCAAACAAATTGGACAAAGAACGAGGAGAATGTCTTACTATCCATTTTGGAAGAATTAGTTTTAGCTAGCTACAAGGGCGAGAATGGGACATTAAATACCGACACACATAAGGATGCCACAAAAAGAATGAAGATAAGCATTCCTGGCATTTACATTACTGCCAAGCAAGTGGTTAACAAAATAAAAAGATGGTATATAAAGCTGAATAAAGTAGTGGACATGATGAACACAAACAGGTTTGGTTAGGATGATATGTTAAAGTGCGTCATAGTTGATAGTCCTCAAGTTATGATTGAATATCTATAGGTAACTATGTCTAACTAAGCTGAAATTTTTTTTAACATAAGTTTGCCTAAGCTATATATATATTTTTTTAATATCAGTTTGAATAAGCTGATATTTGATTTGAATATAAGTTTAGATAATGAAAACTAGTTATGTACTTAGCACATTAATTATCAAGCACGTGGTACAACAGGTGATGAATTCCACCACTATTTTGAATAATCTCATCAGAATAACATTATTTTTTACTCAATGTTTAAATGAACAATAAACTTATTCCACATGTAACTTTAATTGGCTACACCTTTCAAGTGCACAAAGAAAATTTCATGCTTTTCTATTTACATAGTATGCATGCTTTAACCAATAATTTTGATGTAGATTTATATTCATAGTGCATGTTCAATGCTTTTTCTAAAGGTGTATTGTTTTATTTGCTGATTTATGTATGCTTTGCCATTTTTATGTCGATATATTGTCATATTATCTTGATTGTTGATGTTATTATTAATTTAGCATGTGTATGTTATGTAATAGCTTATCTTTATATGTTCTTTGAACTACTAATTTCATTCACATTTTTCTTGAGACATGCAAAAGCATCCAAAGGTGAGAAATCATTCAAATAGGTAGTAAAGAGTTTGAAAGGTTGCAAGGCATTTTTTGTAAAGATCGTGCTAATAGGCGAGGAGCTGAGATAGTCACAGATGTTGTGGAAGGCTTAAATGATGATATAAATAATGCCATTGATGTTGATTTAGAATTTTATGAGGAGCAAGCTTCTGTAATACATATGAAAAATCATATATCTAATGGACCGAATGTTTTTAAGCCTCTATTAAAGCGTCAAAAAGTGTTGGATGTCGCAAACAAATTTATTCAAAGTGTGAAAATTATATGTATGCAGCAAAATTTGATATAGCACTTATTGTTACAAAAATG
The DNA here is from genome assembly GCA_020875875.1 of Dioscorea alata. NCBI lineage: Eukaryota > Viridiplantae > Streptophyta > Magnoliopsida > Dioscoreales > Dioscoreaceae > Dioscorea > Dioscorea alata. The sequence continues at coordinate 2,478,233 of CM037020.1, forward strand.
CCATACAACCTTGTGGCAAGAAACTTTGGTGAAGAAGTAAAGAAGCTTGGCTTGAGTAATGAGGAGGTTGATTTAATGATCAACTTTTCTTATAAGCCTGAGTATGAGAAATACTTCAAAAGCTAACTTTGTGAGGAAAATCATGGGAATGCCATAAAACTTTGGTTTGTATGGGAAATGCATGTTTGAGTGAAGATGATTTTTTTTGTATCTATGGATGTATATTTTACAAGATGATGTAAATTTTGTTTCATGGTAACTTTTGATTGTATCTTGATGTAGTTGTTGACAAACTACATATGATAGATTAGTACCTATTTTGTTGTAGTTGGTGACAAACTATATTCTGTCATTTAAGATTATTGAGAGGGGCGGCTGCCCCCCTGTCACGGGCGGGATCAGTGGACCCTGTTGCTCGAGACACCAGCCTCCCTTTTCTCGCCCGAGCCGTCACCTTTTTCCCCGACGATCAGTGTCTCTCATCTAATCATATGGCTCCTCTTCCCCGTCTAGTCATCTATGTTCTCTCCAGCGATTCAGCAAAAACTTCAACTTTTTTTATCTCTCCGGGCCTTGGGCGAAGCTCTGATTTTTCTAAGGAGATGAAACGTTGTTTTTTTATCTTCTTGTTAATTTGTTTACTGATGTTTGTCATTTATAAAATATTTTTTTGGATGTGTTTGAGAAAATTTGTTGAAATCCTTGTGGATTGAGATTGATTAATGTGATATGTGGATTGACATCATTTATTATTTGATTTAGAGATGTGCCATGTGAATTGATATCATTAATTTTGATGAGTGTAAATTTATTCATTATTTAATATCATTTTCTACACTCATTAGACATGTATTAGAGTATGATTGTGGAATTCAATGCTAAATATGGTGAATATTGTATCTTCAAGCCACGGGAAGTGCTTAAAGATGAGAGAGAGCCAAAACATGGAAGATGGAGCTCTCTCGTCATCAAATATTAAAGAACATGCCAAACATACCCACTTATGAGCATCTTATGGTCATGTTTATGGCCGTAAGCCTCATCTAGAGAACCTTGTGGCATACTTATGCCCGTAAGGAAGAGTATAGGGACAAATAGAGGGACTTACAAGCAGGGCTTACGCCCGTAAGTTAGATTGTAAGGGCTGTCCATAGGAGATTACAAGGAGCAGCATACGTTCGTAAGTGTGGTCGCTAGGGCAATCCAGAGAATTTTATGATCGAATGCTTACTACTATAAGATGAACCTTAACACTAGACAAAAGACCTTACGGCAGGACATACGGCCCTAAGTGATCCTGTAAGGCTCATGGCCCATCATCCCCAACTCCTTACAGTCATGGTCTTGCGCCCATAAGCAACCCGTAAGTGGTTAGGTATAAATATTTCTGAATAGGCTTTCGATGGGGATCTTTTGTTCTTTTGATGGTGAGGCTTGTGGAAAATAAGGGGGGATTCTCTAGAGCTTTGGAGGTGAATCAAGAGGGAGAAATAGCCCTACCTACCTTGGAGGATAGAGATTGGAGCCTTCAATTAGTTTCTTGGTGGCGTCTATGGAAGGTTCTTGGTAAGATTCGATGGCAATCTCAACGATGAAATTAAGAAAGGGGCTTCTATGTTTTCATTTATTCTTATTGCGCCTTGTGAATTGTATTATTGTTCTCCATTAATGGAGAACTAATTTTGTAGATGCTTGGGGATAAATGAACTCTAGAGTTTGATCTATTTTGACATTGGTTGTGGGTCTTTACTCTTTAATTGTTTTCTAATTGCAATCCGTATTATTTGAATTCAATCGCATGTTATCAATGTCTTGAATGCTATCAAGGCAAAAGCCCTAGTTTAACGCATGATTTTCTTGTGTGATGTGTCAAAAGACCCACCTAGCATAGACATGCCTTGATTGGAGGGGATTGTGAGTAAGCCTAGAAATAAGGTACTTTAGAGTTGAGAGTTCTCCTCTCACAATCCTCCCGAGTGAATTAGCAAGAAATTCCATGCTCTTTGCAATCATAGGGAATAAATTTTAGAGGAAATCGTATTTCTATTCTGTATGGGATTAGGGGCAATCACTTTGCAAGAAGGGTTGTATATTTCTCACATTCTTAATAATTCACATTCAGATTTCATAGAGCGCAATGCAATCATGGAATGTATGTATCAATACTTTACTAGATTAGTTCCTATTCATCCTTGCAAGAGAAGGGTAATATGTTCAAGATTTCTTTCGGTTTAAATAGGATTTCTAACTAACAACTTTTGTCCTGGACTTATAAAACCCTGGAGGGATTCTATGCCCAAGCATCCTGTTTCCCCTTGCATATTCGATCGATTCTATTTTCGTATTCTTGATTTCTGTTTTTGTTCTTTTATTCACGTTCACACATCACATCTTTTGGTAGGCTAGTTTTCGTAGATAGGATTAGTACTGGCACTCTCTATTTTTTCCCTATGGATCGATTTCTTTCTCTTGAGCACTTTACTACTTGATCAGCGTGTACACTTGTGTCTCCTATGAAATTTAATTTAGAGATTTGAGTTGCATTAAAATCAAAATTTTACTTACTAATAAATAAAAAATTATCTGTAAAAGAATTTTAGATATAAGCTATCACTTTCAAATAAAACTTCAACTATATATAGTAAGATCTTAAATTTAAAAAATTAATACAAATTAAAATTTTAAAAATTATTGAAATAAATTTATAAATTTTATTTAAAACATAGTCATTTAAATAATAAATACCCACTCAACATAATCATTTAATTCAAACGAGCTTAAAAATAATTATCAATTCATCATAATAAATTCAAACTTATAACATATGCTCACTCATCATAATTCTTCTAAATAAATTTTTTAATTTAAAATTCTATTTATATTTGTATAACTATAATTTGTAACCATAGTAATGATAAAATGTAATTATTTCTTTTTTTCTTATTGAATTTTTACTTATCCCACTCATCAGAATTCTATTAAATAAGACTTTTTTTAAATTAAAATATTATTTACATTTATATAACTAGTATAAGTTATAACTATACAAGTGGGAAAAAATATTTATTTTAAAAAAATAATTAGTTGTAATTAAGCCTTTATTTTATTTAATGAATTCTAACTTATTGTTCTCAAAATTTTTAAATTTATACTATAGCTTTATTTTAAATAAACTCAAAGAGGGCCATTAGTTCTCCCTCTCTTAATAATATTTTTCATATCTAAAGAAATTGAGTTTAATAACATAGTTATTTAAAATCAATGTTATGAGCTAACTAGTTAAAGTATTTGCAAACTAGTTGAAGTTATGTGATAAGTGCTTGTGTTTAAGTAATACGAACTGTTATTTTCTTACATTGAGCATTACTTTTCTCAGATTTTATCATTGATTAGTGTGCATTTGTGTTCTTTTGTGCATGTAGGGTTGTGGAGAAGAGTTTAAGGAAAAGGAGCAAGATTAGGTCATATCCGCGTTTGTTGGGGAGGTTCTTGGATCAAGGCATGGGTTCTAGACTTGTGGATGTGTGCCAACCTCTATTGTGTTTGAATTGTCTATGATTTGGAGGGGCACAAAGACAGTCACGGTCATAAAGCCTAGCCCGTGTAACATTGAAGAACTTCATCAATAAGGAAAAAAGAAGCAAACGACATGATCTACCGTTGGTTATGTGCCCAATTCAACGGCCTTAATGAAGAACATGAAGTCAAGAACAATTTGGGCGCGAGCACTGTAGCACTTAATTGTTCATTGTGCGCCAGAAATTCGATTCTAGAGAATCCACACGGGCGTGTGGATACATGATTTCAGCTTATTTAAAGCAGCGACTCAAATTTATTCAGGGACTTTTCGATCTATTTTCACCCAACTTCTAGAGAGCTCGCGGGTAGGATTTGGAGAGGATTTTGTGGAGGTTTGGAATGAGTCTACAGCATCGACATCGACGTCCTTTAGAAGATAGCTATTAGGGGAGCTTTCATTGGCACCAATCCGGTGAGGTGCACCCTAGGCTTGACAAGGGGCTTGGTAGAGAAGGCGGAGCGGCCTCACAAGACTATCGCCACGCATCACAAGGGGGTTTTATTTATGTTTACTATGCTTGTTGATTCATATACATTAATGATTTTGTATAGCTCCATGGAGAGCTAAACCTTTAGTGGGTATTCGGACTTGTAAACCCCAGGATGACATTGTTTCTATGACTTTTATTATGCTTTCTTAATTGATGCTTTTAATTGAGTTCCAATCTTGCATGTTAATTGTATTGATTTTCCCTTAGCTGTGACACTAGGGTTGAAAATCATCTAGGTTATCCTTTGAAGGTGTGACAACTTCTATAGGATTAGACTCCCCAAGATTGGAGAGAGTCGAGAGGTAGTGAAACGTCTCCTTTCCCCTTCGGCGTGATTTTCCCTACCTCCGTGTTCCACGAGTTCTTTGCGATCAAGGTAGAGTGAAGTGCTAGGAGATGAACTCCCTTAGGGCTTAGTTGCATGAGCAACAGAGTGAAGGGTTGTAGTGAATCCTAGCGCTAGGGCTTAACTGAGACTAAGGTTCTTTCGCCTGGACCAAAGGGTTAGAACTATACCTAGGGACAGGTTCTATCACTTGGAATTCCTAGAACATCATGCAGTTCCACGTAGTGTGAGGTTTAGAAAGATGGACTCCCCTATGGCTTAGTTGAGAGATCGACAGAATGAAGGGTTGTAGTGAAACCTAATGTCGGGGTATAGTGTTTGAACTAGTCACGGTTGACCTTAGGTTTGGGACCGTGTGCTTAATTATTTTCACAATTCATTAAATATCAATAAGGGAGTATAATACTAGTCTTGCACTAGAAACATTAGTCTTAGGGGAGCCTGTCCAGGTACCCATACTTACATTGATTGTTTCCTCTCTACTCTTTGCTTACACTCTTCTCTCTTTCATATTTCTCTTTTGTTTTATTGCACACACATTGATTTCTCTCACCACCATTATTTTCGCACTAGCTAAGTATCAATTCCTCTTGTTAATCACTACTCCATGTGGATTCGACTACCCTCTCACTAGAGTACTTTATTACTTCGACAACCCGTGCACTTTCGGGCCCCTGTCATTATGATAAAGAACTCATAACCTCATATTTAGATAGTGTTATTTATCAATGTTTATCAATACACACACACACAAATTCTATTATGAGTTAAGGTGTACACCTAGTTCAATATGATTAGGATAAAGAATCCAATTTAGTGTTATACATATTTGATTGGATAATTTATAAATTTATAATTTAGTTTAATTCATTTATATGTTTAATTCAATTATATGTTTAATTCAATTAATTTCATAGATATGGAAAGGATTTTCAAATCTATACCAAAAAGTATTGAAGTAAGAACGACATAATTAGCTTCTAATGTAAGTACTACTGCACAAAAAAAAGTTGTGTTGAGTTTAATCCGGGTGATATTATTGCCGACTCAGAGCTTCGAAAACCAATTGAGGAATATGACACATGAATAAGAGATCAAGTAAGGAGAAAGTATTTGTTAATGGGTCCACGTCAAACAGTTGATTGCAATTTTCCTTAAAAACAACAAGGAAAAGATTTGCAAAGCTTTGAAGAAGTGTGATTTCAGAAATTTGATTAGTTGGAATATAGTGTGGAGAAATATGTGGCTTATTGTTTCTATTTTTATCTTTTTAAGCAAGCAAAGGGTGATAAACTTAGTATTGATGCCTTCACGAAGACAGGGTTTAGCAATTGGAAGAAGGCAATGGAAGTTTTCACTGAGCATGTTGGTGAAGTTAATAGCAACTACAATAATGTAAGGTGACATTGTGAGGATTTCCAAAATCAAAAGCAAATTGTGTCACATATATGCTCTTCTCGTAGCAAAGAGATAGAGATTGCATATAGAGCTCGTGTCACTATTGTTTCATATGATGTTAGATTTCTTCTATTGCAAGATCTTGCTTTTCATGGATATAATGAATCTTCTAGTTTGAGAAATACGAGCAACTTTCTAGAGATGCTGAATTGGTATGCGATAGAAGTTGAAAGTGTTGGTCGTGTGATTAATGAAAATACTCCTGGAAATAATCAAATGACTTTTCACAAATACAGAAAGAGACCACATTTGCCATTATTAATGAGATTGGAGATAGTCATTTCTCTACACTTCTTGATAAGTCTCATGACAAATCAATAAAAAAGCAAATGGTTGTGATTGTGAGGTTTATAAATAAGCAAGGGTGAGTAATTGAAAGATTTATTACTGTTAAACATGTTGGTGATACTTCAGCCCTTTCATTAAAGACAACTTTGGATGGATTGCTTGTCCATTGTGGTTTATCCATTTCTAGATTGAGAAGGTAGGGAAATGATGAAGCTTCAAATATGAAAGAGCAATTTAATGTGTTGAAGACATTAATTTGAATGAAAATCCATTTGCTTTTTATGCCCATTGCTTTGCCACCAATTACAGTTGGTTGCCGTTTTTGTTGCTATGAGCATTTTGGCTATTAGTGATTTTTTTTTCAGCTATGCCACTATGATTGTGAACATTGTGGGTGTTTCTTGCAAAAAGAAGATGAGTTGCTTCAAAAGCACCATAATAAGATTGTGGAGAAATTGAAGAGAGATGAGATCTTTACAGGAAGAGGCCAACATTAAGAGATTAATCTTTAAGACCAGGTAATACTCGATGGCGCTCACATTATACAAATTTAATCCTCCTATTTACTATGTGGGAATCAGTATTATAGGTGTTAGAGAATGTGTGCAATGATGGGAATGTTGCATAACAAAGGGCCATTACATCGAGTTTGATACAAAGGATGGAAAGCTTTGAATTTATATTTATCTTACATCTGATGATCAAAGTATTGGGTGGATTGTAATTATGAAAGAACTTATGTAAGACTTGATAGAAAATAAATGGGGCACATTTTTTAAAAAATTCAGGAACCTATGTGTTGTAATGCTAGTTTCAGTGCCCAATAGGGAAGATAGTATACCAGTTTGAGGTCGTTCGAGATGTGGAGGGCAATTGGTTACTTATTATCATCATTATCATGTGGAGATCTTTATTGTTGTGATTGATTTACTTACTGCTGAGATGAATAACCAGTTTAGTAAAACTTCTATAGAGTTATTAAGATGCATTACTTATCTTGATCCAAGAAACTCTTTTTCCATATTTGATCATAGTATGATTGTTTGACTTGCTTAGATTTACGCTGATGATTTCTGTACATCCAGTTATCTTATCTTGAAGTAGCAACTTCGTATATATATTCATAATGTTAGAAGAAATTATGATTTTTCAGGCCATCTCCAATCCAAAACTCTATATTTGACGCTATAGTAATAAAAAATACAGCTTCTATAGTGAAAATTTCTCCAACCACCATCTCTATTTTTAACTCTAAAATAGAATATTCTAAGAATATTCTTCTCACTTCACAATTTATATATTCATCCTATCAACAAATTTAATTATCTTTAAATCTTTTTCACTTTTAACCATTGAATTTTAATATTATACTATTTAAAATATATTTTTATTTTTTATATTTATCATAAATTCTTATTAAATATAAAATAAAACCAAAAGTAAAAACAAATACAAATACAAATACAAATATTACATTAATTACTTAATAAAAACATAACATACAAACAAGCACCATTAGTAAAAACAACACATTATTGGAAACTAAAGTAGCACACAAGTTTTTAATTATCTTCGTTATTTGTATAGCGCAACCATAAATATTCAATCAATGCATTGCAATGTGCAATACGAGCGTCTTTGTCCTTAATTTGCCTATAACGACAAAGAAATTGTTCAAATCAAGCGTCTTCATCTTGTACTAATTCAACTACTGGGGTTGCCACTTCGCTTACATCCACGATCGGTGCATTGAGATCTCGTTCATCCTCGACTATCATGTTGTGCATAATAATGCATGCAATCATTATGTCATGTAAGACATTTCTCCTCTAAAACCGTGTTGGCCCTGCCACAATTGCAAAACGAGATTGTAGAACACTAAATGCTCTCTCGACGTCTTTTCTGCATGCTTCTTGTCTTATTGCAAAAAAAAAAATTTCTTCGGAGTTTGTGATCAATGAATAGTTTGTGCAATAGTAGACCATTTTCGATATATGCTATCAACTAAATAATATCCAATATGGTACTCATTTCCTTGAATGACGTAATGAGCATGAGGAGCAATACCTTGTGCTAGGTTGGAGAGCAAATTAGAAGATTCCAAAACATTTATGTCATTGTTGGTGCCTGGCATATCGAAATCAGCGTGCCATATCCAAAGATCATAATCCACTACTACTTCAAGATTAATTATTGGACATTCATACCTTCCTCTATATTGTCTAGCCCAAGCTGTGGGATAATTTTATTCACTTCTAATGCATATCGTCCAAACTTCCTAACAATCCTGGAAAGCAAGGTTGTTCTCCAATGCATAAGAGTCTTACAATATCATTAGCATTAGGTGATTTAAGATATTGCTCAGCGAAAATCTCTATGATGGCTCAATAAAATCTTTTAAAGATTTCAATTAGAGTTGATTAATTAATTTTGATATATTCATCTGTAGCATCAGTAAGTAAACTTTGTGACATCAAATATCTTCAGCGAAACATTTCAGCATTATATCGTGGATTCTCCAAACAAGTAATCATTCCACAAATTGTGATATGCTACTTCACAGTTACGAATGATAGCAACCTGGCCTGGATTATATTAGAGCCACCATGGGAGCGACGGTTGTTCAGATGGCTAAGGATTAACTCTAATATCATGTTATTATTGTGAATAACACGATGTATTACATCCTCTTCCACTAAAAAGAGATCATACATCCATAACATATTATGATCATCCATAACCATATTTTCAGTGTTCGAAGTTCCTCCAATGTTGTAATTCATTTCGAGTATATGTTTATGGATTCTATGAATGAAAAGAATAATAATAAGGTCAATTTATAAGAAATGGGGGCATTATTCAATTTTCTTATATATCTTCTGCCATTAGGAAGTGTGATAAGATAGGGTTTGATAAGATGAATTCAAATTCAATGATGTTGATGCAAATGAAATCCATTCGACGGTTGGTAAGAAGATAAGGTAACACATTATACAATTTGCTTATCTTCTGGCATTGGAAAGTGTCACATTATCCAAATTGTTTATCTTCTAGCATTGGAAATTGTGATAAGATATGGTTTGATAAGATGAATTCAAATCCAACAGTATTGATGCAGATGAAATCCATTTGACGGTTGGTAAGAAAATAAGGCAACACATTATTCAATTTGCTTATCTTTTGACATTGGGAAATGTCATATTATTCAAATTGCTTATCTTTTGGCATTCGGAAGTGTGATAAGATAGTGTTTGATAGGATCAACTCAAATCTAACAGTTTGGATGCAGATGAAATCCATCTGACGGTTGGTAAGAAGATTGGGTGGCACATTTTTCAATTTGCTTATCTTCTGGTATTGGAAAGTGTCACATTATTCAAATTGCTTATGTTCTGGTATTGGTAAGTGTGATAAGATAGAATTTTATAAGATGAATTCAAATCCAATGGTGTTGATGTAAATGAAATCCATCTAACGGTTGGTAAGAAGATAAGGTGGCACTTTATTCAATTTGATTATCTTCTGACATTGGGAAGTGTCACATTATTCAAATTTCTTATCTTTTGGCATTGGGCAGTGTGATAAATAGGGTTTGATAGGATGAATTCAAATCTAATTGTATGGATGCAGATAAAATCCATTCGATAGTTGGTAAGAAGATAAGGTGGCACATTATTCAATTTTCTTATCTTCTGGCATTAGGAAGTGTCACAGTATTCAAATTTCTTATCTTCTAGCATTGGGAAGTGTGATAAGATAGGATTTGATAAGATGAGTTCAAATTTAACAGTGTGGATGCAGATGAAATCCATCCGACAGTTGGTAAGAAGATAAGAAATAACATTATTCAATTATTGTGTTGCCTATATATAAACAACTTCATGTCATCTCACATTCCAACCAATATTATTAAAAAAAAACTCTCTTTTATTGTAACCCAAGAAAAATGTCTAAACAATCTCATGGTTCGGTGTACCCTTCTTATGAAGTGTCCATCTCTGTGAAATTTACATGAAAATGACTCAAGACCCTATTATTGGTACGAACCAGTCTTTAGAGCAATTGCGGTCTCAAATGGAGGAGAATACAATTTGATAAAAGATAAATCTTGGGTGGAACGTTCTGCTCGGTCTTTACAATGTCGAATGCAAACAAAAGAAAAGCCAGTGAAAAAATTGAATGGATGTATTTGACAGATCGAAAATTTGAATCCATGTGGTGCATCAGACCAAGATATTGAAATTATTTTATATATTTCATTCTTCATAAGTTTATATTTTTACAAATACACAACTCTGAAATCTTTACAGATGAATCGAGCAAAGAGGATGCTTTTGGATGATCCTAACTACAAGAAAGGTTTCAAGTTTGATAATGTGTGGCACATGGTGAGGAGCTTTGAGAAGTTTAAATATAATGTTATGACATCTATACAAATTACTTAAAAGCATGCATTTGACTATGTATCATCAAAATCTGAAAATCCCACTGCAGAATCCAAGCACCAGAATATTTTCTCTTAACTTAGACAATAGTGTTGGTGGCTCACCTTCTGAACGACCAATCAAACAAAAAAAAGCCAAACTGCAAAAAAAAAATATGGATGACAAAGTGATATCTTCTCTTACTCATCTAAATGATGATAACTCCAAGATTATGGAGATATTAGAGAAGACCAATGCAGATCGACAAATGTTCATAGAAATGCAGAGCAAAAAATCTTGCTTTTCAACAAATGAGATATGAGGACAAAATTTTGATGCAAGATTTGAATTCTATCACTGATCCAAATATTCATTCTTGTATAGAAGCACAACAACAAGAAATTTTACAAAAAAAAAAAGCAATTTCAACAACCACTCCCTTCTGGATCTAATATGTTTAATGACATCTTTGACAATATTGGTGGAAGTGACGATAATATGCCAGACTATTAGCCTCATCTACTTTAGACTTCATTATTTGTATTTTGGGTGTTGTGGTTTTTTTTTTCTTTTTGGTATCGATGATAATCTATGTTAGGATTATTTTCTACGTTTTTATTTTATAGTTCATGCAGTTTTCATTAATTTTATTGAATTTATATTTCGTGAATTATTTTCTTTAATTTTTTATTTTTTATTAATTAAAAAAATATAAATTATATTATAAGTTATTAATTTAATTAAAATATAAAATTATAAATATAAATTTTATAAAAATTAAAAATAGAAAAACAAAAAAAATAGAATTTCAAAAAAAACAAAAAACAAAAAAAATATATAAATAAATAAATAACGTTGCTACAATGACGCGCAATATCTTGTATGTCACTATCGCATATTTTGGATTTGGCGCAGGTTATTGCGCCGGATTGGAGCAATACATGTGCCAAATTAGGGTAAAAACTCCCAACATAGCTTTCAGTTGGAGATGCTCTGAATTTGTCATGATCTTGCGAATCATGTTGTGAAGATGGATCAAACTAATAAACATTTGAGTTTTCCATTGGTTTATCGCCTTATCGATTGCAGTATTACTAGTGCAACAACAAAAGTTGGAAGAGCATTTTATTAACGAATATTAATAAAATGGATTTACGAAACTAAATAGGTGATGAATGGTTGAACAATAAGATGGTATATTATATTGAGCGAGAAATATTAGTTAAAATTGATAAAGAAATAATATTGCAATGTTTAAAAACATGCAAAATAGAAGGATTCAGCTTCCCACTCGCAGTCATTAGTGGTATTTTTATTTTGTATTTTAAAATAATATTTTTAGTGTATTATTTTGAATTTTTAATTTATAAAAATTTTGTTATTTGAATTTTCCCTTTTTTAAATTTTTAGCACCCATTCAATTTCTGGCTCTGGCCTTGCTGATATATATATATATATATATATATCAGGTTGCTACATGAATGTTTTATTTGTTGAATTTAGTTATTTTTTATTAGTCAATTGAGAAAGCTTAAAACTATATTAACACAGAGTTTAATAGTAAGCTTTACGTATGTGTATGTATGATGGCATCAACAATGAAAAATGTTGTAAATAACACTAACAAAATGAAATGTTAACAAAAATTATAATATATTTTTCTTAAGTAATTATTAGTTAATAATTTTAAAAATTTAAAAAATATATTTATGTTAAGTAACTTTAAAATATTCTCTTTTACAAATTTCTTTTATTTCAAAACAACATAAGACTATAAAAAGGTATTATAGTAATTTTACTTTTCATTGTGCTGTGCTTGTGCAGATTAAACAAAGAACAACATCAAAAATTTTATATGGTCTTTTAAATATCAAATAGAGCACATGACAAACACTTATGCTATGCTATACTCTTGTGATCGATATACCTGTGTGGGAATCAAATGAGACCTAAGATTCTTAACATATATGCATCTTTTGTTGTTCACTATGAAGTGCACTTAGTTATTGTATTGTTAGATAGAAATCCCCCGAAATATATATATATATAAAGTGAAGTACATATAAAAGTTACAAAATATATCCAACCTATTTTCTAATCAATTATTAAATAATAATAAATTTTAATAGAACTCAAATACATTATACATATATTTATATATGTATGGGAAATTATGAGGGTATTTACGTAATTTGGTTGTGAGGAGTGAAATAGGAGTAACATGGGGAGTGGAGTAGGAATACGAATGAAAAATGTGTTTAATTGATAATGTTTGGAGAATGTAATTTATTAGGAATGGGAAAAACAAAAAAATATATATATATGATAAAATTGCACTTATGCCCTTATATAAATAAATATTATTGTATATATAATGAGTTATTTTTAATTATATTTTTTTAAAACATTAAAAAAATTAATTAATTAATTATCAAAAATAAATATTGAACTTTATAATACTACAATTTTATTCTAATTTTTGAATTTAAATATTAAAATCATTAATTAAGTATTAATTAATGGTGTTAATTACCAATCAAATTAAAGATACTTCTAATAAAAAAAAGTTAACCACAATAATTATTTCTTTAGCACAAGAACAACAATGTAATTAAAAAAATCAAAATAATTAAAAAAACACCTTGTAAAATATGATATATGTATATATATAAGGGCATATTAGTTATTTCATATCCAAAATAACCCAATCTACCCCAATTATGTGGTATTGTAAATTCTTTATATCAGTGTGTCACACTTCCTTCACACTAATCTCCCACTCTTATTGATACATAGCTAAATAATGGTTTACATCTGATCCCCCTCCCTCCCAATTGACTCTTAACAACCGAACCCATCTTAGGGTGCGTTTGGATAGTGGGATATTATATTCTCATGGATGGGGATATCCATGGATGAAGTATCCATGGATGGGAATATCCATATTTAAGTGTTTGGTTGGAGGGATAAGGATATGTAAAGTTTTGGATATCCATTTTTGAATTTTTGGTTGAATGGATATGGGAGTGGTATGATAACCCTATCCATGAGGAGGTGAAAGTTACCCCTTTTATTTAATTAATTATTTTTTAAAAATATTTTTAAATTGTTTAATAAATTCAATTATTAGTGGATGATTAGAGAAATTTATTTTTTAAATATTTTATGTAAGTATTTGATTTAAATAGCGGATATTAATAGATAAAATTCTTATTTATTTAGCTTGAAAAATTTGTAATGGACTATTAATGAATAACATATCAATTTGTTATTTAACTTGTTTTTTTGAATTGAATTTAATTAAAAAAATCAAGTTAAATAAACATTTAAACAGTATTAATTGATAAACAATTAAATCATAATGTAATAAACAAAAAATTAACTTAATTATTGTAACTAATGACAAAATAATTAAAGTGAAGCTAATGAGAAACAATTAAATTATAATGCAAACAAAATAATTCTTGTAGCTAATGAGGGATGGGTGAGAAGGATGGGGTGAGAGGGATGAGTGGCATCCCACCAATTTGGAGGGATGCCACTCATCCATTTTTCAAGGATGGGGGGCCATCCCCATCCAGATCCATCCAGGAAACCAAATAATTGGATGGGCCTGTAGCTTTGGATATCTCATCCCCATCCCAGAATATCCAGGCTACTAAATGCACCCTTAATGGATTAAACAATTTTATGTGATAGAATAAGCGCATCGGAAGGATGTCATCATACATTTGCCATAAAGCACAAAAAGTTTACGAAATTATTATTATTATTTTATTTTGTTTTGTTTTGTTTTTTATTTTATTTTTGCAGCTTTAGTATTCTGTGTTGTGCAGCAGACAGAATTAATAGAGCTTCATTCATTTCTGATGTGACTTGCATCAGTATGAGCCAAGGCATAACAAGAACATTGTTATTTAATTTTTATATGGTGCTCCTCCATAAATTTAGAAGGTACTTTTTAAAGCTGCAATTAATTAGATATCATAAATTATGTATTAATTATATACGTATTTGAACATTTTACATTGAAAGTTTTTAATATTTTTTCCTATTTTTAAATATAAAAAATGATAAGTACGTACACATAAAATAATAATATAGGGAGCAAAACTATGAGCAGCAAAAAAAAAATAAGAATACTTAGAGAGTTTAGACTATAAAGTAAACACAACTGTTTATTATAAAAATAATTATACTGAAGACCATTTTTCTATAAATATTTATATATAAAAAATCTATAAACGTCTATTATCAGTCATTTTATTGTTATCAATGTCGTCTGTCGAATCGCGATCCAATAACTGATAATTAGACAATCATAAATTTCTTATCTATAAATGTCTATAAAAAATGTATTGTCATATATATATATATATATATAGAACAAAAATTCATACTTATAAATAGTAAATAAAATTCCAACCTACGCTTCATGAAAATTTTTCTAGAATCTAAAAATAGTAAATTATATGAAAACTTTTATTATCATTCATACATTATGCATATATAAACATGTTATTTTCCAATTAATGAAAAAAAAAAGTGAACATTTAAATATATTTCATAAACCATTTTCTAAACAACATATTTTTTTTAAATACAAACGGCTAAAAAAACAGTTAAAATATTATATAATTTTTTAAACAGAATATCGATAAAACTGACTAAGAAGAAAACATTGAACACAAAAATAATAAACTAATAGCAACAAATTAACTAAACACAAAACCACCTCAAAATTTAAACTAATTAACCCACTAATCTGCATTCTTAATTCTCCACAAACCCAAATGTCACATCTGGTCTGCCATGAGACAAACATCCCCAAAACCAAACCACACAATTTCCAAAATTAACTAATCATAATAATAATCATAATAAACAGCACCATACCCCTTCCCAGCTGATAAATGATTCACAAAAAAAATTAAAAAAAAATAGATATATATATATATATATATATATATATATATATATATATATCATAAAAAAAACCAAAACTATTTTTCCTCACCCCTAAACACTACCAACCATTCCCATTTTCCAACAATTTATTCCAAAAAAGACACTTAAACAATTTACACTACTGAAATTTAAAAAAGGAAAAATGAAAACGTTTTTTCCTGCTCTTTTTCATTTTCATAATTTTCAATTTTCCATTTGTCTACTCCCCCGGACTCCAAAGACTCCATAAACGCGAATTAAATATCCCTATCACATCCGCCCATCCTCTTCTCTTCTCACCATCCGCCGCCACCGCCTCCTCCACCACACTTCCGATCACCGCCAGCGACTCCTCCTCCTCACCAACCTTCTCATCTTCGTTGGCAACCGCGGAGGATTCATCTCCAAAACTCACCGTCGTTTCAACAACCACGACCTCCATCTTCTTCATCTCCTTCTTCTCCTCTTTCGCTCTCTTCCCCTTCTTCTCCGCCCGATCTCTCCGCCGGTGACGCACGACATCACGCTCGGAGCTCGCAAGATGCTCCTCAAAAGCCTCAATCACCTGATGAATGAGCTCACGATTAGGCGAACAGTCCCAGCGAGACCAGAAGCTAGTGTAGCACTGGAAGCACCCACAGTCTAGCGCCGGCCGATGAGCTCCACCAGACGAGCTCGTCCGGCATCGCCGCCGCTCCTCCCCTGCGGCCGCTACCGATCCACTCATCGACCTCGTCATCAGGTACGCTAATACTTCTTTATCTTCATTCCTCATCACCGCTGTCAGTGCCAGTATGGCCGCCGGAAGCAACCTCAGCACCTTTATCGCATCTCCGCTCGTCGATCCCGGCGAAGACGTCGCCGCCGGCGAGGGATGGATCTTGCCCTTCTTCATTTTAGAGGGAGAAGATTAGGGTTTCTGTTTTTTAGAGAGAGAAAGTTAGGGTTTCGTTTTCAGTATAGCTTTGGAATCACGAAAATGGTTGCTGTTATAAAAGAGAGAGAAGGAGACCGGCTATAGGAGGTTGCTCTTAGGTTAGCGTTGCTTGGGTACTGGCACGTGGCGGTTGATAATGATTTCCCGCGAGGAGGGCGGTGGTAGTGTTTTAAAACTTTAGTTAAAATTACAGATTTACCCTGATTTTATGGCGGTAAAGAATGTGGGTACGGACACTGGTCGATGAGATCACCGCATTGTCCTGAATGGTGTCGGGATGACGTGGAGGTATCTGGACCGTATGATGATGTATTTGATTAGTAGTGGGAGTGATGATTGGACACGTGGCTGTTATCAGGTTGGTGATGGTCGGAGAATCACAGCCGTTTAAATGGGAAGATGTGGACTGTTGATATTTGATCGGAGGGTAATTATTGGTTTGGTGATGGTTAGATTCCATCGATTCTTTCCGTGGGTACTGTTTACATAACTAACAAATTTGTTGCCTAAAAAATGGAGGTTTTTTTTTCTCTCATTATTAATATTTTATAAAATAATATAAAAAATTTAGTTTTGTTTGATAAATGAAAATTTTCGAATAAAGTGTAAAGAAATTCTTGCTTGGACTGTTTAGCGAAAGAAAGAAAAAAAAAAGTCATCATAGGGTTGTTTTAAGGGGAAAAAGTCATGGTAGGTGTCATATGTCCCAATAATCTTTTTTTAGATTATTGCCTTAAATCTGTCCCTTTTGACTAGACTTTCAAATTATATATATATTTAAGGACTAATACTGAATTATATTAACAGGGTTTAACAGTTAATTTACTTTTAAAAAAGTTATGTTACAATATAATGTTGGTTGCATGAGGTAATGCACACGTTAGATTAATTAATATTGCTACATTAATTAATTTAAAAAATATATATTTAAATATATAAATTTGAGTTTTATAGCATATTAATTTAAGTTTTGGATTGAATCAAACTCATATAATACAGTTGAATTGTATTTAACACTAATTAATTAATATTTTAAAAGTTCTGCATAAGACATTTTTAAAACAATAGATTAGAAATCTAAAAACATTTCGGATAAGTTTTTATCCTTGTTTGATATATATTAGAATTTATTCTAATAAAAAATAATCTAGGTTTAATTGTGGATAACTTGAGTAATATATATGTATATATATTAAATAAAAATTTAAAATTTCATTAATCATTAAAATTTGAAGTCTGAATTCATTGGTTTGAGTTGGAAAGATTATTTAGGAAAGTAGTTTGTAAAAATGAAAATTAAAATTAATTTAAAACGTGTATTGGTTCATTAACTTGACTAGCCTTGTTTTGAGGTTAACAATAGGCCTGGCTACTGACAAGCCAATGGTTCTTCAAAAAGTAAAGCTGCTACATTTGGTCCCTACGAAAGCGATCCTTGACTTTAATACAAGGCTAAATTAAATAGAATTTCCTTTTTCTTGTTTTGGAAAAACAATAATGCTTTGTATAATAAATTTATAAAAATATACATAAAGGAGCACATTAATTACTGGTAGAGTCCTAATTCTTTATTTTTTTTTATTTTTTTATTTTTTTTATTTTTTTATTTTTATTTTTGTGTGTGTGTGTGTGGCGCGGGGGGTATTTGCCACAAAATAAATAAAATTTTAAACTATTTGCTGTAAAATCTTTATTTTCTAAAACATCTCTATATTTTATTCATTGTGATTATTATACTCACTTGGTTCAAAGTAATTATTACTTAAAAATAAATAAATTACTTATTATGTTTTTAATATTTTTATAAACATCTCTATATTATTTTTTTATTGAGCATTTTTATTTTCTGATAGAACCTTTCTTTATTATTATTATTATTATTATTATTATTATTATTATTATTGGATAGAGAATAGACTTGTTTATTGTAGATTTCAAAACTATAAATTTATTTTGCACATATTTTATTTTAAATTTTGGGTTTTAATTAAAAATGACATGTATGGCATTGTATTTTTAATTTTGGATTTTAAAAGTGATGGATGTATTTTCTATTAATTTTTAGTTGAATGCAATTATTGTTATTTAAACTACAAACAATTTGTTCAACAAAATAACAACAACAATAATAATAATAATAATATTTTTAAAATAATTATCATCTTTTAAAAAATAATAACTAAAAAAGTTCACTGTTGTGATTGTTTAAAAATTAATTATGTTAATAATAATAATAATTTTTAAAAATGGCTTAAAAACCAATAAGATTTAATACTAACAAATAACAATAATAATATTAATATATTTTTTTTCAAATTAAATGCTGTTGAAAAAAAACTATAACTTTTAAAAAATTAATAATAACTTAAAAAAAGTTTAAAAATAAAAATATTGTATTTTTGTTTTTTTAAAAGAAATGTGTTAATGAAAAAAAAAAGTCAATAACTTAATATTTCTAAAAAGCCAGCTCATATTCTAAATGATGACATGGCTTAATGTGATATTTCTAAACTCATGTTAATAAATAAATTTTACATAATGTCATTTTGATAATTATAAAAAAAAAGGTGGTTATATTGAAAAAATACCTATATTTATTTAAAAAAAATTTGTTAAAAGAAAGAAAGGTATGTGAATTAAAGAGAGTAAATAATTTTAATAAAAAAATAAAAATTCTATCATAAATTTTTTAAAATTTTCGAAATTTTAATAACCATCTTAATTTTTGTGTGTAAAGCTCATATAAAACAATTAATATTGACAAAAAATAATATAAGTTCTTTTAATATTTTTGATAGAAAATTAATATAAAGCATTTTAATGCCAAGTAACAAACTAAATCGTGAAATGCATTAACTAGTAAATAAATAAATATTTAATGAATGAATAAATTAGTGATAGCGTGAACTGTGGTGCTGCACGCTTGTTTGATAATTAATTGGATTGTGATTATATTAATGGGATAATAATATCATGTATTGGAACCGGCAACATCATCCATAACTTCCATGAACTTTGCCACATGTTCCGGTTTTCACTTTTTAACCTTTTTCTCAATGGAGCAGAGAAAAATAATTAAATAAATAAATAAAATTACTTATTAGTTCCTGACCATTTTTTATTTAATCTTTTAATTCCTCTGACAAGAAAGTTTACTTTCAGTTCATGGTTTTAAAATTGTTTCTCATCCATTCCTATTCTTAGTTCCTCACTTGCCTTTAATAAATACTATGTGAAATTTTATAATTATCATTTCAGATAATTCAGTGATAAAACAAGGGGTTAATTTTTTAGAAAGTCACCAAACTTTGATTTGTTATCACTTCGGTAATCCAACTTCAAAACATATCAAACTGATCACTCAAATTTTAATTCATATCACCAGACAGTCACCCGTGGCTTTCCAGCCCAAACTAGTCTAAGTGGCCTCCGAAAAAACTGAGGTACTACAGTCACCCGTGACTTTTTAGTCCAAATTAGTCTACATGACTGTCGAACCTCAATTTTTTTGGCTGCCACATAGACTAATTTGGGCTGGAAAGCCACAGGTGACTGTCCGGTGATATGAATTAGAATTTAAGTGACCACTTTAATACGTTTTAAAGTTGGATGGCCGAAATGATAATAAGTCAAAGTTTGATGACTTTCTGAAAAATTAACCCCAAAAACAAGTGTTGTAGTTTTTTTTTTAATTAATTTTAAATGTGTTGTTACATATGTAGATTTCTGTTGTATTTTAAAACTCTTATTTTATTTGGCATGTGGTACTAAAGTTTATTTGTGTTGAATACATCACTAGAAGTAATTAGAGGTGGGCACGGGCCGGTTAACCGGCCCGGCGGGTCCGGGTCGGTTTTTGACCGGCCCGTAACCGGCCCGTGCAACAGTAGTAACACGCCGGGCCGGGTTGACCCGGCCGGCCCGGCGGGTTGACCCGGCCGGCCCGGCGGGTCACGGGTCAGCCGAAAACAACCCGGACCCGGCCCGTGAGGTTTTTTAACCCGCCGGGTCCGGGCCCAACCCGCCGGGCCCGGTCTTTTTTCTTTATTTTTTGATTTTTTAATTATTAAATTAAAATTAAAAATTGAATGTTGTTGATGGGATTCGAACTTGGTCCCCTTACAAAAACCTTCAACCTTCTAACCATCCTATCCAACTTTCATTTTGAATCTAAGTGTTAAAAAAATTAAATAAAACTTGAAACCCGGTTTGGAACCGGGCTTAACCCGGCGGGTTAGGCCCGGTTCCAAACCGGGGTTTGACCCGGCGGGTCAACCCGCCGGGTCAACGGGTTGGGTATCCCCAACCCGTAACCGGCCCGTCTACAGTACGGGCCGGTTACGGGTCATTGAACCGGCGGGCCGGGCACGGGCCGGGCCGGTTAATTTTTGGGCCCGTGCCCACCTCTAGAAGTAATCACTTATATTTATTGTACTAATTTTAAAAATGTGATTATAAAGATGCTATAATGGGTATAAACATAATGTTCACATAGAATGAACTGATATAACCTAAATTACGTTGTTGTTTGACTTGGTTTGTTGAGTAAAACCCCTCTCGTGGAGTAATTAGTTTATAATAATTTATTATTATTATTATTATTATTATTATTATTATTATTATTATTATTATTTAGATTTCATATAATCCCTCTCTTAGCAATATCTTAAGGAGCAATAATAATTTTGAAGGTCTGTTTGATTTACAAATAGGAACAATTAATATAAGGAAACATAACTGATGCGGGCCGCATAGAGGAGCTAGCTTGTGCCTACATGGAGAAGTGGGACATGACCTAGCTAGGATCAATTTGGTCATTTGTCCCGAACGGCGAATTTTGGTGTTTTAAAGGTCCCACTAGATGGAAGACTGGTCAACGATCCTCGAAATCATCAAATTTGCTGTTTTTGGTAATAATTGATCGGGCCATA
Organism: Dioscorea alata; assembly: GCA_020875875.1. NCBI lineage: Eukaryota > Viridiplantae > Streptophyta > Magnoliopsida > Dioscoreales > Dioscoreaceae > Dioscorea > Dioscorea alata. Next base: position 2,499,634 of record CM037020.1, read on the forward strand.
TCTTAGGATATTAATCTCCCTGTTTGGCTCAATCATCAAATTTGTTGTTTTTGGTAATAATTGATCGGGCCATATCTTAGGATATTAATCTCCCTGTTTGGCTGGCCGTTTTTGGCAATAGTTTTATTTTGATTTGAATTTATTGAGGATTTGCTATTTTTGGCAAATTTTCGATTTCTTTCCCTTTTGTTAGGGTTTATTCGTAGTCTATTTAATGTAAGCCTTGACGGCAATGAAAGTTTAGTTTTTGAATGAAATAAAATTTGATTTATTTTTTTTCCTCTCTAATTCCCTGGGTATTTTTAGACTAAACAGGAGTTGGAGTTTCTCGTTGTTGGCTTGGGTATTCTCAGACTAAACAAGCCTTCAACCTTATATCCTGCTACGTCAGTTGGTACCAGAGCTTCGTTCGTTCTTGGAGGCGACATGGCACCTAGATGTGAGCAGAACCTTCAAGGTATCTTAGAGCAAAAATTGGTGCAACTAATGGATCAACGATTTGAGGGCATGATGGACGTGTTAACCCAAAGGATGGCGGCAATGATGAGTAACCAGGTACCAAATGTTTCTCAAACTAATGTTGGTCCTGGAGAAGAGGTGACTCAATACTGGAGGGGTCCTGCGGAGTACGACCAGAGACGATGGGAGACGGGAATGCGCACTAAGATTCCTGAATTCCATGGAGGCCTACAACCAAAGAAGTTCCTCTATTGGTTGGTGATTGTGGAGGAGATCTTGGAATTCAAAGGCGTACTAGAAGATAAGCGCGTACCTTTAGTAGCCACCAGGCTTCGGAATCGAGCCCCTGCTTAGTGGCAGCAATGGAAGCTTACACAAAGCCGGTTGGGGAAGCCGAAAATTTGTACGTTGGAGAAGATGAAGAAGCATCTACGTGCACAATTCCTTCCCTACAATGTTTAGAAGTTGATGTATCAAAGGCTACAAAACTTAAGGCAAGGTACCAAGTCGGTGGATGATTACACCACGGAGTTTTACCAACTTGTGGCTAGAAACGAGATCCAGGAGACGGAGGATCAATTGGTGGCGCATTACATTAGAGGATTGAGGATGCAGATTCAGGATACTGTTAACATGTTTGATCCTATTTCTGTATCTGCAGCATATCAGAGGGCTCTACAGGTGGAGAAACAAGGGAGGCGTACTTCTAGCATCTCTGGGATGCATAGTAACGGTGGTAGCAACAACAATTCCTCTAGTGGCATGAATCATGCTGAAGAAAGTGGTGGTAGGGCTACAATCCAAGCAGGCAAGGCTAGCAGTAATAATAGCAACTTTCGTTGCTTTGGGTGTGGAGAATCGGGACATAGGCAGTCTGAATGCAAGAAGGCAGCCGGGAAGAAGGTCCTTCTTGTTGATGCGGCAGAGTTTGAAGGAGAAAACGAAGACGAAGTGGCCTTGGAAGATCAACCTGATAATCCAGAGATTGAGGAAATTATCGGGGAAGATGTGGGTACTGCATTGGTGGTTAGGAGGTCTTACCTAACACCACGGGCGGTTGAAGAAGATTAGTTATGGAACAATATCTTCCAATCTACATGTACCATCTTAGGTAAAGTATGTTGTTTTGTGATTGATGCAGGTAGCTGTGAGAACATTATCTCTACAACAGCAATTTAGAAATTAGGGGTCACGACTGAAGAGCATCCTAGGCCTTACAAGCTTGCTTGGCTCAAGAAAGGGGGCGAGGTAACCATGTCTCGGCACGCTTTGATCTCCTTTTCCATTGGATTAAAGTACAAAGATGATGTCTGGTGTGATGTGGTCGCAATGGATGTATGCCACCTGCTGTTGGGCCGACCCTGGCAATACGATCAGAGCGTTGCGCATCATGGAAGAACCAACACGTACAGTTTCACCAAGGATGGCGTCAAGATTGTGTTACTACCTAACAGGGATATATCTCAATCAAGCCTTGTCAGGGACAGTACCAATCTACTGACCTTGGCAAGATTTGAGGAAGAGATAGTGGAGGCGGAGGTGGTATTTGCATTGATAGGGCGGGAAGTTGCTACTGAAGAGGCAATCTCGGAGATTGCCAAGAAAGTCATTGATGAATTCAAAGATGTATTTCCTGAAGAACTTCCCAATGAGCTGCCACCATTGCGGGATATCCAGCATCAGATTGACTTAGAGCCTAGCGCGGCTCTCCCGAACCGACCCCATTATCGAATGAGTCCAAGCGAACATGAAGAGCTGCGTCGGCAAGTGGAGGAGTTGCTGGTGAAGGGACATATTCGGGAGAGTATGAGTCCTTGCACTGTTCTGGCCCTCCTGACACCAAAGAAGGATGGCTCGTGGAGGATGTGCGTAGATAGCCGAGCAATCAACAAAATCACTGTCAAGTACAGGTTTCCTATTCCCCGTCTTGATGATCTACTTGATCAACTCAGTGGGGCGACTATATTCACGAAGCTAGATCTGAAGAGTGGGTATCACCAGATTCGAGTTAGGCCTGGTGATGAGTGGAAGACGGCGTTCAAGACGCGCGAAGGACTCTACGAGTGGCTGGTCATGCCTTTCGGGTAATCCAACGCACCAAGCACCTTCATACAGGTGATGAACAAGGTTTTGAGGCCATTATTGGCAAGTGTGTTGTTGTGTATTTTGATGATATTTTGATTTATAGTGCTAACCCCAAGGAGCATCTTGAGTAATTGCGAGAGGTTCTTGAATTGCTTCGCAGAGAGAGATTTTTTGCAGCTGCCAAGAAATGCGTGTTTATGGCTTCCAAGGTATCCTTCCTTGGCTACGTGATTTCGGGGGAAGGACTACAAGTAGATGAGTCTAAGGTAGAGGTAGTCAAGCAGTGGCCACAACCCACCACCCTGACAGAGGTTCGGAGTTTTCATGGGCTTGCCTCATTTTACAGGCGATTCATCCCTCATTTTAGCAGCATCATGACTTCGCTGACGGATTGCATGAAGGGAGAAAGGTTTATATGGACTAATGAGGTGGAAGAAGCATTCGAGATGATCAAATTGCGCCTCACTTCAGCCCCAATCCTGATGTTACCAGACTTCCACCAACCTTTCGAACTACATTCTGATGCCTCCAAAGTTGGAATTGGGGCAGTCCTGAGCCAGAACAGCAAGCCTATCGCCTATTTTAGTGAGAAGCTATCAGGTGCTCGGATGTGGTATAGTACGTATGATGTGGAATTCTATGCCGTCGTACAGGCTGTTAGGTATTGGCGTCACTATCTGTTTCACAAAGAGTTTATATTGTACACTGATAACAAGGCGCTGAAGCACCTACATCGGCAAGATAAGGTGTCAGCACGGCATGCTTCATGGGTGGCTTATTTGGAGAATTTTACTTTCGTGGTGAAGCACAAATCCGGAGTGACAAATAGGGTGGCCAATGCGTTGAGCTGAAGGAAGACCCTCTTGATAAGAATGCATGTGAAGGTACCCGGATTTAACTCATTTAGTGAATTACTTGCATCTGACCAATATTTTTCTGGTGTTTTGGCTAGAGTTAAAGGTGGGGAGGAGACCGAGTTCTTGCTCCATGATGGGTTCTTATTCAAAGGAAATCAGTTGTGCATCCCTGATTGTAGTTTACGGGCCCAAATCATTAAAGAACTCCATAGCGAGGGTCATGTCGGGTGTGACAAACCCTATAATTGGTTCAAGCCTCCTATTTCTGGCCAACTATTCGAAGGGAGGTAGAACGATTTGTACAAAGACGTCGAATTTGCCAATTGTCCAAGGGGGCAACCACCAATGCAGGGTTGTACATGCTGCTTCCGATTCCTTCTCAACCTTGGACTGATGTTAGCATGGACTTTGTGATGGGTTTACCCCGAACACAGCGAGGTAATGATTCCATCTTCGTAGTTGTTGACCATTTCTCTAAGATGGTTCATTTTATCCCTTGCAAGAAGACCACAGATGCTGTAAACGTGGCTTAGCTATTCTTCCGCGAGATATATCGTTTGCATGGCCTTTCTTTGTCCATTGTTTCTAATAGGGACACGAGATTGTTGAGTCATTTTTGGCGGTGTTTGTCGAAAATGGTGAACACCAAATTAAATTTCAGCAGTGCATATCACCCTCAGACGGATGGCCAGACGGAGGTTGTCAACAAATCCTTGGGAAACCTGTTGAGATGTCTAGTTGGGGAACATGTGAAGAGTTGGGACCAGAAACTATGCCAAGCAGAATTTGCTCACAATCATGCAGTCAACCGCAGCTCGGGTTTCAGTCCCTTCCAAGTAGTGTATGCTTCTCACCCTAGGGGTCCCTTAGACTTGCTTCCAGTACCAAGCAGGACAAGACTACATAGGAAGGCGGAAGACTTTGTGGGTGGATTGCAGGAGGTTCACAAAACAGTTCGGGCCAATTAAGAACATGCTACAGGAAAGTATAAGGAGGATGCGGATAAAAAGCGCCGGCATCTCGAGTTCAAAGTGAGTGATTATGTGTGGGTTGTCCTTACCAAAGAAAGGTTCTCTGTGGGCGAATACAACAAGTTGTTTGCCAAGAAGATTGGGCCTGCGGAAATCATTGAAAAGATCAACCCCAATACCTACCGACTTAGGCTACCAAGCCATGTTCGAACCGCTGATGTGTTTAATATCAAACACTTGGTGCCTTATTATGGTGATTCCTCAGATGATGACAATTCGAGGACGAATTCTGTTCAGCCTGGGAGGAATGATGCTGGCCGCATAGAGGAGCTAGCTTGCGCCTACATGGAGAAGTGGGACATGACCTAGCTAGGGTCAATTTGGTCATTTGTCCCGAACGGCGAATTTTGGTGTTTTAAGGGTCCGACTAGATGGAAGACTGGTCAATGATCCTCGAAATCATCAAATTTGCTGTTTTTGGTAATAATTGATCGGGCCATATCTTAGGATATTAATCTCCTTGTTTGGCTCAATCATAAAATTTGTTGTTTTTGGTAATAATTGATCTGACCATATCTTAGGATATTAATCTCCTTGTTTGGCTCGCCGTTTTTGGCAATAGTTTTATTTTGATTTGAATTTATTGAGGATTTGCTATTTTTGGCAAATTTTCAATTTCTTTCCCTTTTGTGTTATTATTAGGGTTTCTTCGTAATCTATTAATGTAAGCTTTGACGGCAGTGAAAGTTCAGTTTTTGAATGAAATAAAATTTGATTTGTTTTTTTTTTTCTCTCTAATTCCCTGGGTATTCTTAGACTAAATAGGAGTTGGAGTTTCTCGTTGTTGGCTTGGGTATTCTTAGGCTAAACAAGCCTTCAACCTATATCCCGCTGCGTCAATAACACTGTACAAATGGTTGAGTTATAGCATATATAATTACTTGTATTATGTTATGTTTGATGTTTAATTTGACAACATAAATTTTTTTAAATTATTTACGGTTTGATTCAATAAGTAATAGACAAAAAAATTACAAAATTATTGCAATATCCTTTATATTATTATCTGTTTGTTTTATAATAAAAAAAAATTAAAAGACAATATTTTATAATTTTTCTCGTATTTTCAGTATTGACCGCATAATTTTTTATGATTAATCAAATTATTAGTTCGTACTAACGTCTTTTTTAATTTTCAAAATATATTGATTAGTAATTGGTTAACAAGGCATAACGCCAATAACTGAGTGATAAGAAACTTAACTCTCATGATCAAGATTGGTGGTTGGACTCCCTCCCAATGTTTGATTGAGATATTATAATAAAAGAGTATGCGTGTAAGTTGGTTATCCACATTGTAAATAATGATAACTTAAATAAAAATAAAAAATAATTACTTAAAAAAATATTTTGAAAATAGTTTTTTAAAACTAATTCAGCATATTTATTTATTCATAAGCTTAAGCAAAAATATTAGCTCATGATTAATTTATATAAATTATTATTTAAACCACAGAGAAAATTTACTTTAACTATATAAATTTGTTTTTTATTTGTGCTGATATAAAAATTTTATCAAGTTCTGTTATCCACTGTCATTTGTTTATGTTGTACTCCTACCTGATATGCAAATCAAACGGGTGAAAAAAATATATCTCTATAATTTATTATATCTCAAATTTTCACATATCAAACCAACAATAGAGCACATTGAAATTTATAACTAGAGTTTTCATTATGTCAAAATTAATGAAACAAATTTGAAAGTTTTCCATTATTATTTTCTTTATTTATATTGGTTTTTTTTTAACAAATATGCGCAAGCAATATGTTAAGGATGGACACATGCTAGGAGCTGAACTTTACAACACCTGTGCTCTCCACCAACATAAGTTGGAATTTAAACCTATTTTCTCATTGGAAAGAACATCTTATGTAAAAGATCCAGTGCCAATAGACTAAGGGTGTGTTTGTTTAAAGGAATTTGTAGTTACTTACAAGTAACTTTAAATACCTTTCTTTTGAAATATCTTGTTTGGTTTGCTGCTTTTCAAAAACCTTGTATAACTTGAAATACCCCAGTGGATGTATTTGGACTTATGCTCAAATTGGACTTAAGTCCAAATCCTTGTAATTGGAAACAACAAGTGATTTCTGATAGCTTGAGGGCCCGAAGGTAACACCATCCATCTTCATCTTCAACAAGGTTTTTCTCATCACTTCTCCAACTTCATCATCTCCAATTTTTTCCCCACTGAAGCAACAACAGATCATGCCTCAAATCATGTCGTTTCTTTTTCTCACCGTAAGTACTATCATTTTACTTTTTCATTTTTCATGCAACTTCTTTTTTTCATCATCAAGATCCTCTTCATGGTTTAAAAGATGTTTTTATGAAATCTTGTAGATTTGGAGTTATAGATCTAAAGTTTATCCTTCTTTCTTCCTGTAAGATCTGTTATTTATTTATTTTTTTTATTTCACTTTACTTGGTTTTTTTAACATGGTTGTGTAAATTATTGTGGATCTAACGGTTATATTCATCAATTTCATTTGACCTTTCTCATCTTGGTGAGGTTTGGTGAGGTTAAAGATATTTTTTTCCCAAATATTTCTTTATATTCAAAAATCTATTTTTTTAAAAATATTTTATTATCTTCAAGAATTTCAGTCAATCAAGGCACCTTTATTGTTAATTTAAATAATTTTAAAAATGAAAAATAAATTTAAATATTATGGGTAGGATTTGAACTTGGGTCACCTATAACACCAACAAACACTCTTACCAACTACCATATAAAAATTTTGTGTATTTATGTAAAAACATGATAAATAAAAAGAAAATTTCAAAATAAGTTTTTATTAAAAAATAATTTTAAAAATAAAAAATAGTTTAAAACAATTTTAATAAATTGGAAGAATTTGAAACAACTCAAAATAAATTAAAAAAAATAATAATAATTTACACTAAGTTTGTTTATTTATTGAATTAAATAGTTTATATATTCTTTTGAGTTATAAAATTATATTATATAAAAACAAATATCATGTATAAAATGATGGTTTATGAATAATATATATATATATAGAATGATATTTTGGCTTGCACTTAGTTCTTTTACTTGTTGAATTAAGTTGCCTACGTATCCTCTTGGGTGTAAGAGAAATCAAAGCCAACGTAGTTCTCTTACCTTATACTGGAGTTGCCACCCACTTACTTATTCGTCGACGTCTGGTTCTGACTCTTGCTCGGTGTCAGGGGCTGTTGTTGTGCTCATCATATTATCAATGAAAAAAGTCACTTGCTTTTGGACTTCCCATCTCTGCTTCTTGTTGTCGAACTTGTGCACGCTTCCAATCATCTGTGCACACTTGAATTCAATGTTTGGTGCCGAAAATTGTGAACGTGTTGTATACAACATGTTTCCACTTGCACTAAAAGTTTGCTCGGATGATACTGTAGACATAGGACAAGCAAAAATATCTTTTACAATTAATGAAAGAATTGGGTACAGATTTCCATTACCTTACCACCAATGAAGAACATCAATAGTCATATCTATGTTTATATCCTCTAAAAATCGAAAGGTAGTGTTTAAAGTATAAGTCAACCTTTGTGTATTGCGAACCCCTAGGTTTTTTTTCACTTGCCTTTGTCGAAATGATTCTCCTCCACTACTGTTGGACTGTCCTACCGCCTCAGTTGCAACCTGTGGAACTATATGGCCATAACGAGAGCAATAGCTCTCATACAGTTCAAACAGTTATGACCTAACATCAGTAACAATTGCATTAATATCTATAAAAATGTCAAACTCTAATGTATACCATTGAGTCTCTAACTCACTCATAGCCCATGATTGAGAATCTTGACCACCTTTAAACCCTAAAAACTTATAATAGCTTTCTAAATATGTAGATAAGCCTTCTAATTTCTGCCTAGGATCTAAAACAAATGCAACTAAAGCAATAGAAGGTATATTCCTATAATAGCTCAACCATTTTGCCTTCATTTCTACAAGGCCATTAACTAATTGAGCATCTAATCTAAACTTCCACAATTGTTCAGCAACATCAACAATACCATATAAAAACAAATGTGCAGTGGGAAAATAAACTTGTGAAAATAAATTTGTACATATATTAAACATAGAAAGTAAATCCATAACTCTAGTAGCAATATTCCATTGATATTCAAATAAACTAAAAACAGCTAAAGATTTAGTAACAAAAGCAGTCAACAATGTCTTGTAAGGAAATGTAGCATTAAGAAGTCAATAAGTAGAGTTCCATCTAGTTTTAACATCTTTCGGGATTTTTTTGGCCCTCATGTTATTTGCTCTAAAATAGCGAGCCCATTGTTTCACGAGGGTCATGTTCCTTCCTATATATGATACCACATCCCTAATTGGTCCTACAAATTGTTTTAGGGACTCCAGTCCGGTTTGCACACATTAGTTTAATACATGACAAGCACATCTAATATGAAAATATTTGCTCTCGTATGAAGGCCTCAAATATTCTTCTAAAGGTCTAATTGAGGCTGTATTAGTAAAGACATTATCAAACGAAATTGAAAAAATTTTAAAAGTTAAACCATATTCTTCAATGATCCTATAAATATTATCGGCGGTATGGGCCTCGTTGAATACCCTAAAAGCAATGACTCGCTTTTGGATATTCCACGAGTCATCAATCCAATGCGTCGTAATACCCATAAAAGAATTTTCATGAAATACATCGGTCCAAATATCAGAACATAAAGAAATAGAGGAGGAACAAGCACGGAAATACTCACAAAGTTGTTCTTTACCGTGCTTGTATTGTTTAAAAATTGTTCTTTGAATTGTTCTTCTTGAAACTTTTTTGCATGCTGGTTGCAAGGTTTCATTGATGCATTCTTGTACTTGGCATCGCTCCGCAAAGTTGAATGGTAAGTGTTCCACAGAAATTGTCTCCGGAATTTTATCCCTGTATCTTGGTTGCAAAAATGTAAATAAAGCAGATTGAGAACCAGTACCTTGTCTGCGGCAAATCGAATTTGAAATTGTGTCCGAGGATGTCCAAGCTTATCCGGATACTTTTTCTCCATATGTCTATTAAATGTGCCATACTCTCCTCCCTTGCTATGCTTAAATTCGGAATTACAATAATTACATTTTGCATGAGTTACATTACTATCATTATTATACATTTTTGTAAAATGGACTTTAAAAATATTAGACTTGGGGACAGATTCTGTGGTGTTATTTGTTTCTCTAGTCTCTAAGGGGATAGTAGATGGTGTCGGTTCCTCAACTGGACTTTCATACTCAAGCCATTCATTAATTTCTTGGGTAGGCAATGAGGTCGAACCAATAATGTTTTTTCCCTTTGAACTTCCACCACGTGATGCCATTTTAAAATTTTTGCAAATCTAAAATCAATGAAAAATAAAAGCAATAGGTGAAATAAACTCATTACAAAATTACAGAAAAAATTAAAATTAAAATTTTTTAAAAATTACACTTTAGAATAACAATTATAGAAAAATAAACAAACCAAATAAATAAAATATGTACACACCAAGATAATAAAATTAAATAATGCAAAAAATAAAATAAAAAAGGTAAAAAAAAAAACAAATAAAAAAAGGTCATAACAAGTAAATATCAAGTAAGAAATAATAAATAAAAACACAAGTTCCAACTCCACAAATAAGTAATAATAACAACAATAAAACTGACAATTTCATGCAATTATTGCTAACTGCCCAAAATGAGAAGCAAAAATGTTCTGATAAAGACGTTCCTCAGTAATAATATAACACAAGTCAACAAATATTAATTTCATGCATTTTATTTAAAAAACACAAGTCCCAACTCCACAAATAAATAATATAACAACAATAAAACAAATAATTTCATGCAAAATAAAATAAATAAATAACAATAACACAAGTCTACAAATATTAATTTCATACATTTTATTTAAAAAACACAAGTTCCAACTCCACAAATAAATAATACAACAACAATAAAACTAATAATTTCATGCAAAATAAAATAAATAAATGACAATAACTCAAGTTTACAAATATTAATTTCATGCATTTTATTTAAAAAACACAAGTCCCAACTCTCAAATAAATAATACAATAACAATAAAACTTATAATTTCATGCAAAATAAAATAAATAAATAAAATAACACTAGTTTACAAATATTAATTTCATGCATTTTAGTTACAAAAACACAAGTCCCAACTCCACAAATAAATAATATAACAACAATAAAACTAATAATTTCATGCAAAATAAAATAAATAAAAAAACAAGTTTATAAGTCTACAAATATTAATTTCATGCATTTTATTTAAAGTCCACATGCAAAATACTTTAAATAAAATATGCCATTAATTTTGAAAGTCCACAATTCTAAACTCTAAAGTCCACATGCAAAATATTTTAAATTAAAAAAAGGGAAAATTACTATTCACCCCTCGCGAATTGCAAAATTTCCCAGACAGCCGCTGCAAGTTTGTAATACCCCAGAAAGCCCTTCCGTTAGTGTTTGAATTCTTTTTTACCCCCTGTCGTTCATTTGTACAAGGTTTATGCTGTGAAATTCCGTGTGTACCCTTGTAAATGGTAGGAAAAAAACCGCCCAGTCACATCATGTTAAACATTTTTTATTTGGCTTTTGTCAATCTTTTTCATTCCTTCTTGCATTGAATTTTCTGAAACAAAGTTTGGAAGTGTCATCGTTTGCATTCTTTTGAACTCCGCCGGTTGTCCGATAAGGGGAGATAAGGTGAGAATGTCTTCCTTTCCATCAGTTTGATCATCCTTTAAGAGAGAGTACCAATTTATATTTATTTATATGCAGGTTTTTAATGGAGAGTTTTTGTGCAATTGCAAGATACAACAGGGAGGGACGAGTGCTAGTGTATTCAAATGTATTCAAATGTCGCAGAGTCCTTCAATGCATGGATAAAAGAAGCTCGCCATTTACCCGTGACGAGAATGGTCGATTCCATACGGTATTTGAATGTTTGATTCCTTCGATCTGTTTAAACATCTTCGTCCGTCTTTAACTTAGTTTACTTTACATGTGTCTACAATGGTCTGTGTTTAACTACGTTTGTTACTATTTAAATATAATTGTTTTCGTTTAACTATCCACGTTTATGTTTACCTATTCTTTGCTTACCTTAACAATCAATTATAATTTGTTATGATACAGGTTCAAATTAATGCGGATGTTATGCACCCGTCGTGAGCAAGCGAACAAATGGGACACGTACTTGTGCCCCGATATACATAAGAAGGTAGACGAACTGGTTGCGGAAAGCCGAAATCTTTATGTTGGTCGTTGTGTCGATGATCGTTATGAAGTCCTTGACCATTGCAGCAACTCCATCGATCTATCGGGTAGAACATGCTCATGTCGCAGGTGGCAAATTTATGGTATCCCGTGCACACACGCTTGCGCTGCAATAATGCAGACAGACACCAACGTTCATCAATTTATTAGCCGGTACTTCACCTTGGAGACATACAAACTTGCGTATAGGGACGCTATTTTCCCTATACCAGACGATGACAAGCCTACAGACGACAATCGAGAACTCCATCTGCGTCCGCCTGCGACGAGAAGGCAACCTGGGCGACCCAGACGGAAGCGGATCGAGTCGCAAGCGTCTGAGGTCCGCGAGTTACGGTGCAGCCGCTGCCACGCCTCCGGCCATAATCGTAGATCTTGTAATGAACCTGTCGCCGATTAGCCATTGTAAATAAACACCTTTTTTTTAACTAGAAGTAGCATATTTACGTCTACATGTTTGATATTTATGGATTAACGTTTTGTGTAAACATAAATATATTATATTATTGAGTAAATCTGTTTGTTAAATAGAGACAATAATAGTTAAGTGGTTTAAGTTATATATAACTGGAGAACGTTTTGTTTAAAGTATAACATAGAAATGTAATAAATATAACACGAAAGCGTAGTTTTCCGGTCAAAATTTATCGACCCTTGGAATTCTCATTCAAAGACATTTACTGTATCTCCTGAATTCAACGACCGTTCCATTTCCCGTCTACTTTATAAATTGCCTTCGAGTGGAGTGACTAGATTATAGAGTTACAAAAACAATCGATGCGACATCTGCTCGACCAGGGGATCCGTCTTGGCTATTTCGATTGGCAGTGTAATTGTTTGCTCCTCGGAATTCAGAAGTATACCTAGTGGTTGTTCAATTTGTGAGACATGAATTTGGTTTGCAGATTGAACAACCACCAGCGCTGGTTCTGATTTCCAATATTCCAACGATTACACTGCTTATCGAAGCAGCCAAGACGCATGTCCTGGGCGATCAGATGTCCCATCCATTTTTGCATCCCCTGGGCGATCAGATGTGCGAAGATGAAGCTATTTGAAGACGATGATGATGAAGTTGCGCAATACTGTGACCTTGTGGAATACACACTTGCTTAACAAAAAGCAAACCTGTTAAATTCACGTTTGAAGACGAAGACGATGATGATGAAGTTACGCAAGACGTGTCCATTTTTGATATGTAACCAGTTATTCTCGTTTTCACAATAAAGTTATTATCGTTTTCTCAATAAACATGTTAAATTCAAGAATAAAACTGTGTCTATTAAACAGAGCCGCAGTATTTAAACAAAGACGGCAATAGTTAAATAGAAACGAGTGGGTTTGAAAATTAACATATTTAGTTAAACAGAATAATTTAAAACAATAACTCAAGTCGGTTTCCCCTCCCTAGTCGAAGACTCGCCTCTTTCTAAGATCCCGGTTCTTCGACCTTCAAAAATTATGCGGGCAACATACTTTAATCGGAAATATGGTACATCCTTTCGAGCAACGCGTAGCTCCTCACCTTCGAGCATTTGCCCGATAAATCGCATCAAATAAACAGCGCAGTCGACACTTTCTCGTCTCTGTGGTGGGGTGTCACCGTCGTGAATTAGCGGGTACAGCATAGTCGCCGCGTCGGCGAACTCCATATCGACACAGTAGTCAAATAGTCTCCGCTGTTGAGATATACAACCTGATGCTATTAAATTACTATTTATGAAACTGTGACTATGTCTAAGGAACGTACCATTTCAAACGCGTCTCTGTTGTAATCATCGCAAAGGCATGAGGAATAATGCCTGTATTCCTGCTTCTCATTGTCCAGCACCACCACATGGACGCGGCTGTTCATGATTATTGGAAAGATAACAATGTCAACTTTATGCAGGTTTCACGTGGCGTCTCCGATCATATCGAGCGACAACTCGCACGCGTCAGGTTGCTTGGACATAAACAGTGCCAGTGGACGTGTAATGGAGGCGCGCTTCTTATAAGGGTATGGTACCCTCTTCATGGACTTTTGCATTATGCATACGAACGCGTCCATCAACTCCTCGGGCACCATTTCCTTCCCTTCTAGCAGAGTGAATAGTTATCCAGACGACGGTGCTGCGGTTAAACGGCAATAGCTCTAGTTAAACAACGACAGAAATATTTATATATTGAAAGCTTAAGTTAAACGTCAAGATATAGCGCTAAAGGATAATGTCAATTTCTAAGGCGTAATGTTAATATTTAACCTCACATGTACGAACTACATACATACTCGTCAATATAGCAGTTGGCGAAGATCGTTATTAACTCTTACTCGAATATGTCGAGACGCGAGTACCCGGGGTATTTTTTTTGCACTGGAATGAAGTCGTGCCGTACCTGGTCGTATGGTTCATTGTTGCTATCGTCTGTCTGCGATACCACGACTACGACATCGTTCCCCGGATCTCTGTCTGTCTGTGATGCTGGCATTGTCTCGTTGGCAGCCTGCGGGTAGATTCGCTTCGTTCTTTTTGTTTTTTTTGTACGTCTCCTCGAGTGTGACCGTCTTCGAATGGAGACCCCAATAACCTCATCGGAGTCAATTTTCGAGCTCATCTCACTGAAGGCCCCCGCATTCGGCGAGACCACCGGGAAGTTCATTTGTTTGTATGGACGGCGCAGTCGATTGTGCCCGTCCTTCCATTGCGTCAACCCGAGCAACAAGCTGAGGGAACTCGGTTGTCAATAACTGGCACGCCTGCAGCAGACGTGCGGTGACATCGTCGCTTTGTGCCGTCGGGGTGGCTGCCGAGGTCTGTGGGGCCGTAGTACGTGAATGGGGGCTTACGCGCTCGGAAGAGATTGGAGTTTCATCTTGCATTGTCTGGCGGGCGGCCCCAACAATTATATCTTCATTCGCATTCGCATTCACGGTAACCAGCTCACGAAACTAACATACATCAGATAAAGTTGTGGAGACCATGTCGTGTTAAACGAAGAAGTAAAAAGTTAAACGTTAAATGACATAGTTAAATATTACTCCATATAGTTAAATAGAGACTTCGGTATATGTACCTCCTTTCCTTCCAGAGATGGCAAAATGGTTTGTATAGACCCTTGCTTGTCGTAACACAGCATCGTTGGTGTCTTGCTAATATTCACTTTGTTTCCGCAGCCGGTTAGCTCGTAAAACCATATGTTCAATGCGAGCGAGCAACCCTTCACGAACCCCGTCTGGATCTTCTCCCCGGCGCATCTTGCTCGCACTCTTGCGGCAGCTAGTGGGACATCATCCATAAGCCACTTGTGCGTCGCTTGCGCCCAAGCGTATCGGCCCATACCAGGTAGATCATCGACGTAATCAACGACCCAATTTGGCACCGAGCATGATTACGATGTCGACATCATGGACGTTCCGCGCAGCATCGTCGATCATGCTGAGAGAGTGTTCCGCCGTGTCCTCTTGTTTGGACAGGCACAGGGCCAGTGGCCGGGTGATGGCAGCGTGTTTCTTATAAGGAGACCGCGATCTCTTCAGCGCCTTCTGGATGATGCAGACGAGAACGTCGACGACGTCGTCCGTCACCATTTCCTTCCCGTCCAACAACGTGAACATGTTGGCTCGTGTAGTGTAAACATAGCCATTCCTCCATACGACAGTCCTGATATTTAAACGAAAAATAAAACAAATTACATACTAAGTAACATACTTAAACACATATATAACCTAGTTAAATAATACATCGGATAGGTAAATATAAACTTAAAGTCCTTAATTGATAACATAGATAGTTAAACGTAACTTACGAGTCCATATAACAGTTCAAAAATATTGATATGATTTCCTGCTCGAATTGCGAAAGACGCGGTAACCCGGCATATTTCTTCTTCTTCGGAAGAAAGTTCTTCGGCACGTCATCGAATTGTTGATTTGCAAGGAGTGTCCTCTCAGCTTGAGTGAGCGTTCTTTGCTCGTTGACCACTCCTTACCCTTCGGTGGCAGCCTGTTTATTTCCGGTAGCTGCTGCAACGTCTTTATTAGACTCCGGTACTGTCATAGAGTCTTTATTCGGTGCCGGTGCTGGTGCCGGTAACACGACAGCGTCTTTGTTCGATTCCAGGGATACTGTCACCTGGATTGTGTCCTCCTTCGTTGCCGGTGCCGCTACCGGTAACAAGCCAAGGTCTTTCTCCGTTTCTACGAAAATCACCGCCTGGATGGTGTTCTCCTTCGTTGCCGGTGCTAGTGCCAGTGCCTCCAACGAAGGGACTTCACTAGCAAGAGATTCTATTATCCTGTCGATATCGCCAGCGGCATCGACAAGCAGGGCCACAGCCAGCGCATACAGTGCTTGCGACTTTTCCAATGGCGCGCTCTGAGTTAAAGTTGGCTGAGCCTCAGCCATTGTTGGTTCAACATCAATTGGTGCTTCCGTTGTGACGACATCTGCCGGTGAAGGTAGCGACATTGTCGGTTCCTTCCACGCAAGCCTCTTCCGACGTCGGCCTCGCGGGACTATTTTCGCAATGACGTCGTCATCGGAGATGGTAGCACAGTCACCCGGCGGATGGAAGGGGGCTCTTGCGTCAACATCGGCCTGTGACCGTGCCTCCAGAGCAGCCACGCGAGCAACAAGCCTGGGGAACTCTATAGTCAATATCTCGCACGCCTGCAATAGACGTGCGGTCAGGTCATCGGATGTTGCTATCGGGGGGGGTGGAGGGGGGCTTGCCCGTCGCCGATCAGTCCGTGCGCGGGGTGGGCTCCGAGAAGGTGGTCGGCGTCGGACGCGCTTCGAGGATGTTGGCCGATCATCTCTCCTTGACGCCAATGGAACGGGAGCGGGAATATCACCTCCATGTGTAGTTGTATCACCGACACGCCTCGCCCCAAGAAATAATTCTTCGTCCTGGTTCACGGCGACCGATTCCGGAAACTGACAATTGTAAACAACAATACTGTTAAACACTAAATACTATGTTTGTAACAAAAACAATTCAGTTAAACAATAACCAATATAGTTAAAGGTTAAATTATATGGGTAAACATTAATATAGTTTGTTAAATGACAAATACAATACTTAAATCGATTTATTACCTCTTTTTCCTTCAAAAGATGAAAATAAGTTTTCCGTGGACACTTGCTTCCGGTAGCTGTTCTCACCGTAGCACAGGATCCTCGGGGTCTTGCCAAAACGAATCTTCTTGCCGGTTCCGGTGAGCTCATACAACCAAGTCGTTAGCGCAACCGAGCAACCTTTGACATACCACATGTTGGTCTTGTTCCCGGCGCACCTCGCTTGCACTCGAGCGGCCGCTTGTGGAACGTCCTCCATCATCCACTTGTGGGTCGCTTGCGCCCATGCATATCGTCCCATGCCCGCTAGGTCGTCGACGTAGTCAACGATCCAGATTGGAACAGAGCAAGAGGTGTTCGGGAAGAGGATAGTACCCATGAGGTACACCATGAGGAGTTTTACAAAATTCTCCTCTTCCCCCCTCTGCCGAACTAGCTGCTCAAGTGTTTTCTTGATGAAGTCTTTATTTCTCTCGTACGCTTTTGATAGAAACCTCGATTCGAATGCCGAGCGTGGTTTCTTCTTGTGGAACACGACAGCGTCTCCAACACACCGTAGCCCCAGGATGAGAGCCACATCTTGAGGCCTGAAACTGACCAAGCTTGCCCCGATCCTGAATTTGTTGCCGCGGTCATCAAACCTCTGCAACAGAGAATCAAGAAGTGTTCTCTCTTGGAGGACGGCTTCAATCTCGGTCAAAGCCGCGAACGGTGTCCTTCTAATGATCTCCCAGTGACGTCCACTCATGTGAGCTTTCAATTCACTCAGAGTCTCGACAACAGGTGTCAAGTAGCATCGACCGTTAACTAGGTTGACTGCCATGACCAAAACCCTACAAGAAGAACAATACATCTGTTTAGAGTCGTATAGTTAAACAGAAAGCAAAATAGTTAAACAGTAAACTCAATACTTAAACGGAGACATAAATTGTTAAACGGAGACAACATTATAAAACACGAAATCAGATTTATCACACAGAAAAGTCAATCATCAGATTCATCAACGGCCTCCTTACCTTGGTGTGAAAACTGATGAAATTCCAAAGCCTTGAGCGGGAGTTCTCCTTCCAGACAAGGGTGAAGAGGCGATGATCGCAAATAACCCAGCCAATGACAACTTCGGAAACGGAAAAGGTGAAGAGGAGATGATCGCAAATAACCCAGCCAACAACGACAACTTCGGAAACGGAAAAGATGAAGAGGCGATGATCGCAGTTAACCGGCGGCGTAAATGGTGTTCTTTTGGTAATAAACAAAGAAAAATAACCCGCTTCCTCTATAAGCGGTAACATCATTCCACGTAAGGGCATTACCGTCAAACCAAGTCGCGATTTCACAACTTCCCATGTAAGGGCAATTTCGTCAAATAAATTCAAATTTAACTCCGTCAATCTCCGTTACAGCCCTGGGGGGTTTGAAATTCATTCTATAGAAAAGGAGGGGTTTTTTAGGGATATCAAAATTCGTGGGGTTTTTTTGTGAATATTGTAAACTTTGGGGGTTTCTTTGTTAATTACCAGTTAAAAAAATGTAATTCAATATTCAATGCTCAATTTATTCTATGAAATTAAGATAATAACAAAAATAGTTTAACAAAACTACAATTAATAACAAAAAATATAAATTATTACCAACCTTATTAATAGGAGACCTTCAAAAACAAAGAAAATAATAAATGTCCTAAGTTGCTCCAAATCTCCAAGACTCCAATAATTAAACCCGCAAGTATCCAAGCCTCCAAATAATTTCTTTCAAGCCTACAAAATTACAATTTAAAAAAACAATTATTTCATTCAAATAGCAACTAATAATTTTCATACATTATTTAACAAAACTATAATTAAATAATTTCATGTATTATTTAACAAGCCTACAAAACTACAAATATATTTAAAAAAAAAAAACAAATCTACAAAACTACAATTAATAATTTCATGCATTATTTTAAAACCACAATTCTAAAATACCAATTCAAATAAATAACTCAAAAATACAACTAATAATTTCATTCAAGTCTACAACTTAAAATTACAACTATTTTTTATGATAAAACATGGCTACAAAAAAAAAAATCTAAACTAGTAATTTAAATAAATAAATCATTACCAACTTTATTAATTGGAGATCTTCATATAGAAAGAAAATAATTAATCCAAATTTGCTCCAAATCTTCACGAATTAAGACTCCAAAAATAAACCCAAGTTGGAGTTTGGAATTATTGAAATTAAGAGAAAATGAGAGTAGGAGTTGAGAAATATTGAGATTAAGACAAAGAGTTGGAGAAGAATGATAATTGGTAAAAAAAAAATTGGGTGGGGATGAGGGGTATATATAGAAGTTTATTTGAAATTTAAATTTTGAATTTTTTTTTTTACTTTTGAATTAAAAAAACTAAAAAAAAATAAAAATAATAATAAAAAAAAACAACGGCTATTAAAGCCGTTGGGGGAGAAGAAGCAGCCAACGGCTCCAATTTGAATTAACGGGTCCAATTTGAATTCAAATTGGACCCATTGGTTGGTTGCAACCCTGTTTGGAATGGGTCAAACCCAGTTCCAAATCGGGTTTCAACCCGGCGGGTGACTCGCCGGGTTGATTTTTTTTTTTTAATTATATGACCCGCAGGGTCAATCCCGGTTTGGAACCAGATTTGACCCGCCGGGTCACGGGTTGGGTTTTCCCAACCCGTAACCGGCTCATCTACAGTATGGGCCGGTTACGGGTCATTGAACCGGCCCATCGAGTCATTAAACCGGCGGGCCGGTTTCGGGCCGGGCCAAAACTCGGCCCGTGCCCCCTTTTTAGATATGATAGCTTAATTTTGTGTTTGAAGTTGCTTGGGCACATAAGAACTGATTGATATTTTAAAAGGGTTTTGTTTGTTTTCTCTCTTTGGTAATGTTTGTTAATTTTGAGTTTGATCTGTTGCTTTGATTGAATTGATGGTGGTATTATTATATCTTTGCCCAAATCTAGATGGTGCTTGATAACTTTGTTGCCATTGGATAGCAGTTCTCACACACAAATTATCAAATCATAGTAATTGTCTGCATCAACATTGGATCTTTTTCTATGCAAATGTGTATACCTCGTACAATATGACCAGTTTTTTATTGGAGTGCAATTAGTCAATTTGTGATGGTAATTCTTGTTAATTAGGAAGTTCTATTGGTGCCATGTAGTATTATAAGGATTGAAGTTGAAGAAAATGAATCCATTAACCATCAATATAGCCATGAGTATAATTGGCTGTTGCTTCTAATGGTTTAATACCATAAAAGAAAGTTAAAGAAAAGAATTATACGTCTCCACAAAACAAGAAATTCATTCTCATAAACTTGATTGAAGTTTAAATATTGGCAATTCTTGGTATAAAAATCTTGAATTCAATCTGTTTGCAAGAGAACATAAATATGCTAAACTTTGACATGTTTGCATGAGAACACAAATTGTACTGAACTTTGGTCTATTTGCAGCATAAGTGTATATGCTAATATACTAGCTTAATAGCTCAATGTTAAATAGGGGTTAATCATCAGATTTAGTTATTGTGTTTCAAAGCCTATCAACTAACACACACTAACACCATTATCAAACCTCTCTATCATAAACAATGCATGCATCTACTTTATCACTTTCATAACCCTTTAGTCATACATTCTCATGTGCTCATTATGATTTTGATTTTCTTTTGATGTGCGGCTATTGATTGGGTTGCTCTTGTGCATTGCATTTTTTTTTAAATCTTTGTACTTTTAAAAATTGTAGATGCCCATGAATGACAAAAGGGATAAGTTGTATGCCGGCTATATTTTTAGCTACGGCTTATATAGTCACTTTGCTTTTTCTTAGCAAAAGACATGGAGTTTGTAGAGAACATTCACGAAGTTGGTTGGAAATTAGAGAGCAATATTTATCCAGATTGGTGGATGGCAATGA
This sequence comes from Dioscorea alata, assembly GCA_020875875.1. Classification (NCBI taxonomy): domain Eukaryota; kingdom Viridiplantae; phylum Streptophyta; class Magnoliopsida; order Dioscoreales; family Dioscoreaceae; genus Dioscorea; species Dioscorea alata. The sequence continues at coordinate 2,520,367 of CM037020.1, forward strand.
CACTACTAGTATCAACATGGTCTATTTGAAAAAATCCACCTTCTTCAATCTTTGTACTATAACGAGACAAAAAGGTCTTATGAGAGATACATTACATACTACTATCAAAGAACAACTATTGATGTTCCTCCACACTATAGGGCATAACCAACTCAATCGCGTCATTTCGCATAACTTTCTTAGGTCTGGTGAGACTATTAGTAGGTATTTCAATCATGTGCTTTACGCAATTAGACAGTTGCGTGATGAGTATGTGCATCCACCTAGTACACAAACGGCTACATACATAGCATCAAGGGTTACATTATACCCTTATTTCAAGGTAGTGACACATTTTTCTACTTTTCTTGAATTTACCACACTAGAAACAATTCTTAGTTATACTATATTAATGATAGGATTGTATTGGAGCTCTAGATGGAACCCAATCCATGTTTCTGTACTTGCATATGAAGTTGCAGCATTTCGAAGATGAAAACCATACCCTACACAAAATGTGCTTGCTGTTGTGAACTTTGGGTTATGTTTTATCTATGTCCTCGCTTGATGGGAAGGCTCAGCACACGATGTCCTAGTCTTATGTGATGCACTTGAGAGGTCAAATGGCTTATCAGTCCCTTAAGGTATCTATTTCTAGTAATTTGCTATAGGTTGATATGTGACATCAATCTAATCATTATAATTTTGTTTAACTTTCATATTTATTTTTCTTAGGAAAGTATTACTTGGTCAATGCGGGGTACGCTGCAAGACCAGGTTTTATAGCCCCTTACAAGGGTGTTAGGTACCACCTCAAAGAGTTTGGCTCACAAATACCTACAAATTATAAAGACCTTTTTAATCTTCGCCATTCCTCAGTTCGTACTACAACTGAGTGTACATTTGGTTCTCTTAAAGGCCATTTCAAAATTCTCGCATCTAGACCATTTTTTCTATTCAAAACTCAAGCTGAACTAGTCTTGGCCATATGCATTCTACATAATTATATATTAAGTGGGGGTGAAGACGTGTTTATACCATCTGAGGGAGAATGGACTTCAAATTAACACAAGAGAGCAAAGAGAAAAGGCCCAAGAATAGGTCGCACACCGAGAAATGATTGCACTCAATATGTGGGCGAATAAGTAGATAATTACCTTTTTATTGGGACCATGAATTGTACTATTATTTCTAAGTTGATGAGTTATTTTGATATGTGCTCAAATAAATTCTATGTTTCTTATGAGTGAGGTATTTAATTTAGTTCAAATTCAAAGCAAAGTTTGGGAGAGCCCCTTTGTATTTCTTATCAGTTGTTTGCCAGACTAACCTTTTCTTATTAATTCTAAGCATGGTGCATGAATAATCTGGGATGCAAATTGTAGGTGATTATTGAAGAGCACAAAGTGACATTTAACCATCATCATGGAGATGATACTCTTGATGCCAGTTCAAGAACAAAAAAAATGTATGCCAGTAATTGAACTTTTTAAGTACTGTATTGTTATACTAGTAGAGATGCTGATTCTTTTTTTTAATAATGTAGATCATCTTCTCTCCCAGTCCTAATATTCTTATCATGTCAATGTTGAGGTGATTACCAAGTGAGTGTACATTTGTGGGGTTCTTCTTTGTAGCTGTATATATATTTATTTTTTTTGGTTTTATATTCTATAGTATCTAGCACATCAAGAATATGATGGTAGAATTGAATATTTTGTCGAGCATAATTTGTAACTATTTTTGACATATGATAGTAGTTTGGTGTATGTTTGTGTTTGTGTGGGCTCTTGCTTGAAGATCTGGCCCAAGTATAGAAAATTAGTTGTTTTCCATGGCTCTTTGTTTTTTTTACTTTCCTCCCCCTTTTTAGAACTCTGGATAAACCTATTGAAACTTTGATGCTAATTCATTCGCACTGAATCTTGAATTTAATTTATCTTGGCTCACACCAAATTCAACTAATTTAGCTCTTCTCTGCAAAAATTAGGTTACTAAGAGACATTGTGAGCTGACTGGTGGAGAAGTGCACAGTTCTGCTGCAATTCTTTCAGGTTCATCTTTCAAGTTCATTTTCCCAACATAAGTCTTTTGGTGTGATGGTTTAATGCTTAATAATGGATCATGGCCATTAACACACACACACACACATATAACATGTTCATTTATTACTGTTGATTTCAATATATTGCTGGTTCTGATAACATAAATAATATTATTTCTAGCCTTAATGGGTTTATATGGCTGTAATACCAATACATTTGATTCTAGTTGTGCATGTGTTAGCACTGTAATGATGCCTATTTTTTTATTTATATAATTACCTTTTATTTGTACCATGAATTGTACTATTATCTTTTGTTCCTCATTTTTAATTATATTCTTAATTGTAATATTGTCTTTTGTTCCCCATTTTGTTCCTCAATTTTATCTTTTGCTTATATATTTGACAAATATAGAATGAACAACATGAGAGCATTAGAGGATAGCCAAACATTAACAATAGGAAGCCCTACCAAGAGAACTGGTGGGAACAAAAAATGAACACCCACTGAAAGCCGCTTCTTTATAAGATTCATGGCTTCCCAAGTAGAACAACGCTTCAAAGTCGATAAAGGCTTCAAACCCCAACCATTACATGCTGCAACTTATAAGGCAATGCAAGATGAGTTCGGCATCATTATTATTGAATCGAATGTGTCCAACCACCTAAGGACAATTCGTAAATGATGGGCAAGAATTAAAAAGCTAAAGTAATTAAGTGGAATGGGTTGGGATGATAGAATAAAAATGATAATCATGGGGGAGTTAGAGTATAAAAACTATATCAAGGTATTAATTTACTTGGAAGAAATTTTTATTTTATTTTATTTATAATTTTACCTAATGTAGTTTTTACTTAAACCCTATAATGATTTCTTCTTATGTACTAGATTCATCCACAAAATGAACAATTCCTTAACAAGCCTATCGAAGATCATGACTTACTGGAAATTATTTATGGTAATGACCAGGCTAGTGGACGTCGTGCTATTTACTTTGGAGATGAAATTGGCACAGACATGTATGATAATGAAAATTTTCACCAATCACCTCAAATTGGTGGTCATGATGATATGTCTTTGAGGAGACCGAGTTTCATGTAAATATGTCAACACCTATCCATACTCATTCAGAAAGCTTAGAACCAAGGGGAGCAACATCCACTCAAACAAGAAGAGGAAAAGGAAAAAGAAAATTAATCTCTGAAGTTGAAGCAATACAAGAAATGAATAGCCCATTTAAGGAGGCACTAGGGAATATGACTTCCACTCGTACTTTGGCCTTCGCCAAAGACCTTATGAACGAGTGCATGAAATTAAAATTACATGGACATTCTGGTCGTGAGATCAATAGGGCCTATGATTGGTTGATGGCGGATGAAATGAGAGTTATATCTTTCTTAGCGAAAGATGAAGACCTTAGAATGTATTGGGCAGAGGAGTTTTTTGAAACAATGCCTAGTCAAAGAGGAAGGGGTATTGAGGGCAAAATTAGCCAAACTTGAATCTAATTTCTATGCATTATTTTGTACCTGTTGATGTCTTACAATGTTGGCATGGTCTATATTTGCCAGTTTATCTTATGATTATGTCTATGATGAATATTTAACTCTGCTTTTTTATTTTATCATGCATGTTGAACATCTTATGCTTGTAATTGTCTCATTTATTATGTTTTATTTGCGATGCTTATAATTGTCAGGTTGTTAATTCTTAATTAGATTTCTTTTTTATGAATTGCTATTGTTATTGTTTTTATTGTCTTGATCCAGGGACCTGTTGAGTGGGAACCACTCAATGAAGCATTACGGATGTAGTTTCTTCCTTGAATGTTTTTGGGAGTGAATGAATGTAGTATTTAATTTTTATGGATTTTTTTCAACTGTGTGAGCAAAATGCTTTCCATATGTTTTATAATTCTCAAATAGATGGGAACAAATGCATATTATCAGTGAATTGTAAAATGTTTGTATAAATTAATCTTGTTGTACAGATTGCCTCGCCATATTTATTTCTTCATAGTTGTATGTCATATGGGGTACGAGAGGTTAATTTGTAGCAATATTATTATTCAAAATTATTAAACGAGATAATATGAATTGTTGAAATTTATTTATAATTAAATTTTGAGTAATAACTCATTTAATTAATTTTTATTCAAAATTTATTTAACATGCATGATTAAATTTTATTTACCTCGAATTATTAAATTAAAATTTAAATAAATAAGCAAAATATTATTGGGAGAAGTCATCTATGATAATATATTTTAAAAATATAACAATAATTTAGAAATTAATTTAATTACAAATTTAATGCTTCTTTTGATTATTATAATAATTGCATTCAATAAAATAATCAATATTGACATAAAAAATAAAAGTAAATCAAAAAAATTGTGAGTTTGAGAGTTTAAGGGTAATCTCATCATGGGTGCCCACATCTCTTAAGTGAAAATCCACTGTATTTATAATTACATTCAACCAAATGTACCTTAAATAGTCATCGATTCTTTAATTGTATGGTATCTATACCAACTTAGTGTATTTTATTATTATTAAATTTATAATTTTATGAACTTAGTTACTAGATAAATTAAAAAAAAAAAAATTGTCCGTTACTCCATTCGAGTTGGGCTCGTATTGTGAACAAAATGAGCTTTAGCAGTGAGATTAAGCTGACGAATAATTAAACGTAGGTTAACTTTGGCTCATTCTATAAAGCCATATATATATATATATATATATATATATATATATATATATATATATATATATATATATATATATATATAATTTGCATATGCTTAAAAATATGATGCCGTAGTTGTTTATAGTATCTATAAAAAATATTTATTATATTATCAATAATTTATCAATAAATAATGTAATCAAATCTTACTTTAAACTATTTAGAGTAAATAGAAAGATAATCAATTTATTTTGTTTTATTACATGATGCTTCAAATTAGGAGAAAAGTAACAAGCAAGCCTTTTTTTTTTTTTTTTGACAAATTCTTGATATACTAAAATGTCTCTAATTTATTCTTACCTTATTCCTCACTAACTTGTGCCTACATTACTGTACTTGCGCTTTGGCATCAAGGAGAGTCCAGACATTCACTTCTTCATTTTTATCTTTTAACACCCGATATTAAAGATATTCTTAATATTTTATTAAAATATTAAGAGCGTGAGATTGGATAAAAAATATTTAAAATAAAAACTAAAAATAAATGGGAAAAAAACACTCCGCCATAAGATTGAAAATATAGACGAAGCTTTTAGTAAATTTTTTAAATAAAATTCTGAGGGCAATCATTGGCTTGTTTAATAAAGATGTGTGCATTTATTCATTTATTTATTTAATTGTTGAGGCATGCAAGGCACGTGCGACTGAATTTATAAAGTTATTTCCATAATCTGAAAACTATGTAACTAAAATCTTTACTCACTTAGATTTTGGAAAACATTATAGATGCATTTCTTATAAAATGTTTTAAGGAGGCACACAAATTGGATGGTAGAATTCAAATTTTCTAGGAAAATTACAGAAGTTTAATAAATTATATATATACATATATACATATATTTCAGGAAATGTGGATAAACCACGTGTTAGGAATATGTATAGATACGAAGTTTTTTACCTCAACACGCATATGTTATCACATTATATAAACTGAAATTCGAATTTGTTTCTTTGATGGGACACGAATATCCTATGCAGGAGACTTGATACTAATAGATCAAGAGTTTGTTAATTGTATATATATGTATGTCACACCCATCTCTTTTATCGAGGTAAATGTGGCATTCATTAGTTAAAAATCCATTTCAAATGGAAATTTGATACCCATAAAAAACAAAAACAGATTTACAAAACACGATTGACAACTTTGTACCAACTACAAGTTCAAATACATGAATACAATACACATAATTACTCCAACATGCGGGTACAACCGTTACAAAATCACGAGATCATCAAATAGAAAGAAAGGCCTACAACACTGAACTCAACCCTGACTAACACTATACTCGCACAGGCAATCTAGTAGGGTCTTGCTTCTGCAAGTGTGACACATTTTCAGTAAGTTGATAGTGGCTCAATAATATCAAATGATTAAATATAAGATATAAAGTATATACAAATCAATTTCTCAAATAACTTCCCAACTTTCACAAATATCAGAATTTTGGCAAAATACAACTTTTAAGAGCCTTTAAGACATAAACTCATCACGAATCACCATCAAATCAATTTTCCAAGGAAATATAAATTTTTGTGAGAGACTGCTCTTCTGAGAGCGACAGCTGGGCTTCACCCCCTCGTCATAATGCAAAATAACATGTTTTGCACGACTGAACTGTAAAACCGATCTCAAATCAATAGCAAAAAATAAAATAAAATAATAAATAATCCCCGCTTACCCACCGTCGCGACTAGGTTGAGAGCCATCAAGGTCTTCGTAACCTTGACGTTGACCATTGAGATCCCCGTGAGGTGACCCCGGGTTTCTCACATAAATAAACTCTGTCATATGGCTCTACACATCTCTTGACTAGGGGTAAACTCAGGATTGACCATGCCACCTCCCATCAGGCCGGACCTTAGGACCCCCATTACAGTGTCAGACTAAAGTCCGTAGTCACCATCAAAATCTACAAAAGCTCAATAGCATAATACATGCATAATACCAGTAAAGTCCAGATCCATGATACCATTCCTATACTAGGAATGAAAACAAATTTCACAAGCATTGACGGTAAAACATTTTAATATGCACACATAATTTCACAAATCATCTCAAAGTCAAGGTACACATAACCATTAAAAACAAATGTGAAATGAATAATTAAAACATATATACATGTATTTTCCACAGTTGAAACTATGTATAATTATAAAAACCAGATGTACCAATACGATTGTCATGGCACAACAACGGCAAATAAACATAAGTATCTTTAGCATTATACATAATTGAACATAATAAAATGAAATAATTAAACAATTATTTCCAAAATACTAGCTATTAAATAATTATTTCAAAATAATAACAATTAACCAATTATTCAAAATAATAGTCACTATTAACTCATCTGGTCTCCCTTGAGTTTTTGCTAGACCTGGAACTTTCTCCCAAAGCCTGAACAACACATAACAGAAGAACGGAATAAAATAAATAAATACAACAAACTAAAGACATAACCGAACCCAAAAGAAAATACAATAAACAAATAACTGGCTCTCCAATTGGGCTCACTCACACCAACTGATTCAAACCCGACATTGCATAAACAAACTAGTCTCTAGCTTGCACTTAAACTAACTCAATTTGGACTAAACCCTCTTGAACCAACTTGAACCAACCTCAATTTCACTGAACCAAGTTCAATTTATCCAACCAGCCTTGAACCATTTCCAATTCTTATACAAAATCTCTTGCACCAGCTTGGTTCAACTGAACGTACCCAATTCTCCTTCAATTGGTTCACCATAAAATCATTAGCTCAAAACCTGAACCAAGTCCAAATCAATCTCAACCAACTTAACTTAGCCAAAATAATTCAAGTGCAACCACAACTCATCTTGATTTAATCAAACCTAGACCAAATCAATTCAATTGAACCCAACCACTTCAACTCTCATCCAAACCCAACTCCAATCCAATTTTATGAACTTGACTAAACCAAATCAAACTCACTTCACTAGATCTGATCAAGCCCAACTAAACCAAATCAATTAAACTCAACCGACTTACTCCTACTTGGTTTGATCCAACCAAAACATCTCATCTTAATTTGGCTAAACTCAACCAACTCTCCATTCCAACCATCATAATTACCATCTTAATCATCATCATCGCCAACTTAATTAACCAAAACAAACCCTAATCCTTGTTGCTACAGTAATATATAGTAAAACTGAGAATTCCTTCATCATTCCAAGTAAGATTCATCTCAAATACAAAGATTATTCAACACAAAATCATCTAATAACCACCACATCATCCTCTCTATCAACATTTCTTATAAAATCTACCATTCTCTTCAACAAATCACCAGCACACACACACACACACATCCATACATCTCAACCAAAACAAAATTATTTAAAATCCTTACCAAAGAAGCTCCACTTCGGCGATATCCAAATCCTCCTCAAAACCTCCCATTTTCTTCTCCTTTTTTTTTTTTCTCATATAACACTGTTGCAACCATTGAAAAGGAGAAGAAAGCCCATCATAAAAGCCATCCATTTCCAAACTTTTTCTCTCAAATTAAATTTCTGTTGAAATTTACTGTTAGTCCCTGAAAATAAAATATATTACAAAAAGGTCCCTATATAGTCACCAATGGTCCCTAAATCATGACAGAGTATTTCTAAAAAGTTTCTGCAAACTTACCTTTCAATCCTTGGTTTCCCAAAACACTTCAAAATAAATCTTTTTATTACTTGTGAACCCAAAATCTTATATAAACTTTTACACTTAGGTTTTTGAGCATTTCACTTGGGTTTATCAACAAAATTGCTGTAGAAAAATCTTACTGCAACTGTGATAATATCTTGAATATAATTTTTTTACAGATATCCAAAGATTCAGGGTATTACAATATATATATCAAACATTAAACATTTTGAAAAAAATAACTATTCATGATTTTTATGGTAAGGACTACTGTTTAATACAAATGGAATTTTATTGAGGTTCTAAATGTCCTCTGTATGCTTGATTTTAGATGTTTTATTTTATTAAAAATTTTGAATTCATTTTTTGAGTTTTTTAATCAACTTTTAAGGAATATTTAAACATTTTTCAACCATTTTCTTTATTTCTTAATGTAAGTATTTATATTTATAATATACTCAAATTAAATTATTAGGATTGAGTGCTTATAATTTTACATTATATATAATGTTAAGAAAACCATTTTAAGAAATAAAAATAATGTAAATTATTTAAGTTTATTTTTGGAAATTTTTTATCAATTAGAGGCATGTTATCATAGTTTGTTTTTATATAATAAACTATATACAAATTATATAGCTCATAATTTGTTTTTATATAATAAACTATGTATAAATTATGTATCTGTAATATACAGGAAAGAAATACATTTACTTTAATTGTATGTTGATCATAAATATGTTGTTGTTATTATTATTATTATTATTATTATTATTATTATTATTGATAAATAGGCGAAAAGTACCCCCTCTTTAAAAAATTATCAAAGAGATATGTAAGTACGGAGGTGCACCAGTTATGATAGCTTATAATGATTCTAGGAAAATCCCCCTAAACAATATTGATGATCAGTACCTGAGTTCAAGTGTACAATGGTTGACTTGTTACCTTTACCCTCCCCTTTGCACTCTTATGTTATACTATTAAGTTGTCAAATGGTTGACTTGTTACTAAAGAAATTGTATAAAGATGAATTATTTAAATTTAATAATTTTAAATATTTAAATAAAAGAGCCGTGATCGATTTGATGGCTTCTTTCTCACCCAATAAACATGGGAAAAAGGCCATTAGTCAATTAGTTCAAAGGATAAAATACATATAAAGGCACCTAATTACTCGGGTATTCCTATTTTAGTGATTGAATTATAAAATTTTTAAATTTGGTAAAACAATTTAAGAATTACTATTATTTTGGTTACTAGCGTTTATACTGCTAATAGCAGGTTGACATGGCAGTCCATGTCCCTCGTATTTCACCATGTTAGCACTGCCACATGGCTAATGGAGTCTAATGAAGTCTTCTTTTAAGTGGATTGATAAATTACACACTATATTTGTATTGTATTGACATGGCATGATGAAGTCTAATAAAGTCTTCTTTAAATGTATTAATAACTATAACATTGTATTAATATTGTGTTGACGTGGTAGTGCTAATGAGGCGAAATAAGAGTAAAGTGGATTACCATACCAACTTATTCTTAATGGTGTAAGAGCTAGTGACCAAAATGAACGTAATTCTTGAGCTTGGTGATCCAATTGAAATTTTTTAAAACTCAGTCATCCAAATAGAAGTGCCCTAATAATTAGGTGACTGTTTATGTATTGCACCCTAGTTCAAAAGTGTTAAATGCATGTTTTTAGTTAATTATTTTTTTAAATTAATTGGTTCTTCTATTTTAAATTGAAAATTTCAATAATAATAATAATAATAATAATAATAATAATAAAAATATGATCGTTTTCTGTTGTTCCAGAAAATTTATTTGCCTCAATAGTAAAAAATATCCTGATATGAATATATGGTTGTGACAAAAACATGAATTTTTTAGATTGTTATCAAAAGAATCCTTACCCCAATTATAATTTGATTGAGTTAAAATTTTAGAAATGAAAATAATAGTAATAAAAAGCTTGCATAAAAAAGTATAAAACACTTTATAATTTTAAGGCACTGATATAAATAATATGAAAAAGTTAGGACTTCCAAGCTTAGGAATGATGATTGTGCTAGAGGCACTGAGATTCAACAACTTGTCAATAAGTCAATACCACAACCGAACAAACCTTCCACACGTAATTAAATAGTAACAAATCACACAATTAATATGGAGCAATGAAGGATTCTTTAAAGTAGGAAAATCTTATGGGAAAAATCCTTAAATGCAAAGGGAAATCCACAAGACACCAATTTGTATATCTTATATGATAAATAAGCTAATATAAAGTCCTTCACCCTTAAGCTACTAACTTGAGCTTAAGATCTAACAAATTGGAACTGAATATAAAGAAAAATCCTTCTTTAAACAACAGTGAATTAACACACCTAAAAAAAGATCCAACTTGCCATAGGTTTATCTCTCAATCTTGCAATACTCAGGCACTATTGCAAGAAACAAGGCAAGCTCCGTTGTACCTTCTCGTTTTCTTCTGCTAGCTTCCAAGCTTCTCCAAAAGCCAAGGAGATGTCTCTCAAGTTGTCTCTCACAAGCCTCTCCCAGATCTTGGCGTAACTTCCTCTTTTTCTTCTCACTTCTCATTCACAAAGATGATGCTAGGCCTTTTAAGATCCCCAAATTTTAGGTTTAAACACCCTTGTGTGAGTGCTTGTGTTGAGTTACACAACACCAACACCCTCATGTTGAAGCCATGCACAATACCTTCTACAGTGTCATGAATAGTAGCATAAATAGCAACTTCACTTTCTTGGGAGTTACACGGGTTGGTACATGACTGTGTACAATATTTTGCATATAACTTCAATTTCCTAAGAGTTACATGGGCTGGTACATGACTATGTATTGTGTCATGGAAGCTATATGAAATGGGGTCGAAATGACAGTATGTTGCCCAACATACTACATATGTATTGCACCACGATCATATTCTCCATTATATGCAAAATGTTTTGTGACAACTTGATCTATAAGATACAATGAACCATAGTTGGAGATCTTTGCTTAGTATGTGATAGTTAGGATGAAGTTTAACTATACCCAAACTCAGAAAAAAAAAAAAGAAAAGATGATTGAAAAACAAGAATTGAGTGAAGATACTTATGAAAGTAGAGAGTGAATATGCACTACTACAAAATTACAGTTTAGAAACATCTTTTTCCAGTTCAAATTTGTTTGTAATCCATTTCAGAAATTAGAAACGGATTAGAAAGAAACTCATATATGTTTCAAATATTAGAAACCAATTAGCAACCGAACATTTTGTTTTAAATTTGTTTTTCATTGGAAATAGAAATAATTTGGTTTCTAATCTGTTTATAAATTAATTTAAAAAAATAGATTAAATTTCAAAACAAATTATTCATTTCTAATCCATTTCTAAATTTAAAAATTTAAAAAATAAATTAAATTCAGAAATGGATTAATAAATTTCTAATCCATTTCTAAATTAAGAAATAAAAAAATAAATAATATTTTGAAATGGAATAATCAGTTTTTAATTTGTTTATAAATTTCTAAAAAATTTAAAAATATAATAATATTTAATTATCAGTGATCCATCAACATAGCTGTCATAACAAAATAACATCCAAATATATTAACATCTAATAGTTTCAAGCAAAAAAATCATGTAAAAACACACATTTGTTCAATACAAAATACTATAAGAGACATAGTACTACATGATACTACATGTCATTTAACTGATCAACATCATCATCATCATCATCATCAGTGAATGGCTATAAGTCCTGATTGGTAAATTGCGAGCACTGAAAAATCCTAGTCTCGAAATTCATCATCATGTCTTTTATCTAGCGCATTGTCTCCTTCGGATATTGGTTCATTTCTTCCCTCATCTCGCACAGACTCTATTGAAGCTCTTTGTTATTATCTTGTAACTAAATAACTATTGATCAAAGCTCTCTAATCTCAGTATTTACCACCTTTGATGATGTACTGGTAGACAAGCTCTAAGATGATTGGGGATAAAAAAATACATCCCTGAGATCTTGCTCCGTATTCCTTGTGTTCCCTCCTCCCCCACAACTTCATAATATATAGCTATTTCATCCACAATAGGGGGCTCACTGTGCCTTTCTTGTGTTTAGGATGCTTGCTCCATAAGCTCCAAATAATAATCCTGCATCAATGGATTTCACTTGTTAAATATTGATATCTGACAACATCCTTTCGAGTGTGCCCTGAAAGTGCATGGGCTGTCGAAGTAATAAAGTACCCCGATGAGTGGGTAGTCGAATCCACAGGGAGTAGTGATTCAAGACAAGAGGAATTGATACTTAGCTAGTGCGATAATAATGGTGGTGAGAGAAAACAATGTGTGTGCAATAAAAGGAAAAGAAATATAAAAGAAAGAAGAGTGCAAGCAAAGAGTAAGAAGAAAACAATCAATGCAAATATGGGGTACCCGGACAAAGCTCCCCGTAGGATTAATGCTTCTAGTGCAAGACTAGTATTATACCTTCTAATTGATGTCTAATGAGTCGTGGAAATCCTTAAGCACACGGTCCCAAACTTAAGGTCAACCGTGACTAGCTCCAACACTATGCCCCGGCACTAGGATTCACTACAACCCTTCACTCTGTTGATCGCTCAACTAAGCCCCAAGGGAGTCCATCTCCTAAGCCTCACACTACGTGGAACTGCTTGGGGTTCTAGAGATTCCAAGTGATAGACTTTGTCCCTAAGTATAGTTCTAACCCTTTGTTCTAGGCACCCTAATCTAAGTTATGCTCCAGCACTAGGATTCACTACAACCCTTCACTTTGTTGCTCACGCAACTAAGCCCCAGGGGAACTCTCGGAACATGGAGGTAGGGAAAATCACACCGAAAGGGAGGGGACATTTCGCTACCTTTTGACTCACCCTCTCAACCCTCTCCAATCTCAAGTCTAATTCTATAGAAATTGTCACACCTTCCAAGGATAACCTAGATGACTCTCAACCCTAGTGTCACGGCTAAGGGAAAATCAATAAAATTATCATGCAAGATTGGAACACAATTAAAAGAATCAATTAAGAAAGCATAATAAAAGTCATAGAAACAATGTCATCCTAGGGTTTACAAGTCCAAATACCCACTAGGGTTTAGCTCTCCATGGAGTTATACAAAATCATCAAAGTATGTGTATGAACAAGCATAGCAAACATGAATAAACACCCTAGTGATGCGTGGAGATGGTCTTGTGAAGCCGCTCCGTCTTCTCCACCGAATCCCTCGTCAAGCCTAGGGCACACCTCGCCGAATCGATGCTGACGAAAGCTCCCCCAATAGCTATCTTCCAGAGGATGTCAATGTTGATGCCGTAGACTTGCTCCAAACCTCCACAAAATTCTTTCCGAACCCTAGCCGCGAGTAGACGTGGCCATTTTGAACCGAAATCGTGGAACCGAACCGTCAAAAATCGAACCGGAACCGGCAAAACCGGAACCGTCCAAAAACCGGAACCGGAACCTTCATATAAGGTTCGGTTCCGGTTTCAAAATTTTAAAACCGTGGAACCGGCGGTTCAAACAGGAGGTTCAAACCGTCGGTTCAACCGCCGGTTCAACCTCCAGTTCCAGTTAAATCAAAATATCATATATATATATATATATATATATATATATATATATATATATATATAATGCCATGAATGATTAGGTTTTTATTTTGTTAAAATCATTAATTAGTAATTAATTAACTAATTACTTGTTTAAATATATTTTAAATAAATAATTAAAGTTAACCAAATTAATTATTGATTAGGTTTGATTCTAAACACTTGATTAGTTGATTAGGTCTTAATTGTATGATTCATGACATTCGTCCGAGTCTCCGACTTATATGTATTGCATCATGCCAAACTTTGTTGCTCGTGTAAGAAGATAAGTTATAATTAATTGATTATGCCGCAATCTATTAGTAACAAATTAAATATGGATTTATTAAAATAATTTAATTAATGAAGAGTACTTAAAACTTAAAAGAGCTTTATCTCAATTTTTATACTAATTGAATTGCTGGTTTACATTGTCTTTGAAATATTACAATCAAGAGCATTTATAAGAAACCAAACTTTGTGGCCTTGTGCTATAGCATGTTAGTTAGTTTGCAAGTAGACGCACATATGTAGTTATGATTCTTATGAACAATATAAATGATTGGAGAGTAGAGAACTTAATATGATATATATAACTAGTATGTTTTTTTTTTATTTATCACTTACCAAATTAATCTTTTGATAATTGAGGGGAAAAAATATTCAATTTTGTAGTAGATTTCTATATTATTTTTATAATTTAATATATATGAGTGAGCAAATTTGTCTGATTTTATTTTTTTTAATATATATATAATTTAATAAAATTTTATACAAATTAATCCTTATCATCTAAAGATTCTAAACCATAATAAATTTTTTATCTCTCCTTTCTCTCTCTCGAGTTTTTTATTTTTATTTAAAAAAAAAATCAAATTTTATACAAATTAATCCTAATAATCTAAACCATAATAATTTTTTTATCTCTCTCTATATATTTAGATTAGATAGATAGAGTTTTTTATTTTTATTTTAAAAAAAAATCAAATTTTATACAAATTAATCCTTATCATCTAAAGATTCTAAACCATAATAAATTTTTTATCTCTCCTGTCTCTCTTGAGTTTTTTTATTTTTATTTAAACAAAAATCAAATTTTATACAAATTAATCCAAAATCAAATTTTATATACAAATTAATCCAAAATAAAATTTTATACAAACTAATCCTTATCATCTAAAGTTCTAAACCGTAATAATTTTTTAAAAATATCTCTACAAAAAATTATTTTTTAATTTATTGATATTTTATAAAGTATTATGTTTTAGTTTTTGTTGATATTTTTTATCCTTATCATCTACAAATTAATTTTTGATTTTTACAAATTAATTTATATAATATATAAAATTATATTCTTAGTAGAATTTTTGTAAAAATTTATTATTTACCAACTGATTTTTATAATATAAATTATAAGTTAATTTATAAATAAATTTTAAAGATTTAAAGAATTAAAGATATAGATAAAGTCATAAAACCCCAATATTTTCAATTTGTAAAGTTAACTAGAAAGTTAGAAACCAAAATTAAAATAAAATATACGTGGATGGTCAATTTTAAACCACCAATATTTTCAATTTTAAAGATTTATTATTTTCAATTGTTAGAATCGTTAGATTAGAATCATTAGATAATATACTTATATACGTGGATGGTCAGATCAGATGGTGGACATTAAAATAGAAACCCTAAACCATCTTCATCTCTTCTGGGCCGCTTCTCCAAAACCGAAATTCAGAAAACCTGGCTAAATTCATCTCTCGGGCGGTGGCGTGGCGGAAGGGTGGAGCCATGGAGAATCGGAGATGGTGGAGGCGTCGAGCTGTGGAGGAGATGGGGAGGAAGAGGAGGAGAAACAGGGGCTAGAATGCTTTTTTTCTTTTTTTCTTTTTTGTAGATTTTCTGAGAATGTTCGGTTTGATTTCTTGTTTTTCTTTTTTATAATTTTTTTTTATTAGTGGAGGTTATCATCATCTATGCTTTGATAATCTCTTTGGATCTTGCCGGTTAATTAGGGATTTACTTGCAAATGGCAACGGGGAACTCTTGGGTGAAACCGTGAAGGGGAGTGCCAGGCTGCTCGTCCATCTTGCTTGTTTTTCTTTGCAGCTTGCACTCCGGTGACCAACATGGATGATGATCTTGTTTTTTATTTTAAATTTTTGTAATTGTAACTTTGTGACTCTGTCTGTCTCTCCTTTGTATATATAATTTGTTACTCTGTATTCTGTAATTTAGTGAATGAATGAGAATCAGAAATCTGGCCAACGGTCCAAAATTGGCCTGAACGGGCCAATTTTGGACCGTTGGCAATTTGGCAGTTGGCACAATTGGCCATCTGCCAAACATCTTGTCTATTGTCTAACACTAACAGTCTAACTCTAACTAAGCAACGGTCAAATTGGTCAATCAAATGTCTAACTCTAAGCAATTCTCAAACTATATGACCGTTGCATTTTATTTATTTATTTATTTTTATAATTCATATTTTCCTCCAAAATTCCAAATCTCCAATTCTTTGGTTATAAATACCTCACTTCACTATCCAATTCACTCACACTAAATTTCTCTCAATTGATAATTGCTCTCAAGTTTCAACCTCTAGTTCTTTCTAGCACTCGTAATTCAAACAAAAAAAAAATGGCAAACTCCGGAAGTGGTTTTGGTGAGAGTCGTGAGATAGAACATTCAACCCAAGGAAGTGGAAGTAATTTACCACCGTCATCACAACCGGAAGGGGAGGCAAGTGGGAGAGATTCAAATTCCGATATCTTCAAAATTCATTTAAAAAAGATAGCGAAAGGAGATGGCAAATTCGATGTTTCTTGTAATTATTGCAATAAAGTTTACAAATATTCAAAAGGAGGAGGGTATGGGACTTTCACCAAACATTTGCAAACAAAACATCCACTTAAGGTTGGATTGAGCAAAGGAGAATCTCAAATGACCGGGTTTGTCTCTCCTTCTAACTCTACTCAATTATTTCATTATAATGAAAATGAATGTAGAACCGGATTAGCTTCGATGGTTTCTATTGATCATTTATCTTTTAATTTTGGTGAAAAATTGGGTTTTAATCATTTTTGTCAAAATTATTTAAATCCTAGTTTTAAAAAAATTCCTAGAAATACTTTGAAAAGACATCTTTTGAAACTATATAAAAAACGTAAAAGTGAATTAATACAATATTTTCAAAACAATAACTTTCATGTTTCTCTTTGTAGTGATATTTGGAGTGATCATTGGTGTGAGCATTCTTATATGGGTTTAACTTGTCATTGGATTGATGAAAATAATATTTTACAAAAAAGATTACTTGCATATAGATGTTTTGATGATAGACATACCGCCGAAAATATTTGAAAAATGATTTTGGATATTTTGCAAGAATATCGATTGGTTAATAGAGTTTTTTCAATTTCTTTTGATAATGCATCGGCTAATACCGCCTCTATTTTTGAGTTAAAAAGAACTTGTCAACCGAATTTTGGTGGAAAATTTTTTCATATACGTTGTGCATGCCATATTTTAAATTTATGTGTACAAGATGCTTTGGCTCATGAGCTCAATCTACATATATCTCCAATAAGAAAAGTAATTTCATATATTTGGGTGCATCCACAAGTTATGAAAGAATGGGCAAAGTTTTGTAAACAAAATGGAATGAAACCAAAACGTTTTTCAAAAGATGTTTCTACTCGTTGGAATTCCACGTTTAAATTACTTGATCAATCTTATGAGTATAGAAATTTATTGTGTTCTTTTGCATCTATTTATATTAAACATCATACACTTTTGCCAACCCAATGGGAAATATATTCTACTATTTTAGATATTTTTCGTGTTTTTAATGATGCTACTCATACATTTAGTAGTGTATACAAACCAACTTCTCATCAATTTTTAATTGAAGCAATAAATATTAGTGGTGCTTTAATGGAAGGACTCAAACATCCTCCTATTTATGATGCAATTTATGGCATGAGAGAAAAATGGTTGAGTTATTATAAAACTATTCCCGATATTTATCTTACTACTATGATTTTTTATCCTAGATGTAAATTTGAAGGTTTAGTAGAGATGTTGAACACTTATTATTTTGATTTGTTGGGGTTTAATGATGAAGATATTGATGTAATGTTAATAGTTAGTAGAATTAGAGTTTTGTGTAATGAGTTATGTGAGACATTTTCTTCACCTTCCACTCATGATGAAGAAGCAGAGCCTCCACTACCTCCATCCTCCTCGAAATTCACAAAATGGGGTAACAAAATTTTAGAAAGGAGGAAGAGGCCTAAAACATCCGGCACATATTCGGAGCTTGAAGTTTATCTAACAACAGTTTTTGAGTTTGGTGATGATACAGGTCTAAATTTTTCAATTTTGGAATGGTGGAGTAGGCACACAGAGACTTTTCCTACTTTAGTGAAGATTGCTAAACAACTTCTTGCAGTTCCCATCTCAACCGTCGCACTTGAACAAACATTTAGTAATGGAGGCAACATCTTAGATGAAAGACGATCAAGGTTAGGTCCAGAATCATTGGAAGCACAAACTTGCCTTGATGATTGGGAAAGAGCTAGACTACGAAGTCAAGATGACCTTATACACTCATCATCATCAGACGAGTGGGTAAATGATGGCTCTGGTACAACAACGGCGGCTTCTAGTTCCAACTCCTCCGACAATGATGCAAACAATTAGGCATTATGAAAATATGGGAAATATGTATAATAAAAATAAAAGAACTACGTGGGCTTTTGATTCCTCTAGAGGATACGTAGGCAACTTGATATAATTAAGTTCAAGCTCTTTAATTTTTTTTTATCTCTTCCCTTATTGTACTTTTATTGGAAAATATTGTTTTGAATTATTAATACTTTTATTTTTTAATAAAATATTGTATTAAATTAATTTTTGTATTTTTGTGTTCATTAATTTGAAATATTGAACTTAACAAAAAAAAAAAACTGAACCGTTTGAAACGCCAAACCGGAACCGTTGAACCGAACCGCCAGAACCAGAACCGGAACCGGAACCGAACCGCCAAGGACCTTGTCTAGGCGGTTCGGTTCCGGTTCAAGATTTTTATGAACCGGAACCGGCGGTTCAGGAACCGTAACCGGCGGTTCTTGAACCGTGGCCATGTCTAGCCACGAGCTCTCCAGAAGTTGGGCGAAAAATAGGTCGAAAAGTCCCCAAATAAATCTGAGTCGCGGCTATTTAAAGGCTGAAATCAGGCATCCACACAACCGTGTGGATTTTCTGGAAATCGATTTCTGGCGCACAGTAAATAGTAAATGCTACAGTAATTGTACTACAACATTTGCTACAGTACTAACCCCCAAGTTGTTCCCAACTTCATGTTCTTCATCGAGGCCGTTGAGTTGGGCACACAACCAGCGGTATGTCATGTCGTTTCTTCTTTTCTCCTTTTTAACGAAGTTCTTCAATGTTACACGGACTAGACTTTATGAGTGTGACTGCCTTTGTGCCCCTCCAAATCATAGAACAATTCGAGCACATTGGAGGTTGACACACACCCACAAGTCTAGGACCCGTGCCTTGATCCTTGCTTGGTCCAAGAAACTCCTCAACAAATGCAGACATGACCTAATTTTGCTCATTTTCCTCAAACTCTTCTCCACAACCCTACATGCACAAAAGAATACAAATGCACACTAATCAATGATAAAATTTGATAAAAGTAATGCTCAATGTATGAAAATAATACTTCGTATTACTTAAACAAAAGCACTTATCAATATCAAAGTAATGAATAAAAACACAACTAGTGCAAGTAAAGTTTATGGTTGAAAAACACAAATAAAATTGGTGCTAACTTACCTTAATAGCTTGAGATCATGCATCAATGAACTCTGAAGTACACTTCTTCGTATGTGTTACTTTAAAAAGCTCATACGAAATAGGGTCACCACCAAGCTTCAATCGCTGGAATAAATAAGAAATTGAATTAAGTTCCACTTAGCACTATACTGACTCTTTATAATATAGAAACATATTCATTCAAATATGAATAACTTACCAATCACTTGGTGTGGAAGGTGTGGGAAATTAAGTCTCCTGTGTGAAGGGATACACCACATCCACGTGCTCCAATATCACTGAGCCTATTTCTAGCAAATTTCTTGCTCCAAGCTTTAAATTTTGATGAATTCCATGCCTCCCTCCATATTTTCCATGCATAATCACTCATGTGCATGGCCTTTTCCTTACCGTTTCTCAAACTACACATTAATGCTTGATAACACTCCACAGCCTTTTGCTACTAGGACATCTAAATAAAGGATGAGATTGCGTCATCCCAAACAAAATGTTTCTGTAATTTAGATTTGCAAAGCCATATAATATGTACAAGTTATCAGGTTATGTAATTAGATTTGCAAAGTCATATAATATGTACAAGCTATCTTAACATTTTGTAGACAGTAAATCTAGAATTTAATTCAATCAACACAATGCATTAGCCTAATATAAATGCAACCAGTTGTTTAAAATGGAAGCATACTGGTCTCAACCAAAAATATATATCCAAAAAGCACCACAGTTCTTGCTGATGATAACAAACTAGGAATGATGGCCCAATGATAGAAAACAAAAAACAATCTTGTAAATTTAAAATGGTTGGTAAAAACTGAGAAAAAAAAGAATGGTCCAGGTGGTTAATGGAGGCCTTAAACAACCACTGAAGGGCACGTGAGACTGCAGTTTGATGCAATTAGCAACTATTCATGTTATATTATATATATTATATTTGTAATGCAACCTCAATCCTTCTAACATGCTTGTCTTGAAATACAAATTGTGATTTCGATTACCAAAGGCCTTAAGTTGTCTTTAAGAAATATCCAAAATACAATAGCCAAGATATGTTTACATGAAATAATAAAAGTCATTGTTTTTCATAATAAAAAACTAACTGCAAACAAACAAGGAACTTATATTGTGGGATATGAAGGACATGGCACATCCAAAGATTGTTTACAGAATTCCACCACGACAAAAGTAATTTGGAGCAAAATCTACCAACTGATGAACACTTAATTTGGAAAATTTAACAAGACAATCAAATATAACATCAATGTCATGAATTGGCATTGTTTGGAAAAATGATCTTATTAGCCAAGCTTTTAAACTTAAATTATAGGCAAAGAATTTATGAATGACTTGAATGAAGGTGCTACAGCTAGGTGTAATGTAATGATCAAATTTCTAATAAAGTCCTCTATATGCTTAATTAAATGTTTAATTTTACTTGTGAAAGCTCACTTTTCACTTGACTTGAGCGAAGGTCCCTTTTCCCAGCTTTTATTCTATGATTTTTTAGCTGGATTTGACCATATTTTTTAGGGATCCCATTTTAGTTAACGTATGATTGTTTTGTGAAAGCTCACTTGCAAACAAAGAAGGGGCTTTTGTGAAATCTCGGCGCATATTCCTTGCATATCTCTCTCTATGTTTTGCATTTAGTTTTTTTAGAATAATTCATTCTTGTAGACAGGAATGATTTATTTTTTAGAATTTATTGTTACGTCGCATTGTCACGTGCATAGCTAGATGTGTGCTACTTACATGAATCTCTACAATGTGAATCAATACTTAAATGAATCTCTGAATGTGATCGCAACTAATTTGTTTGTCTTGCATGCACATATGTATATGCATATTGCAAAGTGAATCAATTATATTTATGTCTTGAATTCTTTACAACTAAAGGAATTATCATAAAATATTTGTTTAGTTGTCAAGCTATATATATATATATATACATCCACAGACACATGCACATCCTTATCGTCTATATACTTTAAATCAATGGTTTAATTTGAGAAGAATCTCATGATAA
This sequence comes from Dioscorea alata, assembly GCA_020875875.1. Classification (NCBI taxonomy): domain Eukaryota; kingdom Viridiplantae; phylum Streptophyta; class Magnoliopsida; order Dioscoreales; family Dioscoreaceae; genus Dioscorea; species Dioscorea alata. The sequence continues at coordinate 2,542,291 of CM037020.1, forward strand.
TATATACGTCCAATTTTTAGTATTAATTTTTATAATACCAAAGTGCTGAGCAGGCTTTCTTTTATTCTTCCTAAGTAATTTTCAAACTTAGAAGCTTTTGAAGGGGTAACAAGTGAAATTGCTTGTTTATAATTGTCCAGAATGTTTAAAAATAGATAATACCTTGTCGTACTTAGGATTAGTTGAGTTTGATTCTAACAAATAAAAAATTATCATCTAGTCATAGTTCTTAAGCGCTGGAGTAATTAACTCAAGAATTAAACTGATTCAAACTAATCAATATATAATTAGTTTGAAATATATAATAGCTCTCTATACTTATATAAATTGATTCAAACCGACTTCTTGATATTGTTGTCCCGACTAAGTTGCTTTCTTGTAGTGTGTATTTCCTACTCTTTTTATCATGCAAAACAATAAGAGTAGTGACTTTTTTTAGGTGAAATCTAGATAGAAAGTTCCTGCACAAACATATCGATTGCTATTTTACAGCTGCACATATGACTGTGTTTTGGTGTTGTTTATGCTGATAATTTACAAGGATTGAAAAGTGTATCATAAGGCGCTAAGACAAACTTTGCAGACAAGACGCGATTTAACATGATTTATATCAATTAGATTAATAAAGAAATCATTGGTAAGCCTATAAAATCCATACATCAAGCACATCATCTAAAGAATTTCATCTCTATCATACTGATTTGGGCAATAATGTCTCATTACAAGAAGCTTTTAGATGTTGGTGTCTCCTAAAATTAAATATGTATTAACACTCTTCACAAGCGGATGTATGATAGACAAGACTAGAATTCAGCAATGTATTACTAGTTAAATGTTTGTGTTTCAAAGAATTAAAGAATGCTAGTGTAAGAGACATATATAGCTCAAAATGAATGTCTCTAAATTGATAAACTAGACATCTTAAAACAAGCACAAAGAAGAAAGCATATCTTCACAAAAACAAGTAAAACCTCACAACCAATACATGATTAAATCATATATGATTTAAGCTACATTATATTTAATCAATACTAATCAATATATGATTTAAGTAATTAATACTATAAAAAAATAATTATAAGCCAATGGTCAATATACAAAGCCAATAAACAAAATACTAAAAACTTTTAGAAACATTTAGAGGTAAATTAATGAAACTTCCAAGCATGAGGAAACCATTTTAAAAAGCATGTGACAAATTATAATAAAAATTAATTGATAAATAAAATTCATTCCAGTAGAACTCCCTTGTTTCTTTAGAAACATTCTTCCAACAATAGCCATTCTTATCCTATCTTTCCTTAAAGATAGATGTAATTCTTCGCACACAAACTTCAGAAGGATGTAATTTGTAAATAACAAAAACAACCACGACCAAATATAAAAATTAACCCCAATAAGACAACGTAACTTGATTACAATTAACAATCTTACATAAGAAACAACAAAGAAAAAAATAAATAACAATTTAATACTTACCCCATTAATTAATTGTATACGAGGTCTCCCCAACACAATAATAGTGGCCCATCTATCCATGGGTGTTGAAGTCTCTCTAGCAAGATCAATGGGTCTGTCGTCAGGAGTAGTGCCTCCACTAGCACAAGGAGTAGAAACAAATGATGATGATGATCAAACAAATGCATGGCCAACAGATGATGCCAATGGATGGGCATTACAACAGGTGCAGAAACAACTGGCTGTGGAGCAAGTGGTAATGTAAAAGGCACTCTGTCATGCTCACCATGAGTGGATTGATTCTCTTGATCTGCAAGTGAACCCTTGTGCCTTAGATGATCAAATGAGCCTTTATAACTGGAGCCTCCTGTACAACCCATCCCTCTCATCCTTGCCTGAACAAGTATCATTATGTTAAACTATATATATATATATATATATATATATATATATATATATATAATATTAGAATACCTTAAATTTATACACTACCACTCTCAACTTCTTCAAGGTCATCATCTTCATCATTGTTTTCTGATTCAATTTGAGGGTCCTCTTCACTCTTAGCTTCATCATCGTCTATTTCAATTAATGCATCTGTTGGGTTACCTAGAGATGGTTCTACTTCATCATAATTTATCTGTGTTGAGGGAAATTCATTTTCATCTTGTTGAAAAGGTGCTTCGAGTGATGTTGATGTTGTCACATAAATTTGTTTGGGAAGCTCTATAATATATCTAGTTTTCACTTTCAACATTGGCAACCAGTCAACTTTGTTGCATTTTAAGCTGCGATATGTTGTATAATTAACTTGAGTTGGAGGTTTAATAAGTACTTGAAAGTGTGAATTTTATATACGATTTATGCTGCAATTAGCATGAGATTTCACATGTTTAGCACCAAACTAGTAGATAATTTCATTCTTTTGTTCACCATGAGCTTTTATTTTGTCTTAGGGCCAACGAAGCTAATATGGAGGCGTTTCGAAGCAAACCAAGTTACCTTGCTAAACCATAGCATCACCACGGCTGTTGTCTACTTATATCATGACCGTTATAAAGCCGTGTTAGTGTAGAATCACAAAGAACAACACAGAAGTCATAACGACCTCCTCAACAACAGTTGTAAATTGTAACTGGTGTGGCCAGTCCACACAAGACCAAGACAGACAGTGCCAGGACACGACTTGCAGCCCAAGCAACAAAACTTACTCACCACGGCCTTTACAACAAGTGTCGTGAGGCTGTAGCAAACTTGATATTATAAATACTCCCAGGTTTCACAATTCGAGGGAGAATTCTTTTCCCAAACTTGGGAAAGGTGTCTGTATTTATGAAGACCTATACTGCTGGAGACGAGTTTCATCAAGATTTCAACGGATTCCAGTGAGTTTTTCATGGGAGATTCAACGTGCATCAATAGTGGAGAGTACACGAAGAGATTCGGCGTTCTCTTGATGATTATTGGATTTTCTCAACCTTAACCATCGGTGACTTATTGAAGGGAGTTAGTTTAGGAATTTTTTTACTATTCTTTTCCTTTGGATGATTATTATTCATTGATTTATACTTTTATATCCTTTAGAGGACCCTAATTCGAGGGGGATTTTTGCCTATATACCTCGACTCTTGTTTATGAATCTTTATTAGCAATTGATAAATGTTTCTATTCGATTGTGATTCAATGCATGATTGTTAATGATTATTTTGTTGATGTGTGAGGAAGAGATTTCCACACATTAGAACACACATGCCTTGTTAGATCTATGCATGCGCTAAGAGATTAGGTATTGCTAGATTATTGGATTAGTGTTTGATTTAACCCTTTTTGAGGAGTTCTTGATCTTAAGGTAAACATAGGATGATGGGGTGGAAGACATTCCATCCTAAGTTCCTAATGTTTTAGACTTAGTCACCAAGAGATTAGGACCAGTAGGCCTCTAAATACCCCCAGTCCAACACTAGAATACAATTGTCACAACTCAAATCATTTAACAATTAATTGCTAAGGAAATTCTCATACAATCACCCACTCCATCCAATTGCACTTAATGATCCTCAACTATATTTTATTAATCAAATTGTAAAAGTAGACCTAAGAAACACCATAAACATTAAGGCTATTGACTAATCAAAAAAGAAGTAATAGGAGCCTCTCGCCATTTTCAGAAGAATACGACCCTTGTTCTCACCCATGAGGTAATACTTGATGACCCGTGCACTTGCGGTATATACAAACTTAATCCACGCGTCTATCACCTGGATAGAGAGAACAAATGGTTCACATTTATTGAAGAATAGCTTATGATTCACATCCACTCATTTATATTCTTGATGACATTTGGTCCCCAAATTTAGTGTCGAATCAAACCAGTCACATCTAAACAAGGTTGTTCGCTTGATTGGTAATCCTGGGTACTCCAAACATAAAACTTCAACTAACTGGCCATAGAAGTCATTTTGATCCATAGTATAATTTTTGCCTTTTATGCATACACTACTATTCATTGTCGTTCTATCTGAACTATAATTCTTTGTATGAAATTTGAAGCCATTCACTATGCACCCACTATAAGATTTATAACTTCTTAGTGGCCCTTTTGATAAATTCTTGCAAGAATTGGTTGGAAATGTCATTGGAAGGACTATGAACAAATGTGAAGAACCACATCACAAATTCATTTTCTAATATCTCATCAATGCATCTATCATCAATGTATGGATTCCTTGAGCGCAACTCACTAACAAAAATGCTTCACATTGAAACAAATGAACAAATTAGCAAAAAAATTGCAGGCAAATAAAGAAATCCCTTTGCTAAGAATTGAGTAGTTATACTTAATGAATGGTTGTACTTCTTGATAGTTAAGTAAGATGTACATCTGCACTGCCAAATATTCTTCTTCCATGAGGTATTTAGTTTTTGCTTTTCCTATTGATTTCTCAAGGCATGTGAAAATTGATAAGCTCCCAGCATGTTCTGTTGGATCTTCCTCACTATCATAATTACGTGGCACCTTGTGATGCCTTGTCTTTACATGTGGTTCAAAATAATGTTCACATAATGCTAATGCTTCCTTGACTAAATAGGCATTACATATCGAGCCTTCAACTTTGGCTTTATTTCTCACATTCTTCTTTACCTTTCTTAGATATCTATAATGTTATATATTTTATGAGATGAATAATTTTACTAATGTTAAGAATGTGTAGAAGACATAATACAAGGTCCTCTCAAATGGATACATCTATCGATATCGTACCGAATCCGGATATTGTACCGAATCCGCAATCCATGCTTCATATGCCAAATGCATTAGAAGATGATCCATTGAATCAAAGAAACTTGGGGGAAATATGCACTCCAATTTACAAATGATTATAGGATTTTCTTCATTAAGCCTTAACATATCTGAAGTGAGCTCTCTGAAGAAATTACTCATTTCTATTAATGCCCATCAAACACTTGATGGAAGCAATTCACTGAATGCTATTCAGAGTAATTGTTGCATGAAGTCATGAATTTTCATCCCTAAAACTTTATCTTTTGCATGTCAACACACCGGTCCATGTTTGACACATATCCATCTAGAAAGTTGAGATTTCAAAGAGATTCATAGAGTACAATTTTTTTATTGTTTATCGAGAGTATAGCATGCCTTTAGATATTTCGTTGTAGTTTCATTTCTTTCCAATTCAAGTCAACAACAAAATTCCTTTAAGTATTCCTTTGATTTAGTGTTATCCTTAGTCTTCCCTTCTAATTTATCACAGTGTTGAATATATTCTCAAACACATTTTTCTCAATGTGTATAACATCAAGGTTGTATCGAATGAGATTTGTCAGCCAGTAAGGTAAGTCCCAAAAAATGCTCTGTTTCCTTCAACCACTATTCCAAGCAATTCGGTGGTTAGTCTCATAAGCACCAGAGTCCATAACTCTCTTTAAACACCTTCTATTTCTTTTAAGATCTCATCACCAGAATGAATAGTAGAAGCCATTTTTCTTATGTTGTACTCTATCCGAATAACATTGAATATGCCGAGAAATCACTTATGGTCCACATAAGTGCAACACGCATTTGAAAATTATTTTTCCGTGATGCATCATTTGTTTCAACCTTAATTCCCACAAATGCTTCATTTTTGTAATAAAGGGTTGTAAATACACATTCAACATGTCTTTAGGATTTTTGGGCTTGGGAACTATTATGGTAAGCAACATGTGCTCATCTTTCATACACAACGAAGGAGGTAAGTTGTAAGGTATAACTATCACTAGCAAGAGAAATATTATTGCCCTGTTTGTCCAAAAGGTTGGAATTCATCAGTGCATAATTCCAACCTTACATCTCGACTCTCTGATGCAAATGATGGATAGGTGTTGTTAAAATGCTTCCATGCAGGTGTGTAAAAATAGTGACGCATAACTCTTTCTTCAGACTCATGCTCTACATGTCACCTTATTTCTTTCGCTCTTACATTTGATGCAAATAATCTTTGTAGCCTCGGTGTTAAAAGAAAGTAATACATCTTCTTTGTACAGGATATTTGTTTAAATTTTTTATGAACTACCTTTCCATTACTTATACCTAGGAGATGCACAAACTTTGCAACTCATTAATTCATTGTCTTCTCCCCAATATATCATGCATCCATTAAGACAACAATGGATCTCCTCAACCGGTAAACACAAGCATAAGACTAGCTTTTTTGTGTTGTAGAAATTATTCGGCATTACATTATCAGCTGGTAATATTTCCTTCATTAACTAGAAAAGTTCATCAAAACATCTCTAAGATTAATGATGTTCTACTCTAATGTTTAGCATTCTTGCCATAACCGATAACTATGAATGGTTTTCAAACCTGGCCACACTTCTTGATTGGTGGAGTTTAGCATATCAAATAATTTTTGGGTTGATGCATTTGGAGGTTCCTCTATATGAGTATGAGAGAAATGAAGACCTCCATCATCCATCACCATTTGTTCAATTAAATTATATGGTGTCTACTCCACACTTGGAATTTGGCTATCTATCACATCTTGCCTACAAGGAGCTTGGATATATGACAGTCAGTTCCCCATGGAGAATCCATTGATAGTAGTATGGCATGAATCCATACTTCAATAAATGATACCTAACTGAATTTTCATCAAGAAATGCACGATTTTGACACTTGTAGTATTACAGGGACACATAATTTTGATCACATCCATAAATTCATCAATACCTTGTAAAAATTCAGGGTTTTAAAGATCCTCCTTAAGCCTAGCTTACATCCAACTTCTTTGCATATTCATTTTAGCAGTAGCTCTATTATAAAGAGACAAACATGAACCATGTTATATCTCTATAACCCATGAGATAATATTATTTCATATAAAGGTATTCTTGTTTCATCTAATAGCCTAGTGTAGGAATTAGTCGCATTAAATGCTACAAACTAGAAGGATGATCACCTACCAAATCTACATTTAACTCATGCACTTTGAAGAGGAAATAGATAAAGGCTAAAGGATAAATAATAAGCATGGAGATATAATTCACTCTAGTAAGTATTGAAATTGAACATGCAATGAACTATAGATTAAAGCCTTAAAAGAGAGAGAAAAAAAACATACTTACTGCTCCTATGTCTAGCGATTTCTTTGTACAATAGTTCCTATGTTGCTTGGAAGTCTAACGCAAAATCAAAATTCTACAATATAAGTTATTGCACCAGCTTGTGAAATTTCAAAACTTACATCAATGTTGACAGTGGTATGGAACCCATCTTGACCATATAAGTTATATAAGATATTTTAAACAACTTCATGGACTTGCATGGATTGCCATGTTTGCAACTAGTACATAAATTGAACTCAGATTCTCTTGTGCAAGTGCTAAAAATAGTTTGTGTGCTTCAAGCTTCACCTAACCTGAAAATAGGCAATCAAATTAGGTCATTTACATCACCATATAATAAGTTGTTTGATCTGAACATTCACTAGTAGCTGCAGAATAATTCTATACTATCATATGTGATTTTCAAATGGCAATAGGAAAAAAAGTTATTACCTTCTCATAGTGGTTTTTCCTAAATTTTGGGGTAACTATCATATATAATTAAAGAAATGCCTCAATATTTTGCTTTTTGTTGATGGCCTTAACCATCTTGTTGGTCGCAAATAAAAAAAAATTTAGTTAAATGGTGAAAGAGTCTATGTTAACATTTGCTTAAAAGAATGAACATGGGCATAATCTCAACTTCATACTTTGCCTGCCAACACACAGACACGGACTTGGTTGTTTAACTTGATACTCTAGCAACTTGAAGCATTTCTACTATAAAAGTTTTCACATCCCTACATCACAATACAAGAAAATGCTGATCAAATAGATGTTTAATTTTCAATTAGGAAAAAACAAAGAGAATAAACCAACTAACAATTCTACTCATAATGGAAATTATATTTCATCCTCTTGGGCCATGGATAAGGCTTGTATAAGTTCTACAAAAGCATCAAAAGATATCAAAAAGCCTGAGGTATAGTGAGTGTAGCAAAGAAAACCACATGGACTGGAGCAACAAAAATGATGGCATGCCTCTCAACAGAAGAATTCATGAAAGAGTTGAAAATGAAAAACCTTAGAAATTTTTTTAAAATATGTAGTAGGGACCAAGTAAAAAAATCTAAACATAACATCAGAGAAGTTCCTTGTTAAAAACAAAAAGATTAAACGAAGTACATTGAAGGATGATCCTCAATTTTGTAAATGAACTCCATAAGAAATCTTACTTTCTATCTTCTGCACGTCTAGGGAAAAGAATTCGAAGTTTTAGACTACTTTCTTGGAAACCAACCTGAATATAAGTGAACTAGCATATATAAATCAAGTTTGCAATCTCAGTTGAGAGAAAATTAAGATCTTCATATTGAATAAAACAACTGAGGCCATCTACTGAAAGAATTGGAAAGAGAAACTAGGTTTATGAACGGATTTTACCCCGGTGATCTTTACGAGCTCACCATCCTTGACGGTGAGAAGGTCAGAGAACGAGGAATGAGTAGGAATCACTTCTTAATAGTGTCGGCCTCCACTTCTTCTCTTGTCGCTAGCTAGGATCTTCTCTTCGTTGCCGAAGAGCTTTGTCTGGCTCGCTAGGACTCTGCCCCTACGCTTCACCTTGCCAGGACTCAACTTCAAAGCCTTCATTCGGTGCAGGTTTTTGGTAGCAGGAGACAGGGATTGTGAGGATTGCGTTGGTTTCTTGATTCTCGGGACGGTGGAGGGGTCATAGATAGACGATCGGTATGAAATGGTGAAGGCCTTCGATCTCGTCATGGCTGCGTCAATCCTCTTTTGGAGTTAAAAACCTTAACTTTTTTATATTTGAGGATGAAAACAATTGAAGAAAGTGATATATATATATATATATATATATATATAATACAAACATTGTAATTTGTAACTTTAATACCTAAAGTATGTCATTTAAAAGTAATTATAGATTAAAAGAAACTGCTTAATTATCTCTAGAACATCTGTAAAAAAAATAATTATAAAAAATTTGTACAAATTACTATACGTTACCATTATTTTTCACCAAATTATAATTAAACATTATGTCCTGTTTTTAATTATTTCTAAAAAAATTATAACTTCAAACAATTCCAGACATAATATTATTATAGATATTCATAAAGACATAATCTATCAATATATTTTTTAAACTATTCATAGAGAAATTTTATTATTATTTCAAATAAAATGTATTTCCCAAATTTAGGGAACTAATATATATATATATATATATATATATATATATATATATAGAGAGAGAGAGAGAGAGAGAGAGAGAGAGATAAAGAAACGAACTAGTGCTAGAAATGGACAACCGGTCCGTTTATGTTTTCAGGAGCGGACCTGTTTCTGATAGACTGCAGTTCGTTTCTAACATCAGAAATGGACCAACTGTTGTCTACAATACATTTCTAACATTAAAATTCATTTTATAGATAATCTTTGGATAGATATATGTTTAATAGATTTTTCTGACAATTGTAAGTTATTTATAAATTTTTAAAATGATTTTATGCTAAAATACATTTTTTTTCATGAAAAATACATTTAAAAATAGAAAACATATCCATTTGTATTTATGAAAAATTATTTATTAGTCCCTGGAACTTTTTGTTTATTCTAATAAATCTTTTTGACAAAATAATATGCTTTGCAATCCCTTGTTTTTACAACCAGTTCCATTTCATCCCTCCCGTTAACTTTGGAAGTTTGAATTCTATTCGACAACACATAAATTTGAATAGATTCGCCAAATAATAAGAGAATACACCAAAAATGAAAGAGCAAAATTAAAAACTAAAGTTGACATAAGAATACCAAATCCGAAGTACCAAAACCAAAAAGCAAAACTAAAAATTGAACATAATGTAAGAATAGTAAAACGGAGGTTATCTGGCGGTTGAACTTAAAAGGAATTTCGGGAAAAGGAGGGACTTTCAAAAGATTTGAAAAAATCAAAGGTCTTTTTGCCCAATGGTAAAGTTGTTTTGACCTTTTGAGCAATTCCTCTTTATTTATATTTACTTAAAAAATAATTACAATTTATGATATTATTGACCACAATTTAATAAATCACATTCTACCTAATTAGATTTGGGATTACAATTAAATAAAACATCTTTTATATAGTTATATACATGATTATTGTACATATATATAGATTCCAATTTATTTGTATATTTTTAAGTAATGTTAAAGTTAAACGAATTTCGCAAAAATGAAACATAATTCTATTTCAAAATATTATACGTAAAAAAAATACTTGGAATAGAATTAAATTTAATAATTTAATATATTTTCTAAATGTTATACAATGATAATATATATTTTTCTAAACTAACTATTGTTATTAATATTTAAATATGTAAATATGATAAGTATACATTTTTTTAAATAATTTTTTATATAATATATATTTTTATATATTTTAAATTTAGAAATGGAATTATGTTCCGTTTCTAATTTAAAAACGGAATAGAAAAGGAACACAATCCCCTTTCTAAATTAGCAATTGATTAGAAACTAGCATCTCTTCCATTTTAAAATTGAAAATGGATTAGAAACTGACTTATATTTCTTTTCTCGTTTCTAATTTAAAAACGGAATGCAATTTCATTTTTTAATTTGAATCTAACGAGAATCAGAATCAGTTGATATATATTTTTTTAGTGATAACGGTGGCTAAGGTTTTCAAAATTATTTTTGTAAGTGAATGAAAAAGAGAAAAGAAAAAGTCACCAAACATGTATATATATATATATATATATATATATATATATATATATATATTATGCACACAAAGTGGTGAGAAGTAATTTATTTATTTTATTAATAGGCGACAAGCGCCCCCAATTCAAGGGATTTAAGAATAGTAATTGGACCCGGATTTACATTGCATGAATAGTATATAAATAGTATTTAAGAGGTGAGAAGTAAATTAGCAAGTTGATATGAAACGAAACCTTCTAGATTTTTGTTTTTTATTAGAAATAAAATAAATCAGTTTTTAAATTTTCTTTTTTTTTTTTCTAATTCAAAAGAATCTTATGGTGTCAGTAGGCGACCAACTCGTTGTTTATTTAGTTGTAATACACCTGCGCTAGTTCAACCAAATTAAAGGGTTAGACTTATGATTTTTTAAAGTCATAAATAATATTCATCAAGTGAGAGAGTCTTGAGAGCCAATTAAGTTTAATACTCTTTTTATAATGTTATTGATTATTTGCAAAATTCTTCCTGTTCACCTTCTATGAGTTTTCACTTTTTTGTAATTTTTGACATAAATTTGTGTGCTATCCATGTATTTTTTTTTCTTGTCATTTTATTATATACTTTCGATCTATTGGAGTGTGATTGCACCTTCATTTATCAATAAAAATAATGCTTTATTCCATGTAGGGTTTGGAATATTCCCAAAAGATATTATAGAAAACATGTACGAAATCTTCCAAAATTGTCACATTCTGTTGTGGTTTATGAATTGGAATACATCCCTCAAGCTCGCCTTCTACAGCTATTTGTGAGCATGAAAATGTCAATTTTATGAAAGGAAAGTGTGTCCATCAATTAATGCTGTGACTTGGCAAAATATGACAAGAATGTCTACTTTGATTTTGTATCACTAAGTCTAAATATTTTATCTATAAAAGAAATTTATAAACTATATGATTTTAGATTTTATTAAAAAAATATAAACTAAAAAATTGTTTTGCTTTAACAAAATTCAAAAAAAAAAAACACTGAAATATTGTGACTTGCGAGAATGATTTGATCCCTCCATCCCCAACTCCACAAGAGAGATTTTTGTGCTAATGTGAAAATAGTTTGAATGATTGTCAATTATTTTATTATTCTTTGATATAATATATCATTCAATTGAAGCTGATGTTGATGAAAACAACAACAATATTATTTATATCAATTAAATTTACTAAATAGCTTTTCAAACCCAACACTGGTTGTTAATTTTTTTCTTTTAAATCAAAGATATAATCCTCTCTAATAATTTGAAAAACTCTGATGTTGTGTGAAGAATTATAAAGTCTATCGTCAACCAATAACATTTTTTAATATTATTAATAACAATAGCAATAAGTATATCTTTGCTCATATTGTAAAGTAAATAATTTTAAAATACAAATATTAAAAAATGAATGTAAAAGATATATGGAATATAAAAAAGCTTTAATATTGCACAATAAAAATAGTCTATTTAGATTGACTCGTTTTTATAGTTTACACATTTGTGTATTGCCTTGTCTTCCTACTGTATTCATGACATACACTGACATAAACTATGAATACTAGATATGAGATAGCATGGAATATGCTTCATTTATAAGCAAAAAAACAGTTCAGATCACCAACCAAGACTCCTAAATGACCAGTCAAAAACAATGGAGGTAAGAATATAGAGATAGTCAGGAGGTTTTCATAGAAACTTCCATCCTCAAAAAAGTCTTGTGAGTTACTATATTTATAGGAGTAATCCATAAATGGTAAAAATCTGTCTTTTACCCACCTTCATCTTAATGAGAAGAAACTAAGGCTTTTAGTTTTTAGTGGGTAGTTGTTCAATTAAGTCTTGAATGAGCCCTGTTAAAAGTTGATGCAAATAAACTAATTTTAATCTCACGTTTCTGAGCTGCATATCCTTGTTTAGCCATTGAATCAAATTAAACTTTCAGATAACCATCTTGTCCTAAGGTGTTCCATAAATATGTGCACTTTTAAAAATGTCTATGAATTAAGTGTATGCTATAGATAGATAGATAGATAGATGAAATTCTATTATATACTTGCAACATTGCATTACTTGAAATAATAACCAGTTTCAATTGTCCAAAATTTCATAGGCAACTAATACAGTATTAAGATCAACTAGAAGAACATCTTGTTCAAGGTGAAGGAGCAGTATCAAAAGATTTCCTCCTAACCAAGAGGCAAGTAATCTTTGAAGGTTGAGCATGAGTATTATCGAGAGTAGAGAGAACAAAATCCGGCCGATGAAGTGCGAGACTCAACCGATCTTCACCAACGACAAGCCTGGTTGCGTCGAGCAGAACATGCCATGAATTTCGGTGAGCCTCGGAAACCCAATGCATTGAGTATCTTGTGCCTCTAATCTCTGCAGGATAAGAGAACAACCCTTTTGGACTATGTTTGCATTTCCTCCTGAAATACTGACTTAGCTGTGATCCTTTGATCCTTAAATCCAACCATGTCTCTGGTGCACATATCACCTTTGAATCTTTATATGTTGCAAACTCTCGAATATAATCGGAGTCATCGTCAATTATAGTCATGTAGTAGTTATACTTGAAAAATGGATAACTTTCTCCAACAAGCATCATGGCATCTTTGTCACTTGGAGTGAAGAGAACAAGGTACTCGTCTTCGGTTAGACCGCAATGCCTTAATACTCTGTTTCGAGCTTGAATTTCTGGTATTGAAATGAAACTACCCGGGAATGATGATTTTTTCATTAGTATGTCTAGCAATCTTGATGGTTCTAGTTGAGTTTTGTCGAGCTCAGGGTGTGTGCTTCCAAACGATGGCGAAGGAGATGGTTCGCGGAATGTTCCCCTAGGCGATTTCCGCCTGTCATCACTGTTGTTCACCGGAGACACCTCGCCATTGTTGTAGCAGAGTGAATAGAGGTCGGTTTTATCGCCTTCTTGGATTAAACCATGCGAGTATTGTGGGTATTTTGCATTCACATATTGTTCGACGTATTGCATCTCCATCGGTGTTATCGGCCCTGACCATCTCAAGTCGAGCCCGTGTAGTGTTGATATGGCTTCTGCAACTATCTCCGGCGGTATGAATTCACGAGGACATACTTTCTGTTTATGTTCGATTATAATTTATCCGACAATGAGTGAGAATTACATAGAGAAATAAAAACAAAAGGGGGCATAAAGCATTTACCTTCACAACCATACTATTTGGCCTAGTACTCGAGAGTTTCGATTTAAGTATTGACTTCAAATCGAGTTCTTCGACTTCTCCCACCAGAGGCTGATTGAGAAGCACAGGAAATTTTGTTATGTATTGATCCAAGAAATAAGAGTGTGTGTCTGTGTGTGAGCATACCTCAGACTTTTGATGCAGAACAATCTCTTCTTCAACATTTCTGCCCATAATTATTTCTTCTTCAGCTCTCATTAACTGGAAAATTGAAAACAGAATGAGGAGATGTGTTTGTTGTAAGGTAGAGTGGCTGATAAAGATATTACAAGAAGGCGAAAATACGAAAACAGCTTGCTTGATTGAGACAACAGCAATCTACCTTGTCTTTGTGAACTATAAATACATAAAATAGGCGATAAACATCAGCTACAAACAAGGCAATCTAGCATTAATGTTTAATGTTTCAAACGTTAACTATGAGCAGTAAGGAAACAACAGAGGAAGTTTCTTTCGCACCGAAACTAAAAATTAAATACATATAAACTTGACAACTTCAATGCTTTCTATTCAACATTTTAGACAAAGTTTGTACTCAACCAATCCAGTACCATTAATTATTTGATTAAACAACATGATAATTAATCAATTAATTAGCAATGTAAGCAAGAGATTAAATTACAAGGATGGTGACCATTTGGGCAGCATCTGCAGTTATGAAAGGGATGGGACCCTGTCAAACATTTGATAATTTGGAATTAATTTGGAATCTAAATAACAGACAATGATATCATATGAAAGAAGGAAAATTAATTATCTAAATGAGATGAAAAGTAAATCGAACGCAGTTTCGTGGTAGCTTCCAATCAATTAGTATTTGATTAGATGACTAAATAAAAACAAGTTATATATCACCATCAATGATTAATACTTTTATCATCAACTTGCAGAAATATGCCATCACATAAGATGCTGAAATCTGAAAGGTACATGCAAACAAGATGCATATGACCTATAACTGATGTTAATTCGATCAGGAAATTTTCTCATCCAATGGAATCAATCCTTGAATGATGAAGATTGGTTCAACAATAAGTTTATTAATATAGAGTAAGTATATCGGCATTGAAAATATTTACCATTGAAATCAACTGAAACATAATATGAGAGAATTTTTCTCGACGTTATTCTTCAATGTGTTTTGTTAGGATAGAAGAATATTACTGATGAAGTCAATGATCAAATCCAATCAGCATATGACAGTAATGTTTTGGCTAAGAAACTCTCAATAGTTGCAAAGTCGGCTATTCAAAGTTGGTATCTAGTAAGCATCATAATTAAAAAATGAAACCAAATAATCAATGACTAATAAACAATAATTCCAGAAAGAAGACTGATTAGGTGCCTAATTATCATATAAATAAATCGCTTTCAAGATTTTTTTTTAACATTGGATCTTGAATGGAAGATGCGGATTCTTTGAGTTTATACTTTAAAAAATAAAATGCGAAAGTTGTTGCTGATTGATTCTTGTTTACAAGTTACCCAAATTGAATTCTTAGAAAGCACTCAAATGAACAACCAACTCAAGAAATTCAACAACAGCAAACATCTGCCTTAATTCACAAGAAATATTCAAGAAATAATAATAATAGAAACAACAACAAATGAGAAGGTAAGAGGAGACAAGATGAAATTTCCAATGAAAAAACTCATATCAATTCTCTTCCTCATCCTCTCAACTATTTGTTTCATTAGACTTTTCAATATAACACTCAGCACGAGTTCTGCTTTTCATCAAAAACCCCAACTTAAGCCTTTCAAAACCACAATTGAAGAGGAAAGCCTTAGCTTCAAAGAATACAATCTTCTCTCAAACCTCATTGCAAGAAGAGCTCCTTGCAACCTTCTCATCTTTGGATTAAATGCTCAATTGCTTAACCTCTCATTGTTAAACAAAGGCGGTAAAACCGTATTCTTGGAAGACAATGCCGACAAGCTTAAGAACAAGACTTGGAAAGCCAATGCTGTGCATGTCTACAAAGTTCGGTACGGTGGCAATGCAAATGAAGGATTTGAGCTACTCAAGTTTGCTAGAGAGCACAATGCATGCAATTTAGAAGAAGTTAAACTTCATATAGACAATTGCAAATTAGCATTAACTGAATTGCCGAGAAAAGTGTATCGGAAAAAATGGGATGTTGTTGTGATTGATGGACCGAGAGGAGATAAAGCAGAAATGCCAGGAAGAATGAGAGTGATCTACACAGTTGGAGTGCTTGCAAGAGCTGGAAATGCTACAACAGATGTTGTTGTTCATGATGTAAACAGGATGATTGAAAAATGGTATTCTTGGGAGTTCCTTTGTCAAGAAAATTTGGCTTCATCCAAAGGTAAACTCTGGCATTTTCAGATTAAAGGTGGCTTCAATTCAGGTTCATTTTGTCATGATACCATTTAATTTTTGACTTAGGATTATATATATATATATTTCTTATTTTTAATCTGAACTTAATAGCTTCATTCTTTTTCTGTAGAAACATGTTGTACACTAAAAGTTAGTTTTGGGATCAAGATTTAGATATGATAATAAGCATAATGTTTTCTATGCCATGTTGCAACTTTGAGTATAATATCTTACATTTTAATTTTATGGTTTTTTTATGGCATTTTAATATGAACTTAATAGCTTGACTTTTAGCAGAAATATGATCTAACTAAAACTAAAGATTTAGATTTATCATTATGAATACAATATATTCTATAACATTTATCAACTTTTTACAAAGTATGGCTGTAAATACACCTAACATAGTGAGAGTGTCTTTTCTTATTTTTATTTATTTTTTACTGTTTAAAACTGGTAGATTGTGCACAAAATTATTTTTTTAAATGTAAACGCTGATCACGTGCATGCTATTTTTATTAGCTATTAAATTGGTCTGAATTGGCAAAGGAACAAACTCATAGGTTGGCCTTTCCCTCTTCTAATTTTATTTTACTTCTCATTTATGTAAAAATAAATTTTAATTATTTGACTTTGGTTAAAATAATTGTTTTGTTTATATGAATTTATTTTGCATTAACTATTAGTTTATATAAATGATTTTAACAAAGAAGTCCTAGGTGTTTTTTTATTAAAAATAGAAATTATTCTCTTGGTTCATATTTAATCCGTAATGCTATTTATTATAAACAAAAATCATTTTAACCCAAATTAAAACATTAGAATTATTTCACAAATGTAAAATAAAATAAAATTATACAGTAAATGACAAATAATCTATGAAATAAGTGACACGTCCATTTTCTAAAAAGGTGGAATGCAAAAGTCCCATTACTCTCTTGAAAATTTACTATATATATATATATATAATAATAAAGCTTAAACCAACTAATAACATTACCTAGCTAGAATTTGTCAATAATTGAAATTATTAGGAATTTTCTTTTTTGAGTTCTCAAACTCATAAAGAACATCATAATCTTTTTCTAATCAATATATAATATCGTTCATTTATTTTTATCATATAGCAATTGAATCTACCTTGTCTTTAATCATTATATTGACTCATTAGATATCTAAATAATACAGTCTGGATTTATTTCATTTTCCTTCTTTTCTCTGTAGATGCAGAAATATAGCTTAATTTAAAAAAAAAAAAACTAAGAACTATGTTCCTTTTCAATGTGAATGGGATTTTTTTTCATAGTATTTATGGAAACGTCCATTCAATTGTTTATTTTATTATAGAATCACTTGTTGCATTAGTATTTTTGAAAAATATTATTTAAATTTTTGTTTTAAAAAATACATCCAAGCTAAACTAAAATGAACAAATAACTGAGAAGGATGATTTAAGAAAATTATGATAAATTTTTATTAACAAAAATTTGCAAACAGTTTGTTTGGTTGTTTCTATTTGTTTTTAATAAATCAGTGGTTTATCTACTTTAATAAAAAAAAATTACAAACATAATTTAAAAAACAAATCCTTGAAGAAAAGCAAATAAAAGAAAAATATAAGACCAAACGTTTATAAAATTGTTTTTATCAAAAAGAAAGAGAAAAAGAAAGCAATAGAAAAACATTAGAGGTTACTTGTAATAAACTCACTAAAATAAATAATTATGAAAAAATTTTAACGAAAGTGAAAATAAATGAATCTAAGAGCAAGTAAAATTTTCACAAACAATATAAATAAAAAACAATCTAGTAAATATTTTGGATATTAATATGCTCTACCATTTTCTAAATTAAAAACTAATTTGAAATCACTTATAATTAAAAAACTCTTGTCATTTTTCTTTTTGTAAGTTTGAAATAATTTTCTTCAATTTAAGTAAAACCAGATTGGTTTCTTGATTTTTTTGGTTGTTTAATGAAAACTATATTATAATTATATACATAATCATAGAGAACAATTATCCCAAAATGGTAAATATATAAATTCAAATACTTAATTGTACATTATCAAACATAGCCAACACATTTAAATCTTATTAAAGCCAAAAGTTAAATCATATTAAGATAACTTCTTTTACTTAAGCAGTGAGACATTACACATAGATATACTCTTCTCTAATTCTATGTACCATGAGATTAGGGTGCCATTAGTTACATTAAAACTAAGTTAAATGTTAGTTGCTGGAAGAAATTTAAAACATTTTCATGAATTTGTTTTTTTAAAAAAATATATTATAGCCAAAATTGATTATAATTTAATTAAAATATTAAGCTTAAGTATTTATCCTTCTAAGTATAATGCTGAAAATGTTAGATTCTAACGGATAAGATTTATTTATTTATTTATTTTTTTGACACGAGACAACAAGCGTCCCCCATTTAAAAGTAGTCAGGGATGTGCACGTGCAGGGAGCGCCTCAGCAAGCTCAACCACACTCGTGCCCTCACCTTGCGCGGATAGAGGTTCGATCCCGGATCCTCCCCGAAACGAATGCCCTACGCAAAGGAACCTGGTGTCAATTGATCCGGCCGCCGTTGGCAATAATGGATAAGATTTAGACCATATAGGATAAATAATTTTTAATCTAATTACTTTTAATGTAAACTTCGATTTATCATTGAACATATAATTTGTATTATCATAATGAACTATTCTAAAAATAATATTTTAATTTAATTAAATGTTGATAAATTGAATTTTAACAACCTGTTGATCAAACAAAAGTTACATTTCTAAATATATTATAAATTTCAAAATAGTTTCTTTCTTAGTCAAGTTTTTTTTACCTTCGTTTTTAGATATATTTATTAATTTTTTAAAATTTTAAATTCCACATGTAACATTCTTATATCATAAATTTAAATTCAAAACAGATGAATAGCACACACTTTTATTATGAAGTATAGTCTTAATTTATATATAAACATTTGAAAGAATACTAGTTTAACTATAAATAAAGATGCAATGTTATTTATTAAAACAAATTTTGACAAAATATTTGAGATATTAGAGAAAACTAATTATTTTATAGCATGTTGATACTAACAATTATACATCACAATAGAAATAAATTTCTCAAATTAAAAAATAGCTGGGAAAAAATAATTAATCTAATTGTAAAGTTCACTCAAGTTAAATGTTTAATTCAACTTTGATAGCTCTCCTATTTTTCTTTCCATCAATTCAAGAAAATTAATTCATTATGTTCGTTCAACCCATAGTTTAAACTATTAATAAGGCTTTAGGGGCCACACTTCTAAATTTTGTTTTACTTTCTAATCAAACGAAAATAATTTTAAATGTTTTGCTTTTGCTTAAATTGATAGTTTTGTTTATATAAAATTTACTTTGGCTTAAATATTAGTTGTATAATTGATTTTAACAAAGAAATATAAAATAAATTATATATTTTTCATTAAAAATAGAAAAGTCTTCCAATAATTTATATTTATTAACTAATATGTATTATAAAAAAAGATTTTATATAAAAAAAGGTGGAAAGTTTATTTTAACCCAAATTTAAAAACAAAAATCATTCTACGAATGAAAAATAAAATAAAATTGGAAATTTTCATAAATAATCCATAAAAAGGAAAATGAAAAATAATTCAATTTTCACAAAGGTAAAAAAAAAAAAAAAAAACTGATTAATAAATAACCAAATAATAATAAAAAAAAACAAGAAAAAACCACAAAATCTAATGTTAATAAAGATTGACCTTATTAAAAGAAAAAAAAAATAGAAACACATCAGATGTTACATGTAGTAAACTCACTGAAATAAATAATTATGAAAGAATTTTTAATGAAAATAAAAACTGATGCATCAGAGGGCAAGGAAAAGGCTCGCAAATAATTAAATATACAGCTTAGATAATAGATATGCTCTATCATATTTTTAAATTTGTAAAAATTCTTTTAAAATTCTTAAAATCAAGGAGAACTAATCTTTTTTAGCTTGTTCTGATTATCCAACTTTCCTTTTGTAAATTTAAAGAGGGATTATTTCAAACTTAAACTAAAAATGGTTTATTGATTTTTTTGTTGTTTTTTAAATATAAAAATATTGTATAAATATATACATAATCATACATAACAATTGTCCGGACTCCCGGAATGATTAATATATAAATTCAATTATTCACTCTACAAAGATAGTGATTCTAATTTAATTGGGTATTACTAATTAGAACAAAAAAAACTTATTGGAAGTTTAATGTTAATTGTAAAATTGATTATAGCTGAAATTTAAATCTTAGTAGAATTGGCTTTTATATTTGAGTCTTGAGAAATTATACATAAATATGTACTCTACTCTAATTCGATGCAACATGGGATTGATTAGGGTGTTATTAGTTACTTTAAAACTAAATTAAATATTAGTTGGTCGAAGGCATTTTAAATTTTAATAAAAAGAAAGTCTTTTGGCAAAAGGGCAAATAATCCAAGGTGAAACAACTTCGTATCATTTTTACAATTTCCAACTATTTTAATTTTGAAAGATTTACTTTATACCTTAAAGGAATTATAATTTAATTAGTTTTTCAGAAATAAATACTTTACCCTCCTTTTTGCGATGCTTCTATGATTAGATCGACCCAAGTGCATATACTGAGGTAAGCTATTAGTGAGCTCGCGCTTTATCTAGCCAAGCTCATGGGAGCTTAATAATCAGTGATCTCACACTTTCGAGTTTGCACTAACTATTTAGTTTACAGTGCGGATTATCAGTGAGCTTGCGCTTTATCTCCAATGAATTCTTGAACATGGTTTTCGGTGCAGATAAAAGAAAAGAATTGAATAAAAAATAAAATAATAATAAAAAACATATTTCAAATTTTATCTTAAAACATTTATTAGAATTTTTTTAAAAAAAATATGAATTGAAAACATAAAAAAAATTAAATTAAATGTTTTTTTTTAATATTCCATGACTTAAGGATCATTAAGTTTAGGGTTGAAAATGTTAGATCCATTGAATAGGCTTTAGTGGTGTATATCATTAATATTTATTAAGCTAATTATTTTTTATCTAAAAATTTATTTATAATTGAACATACATTTCTAATTTATAGGTATAAGACATCGACAATAGTAAGTGTAATGAAAAATTAAAATTTGCATATAATTAGACGCTGTTAAAGTGAGTTTTAACAACTTCTTGATTAAACAAAGTAATATACCTTGTTGAGCTTTTACCTTTATTTTTATATTTATTTATTAACTTTTAAACTTCTAATTCAACATGACCCACTCTTATATATATTATCATGAAATTAAAATGGATGAATAACACACTTATGTTATGAAATATAGCCTCATTTTATATATAAATAGTTGAGAAGCGACTACTTGACCTATAAATAAAGATGTAATGTTGTTTATTAAATTATTTTTTTTATAAAATATTTGATATAGTAGAGAAAACTAATTATTTTTGTGATGCTCCTATATAATGCAACAATAATTATGCATCACAATAGAAATCAAGTAGTAAAATTGAAAAGTAGATAAAAATAATGATAATAAACCAAAACTGAAAATTATTTTGAAGTTAAATATTTTACTCAACTTGGGTTTTGAAATTTTAGTTTGTTAGTGACACATCCCTTGCGTGTGTGCCCCGCAAAGTGCACAGGTTGTCGAAGTAATAAAGTACCCTGGTGAGTGGGTAGTCATATCCATAGAGAATAGTGTTCAGAAACAAGCGTTATCACTATTTAGCTATGAAGGAAGTCGGTGAGAAAAATCAATATATATATATATATATATATATACGCCCTCTCTAGATTGTCTAGTGCCTCCCTACTCCCTCTTTCAAGAGTCGCACCTAATCTCAGACCAATGTAGTATATATAGACGCCTCAACGTCCCAAATATGACGCATACCTCTTTTAGAATCTCCGTGGCTACTAACTTTAGAACCTTCCGAAATTAGTTGTTGCAATTTCTGTTGCAACATGATCCTGACTGCTGACTTGACTGAGTTCTGGTTCCATTACTAAGAGACCTCAAGACCCATTAACCACCTGGTCATGCTTAGTCCGAGTCGATGCAGCAAGATAACTTGATCCTGACTACCAGCAAGTAACCTCCCTCCTCAGCTCCTCATCACGCAATCCCCTCGCAAAAGGGCGCACGCCTTTGTGCATCTTCATGAAACTTTCCAAACTTGATCTTCAATTCACCCAAGTTTGGTTTTCAAATCTTCTACCAAAGATCTTCAATCAATCAGTTCAATCATGCCATAAATAGGCATGTCTTCAAACATACCCTTAATAGTCTTCATCCAAATCTATTAAGGCTCTTCAAATCATATCTTCACTATTCTTCAAATCTTACCATTGATAGGTATATCTTGAATTAAGCTCTATTTATATTTAGTCTTCAATCATATCTTCTAAATATGGTCTTGATGAGATCTTGTCTTCAAGTTGTTGCTTGCTTGATCCACTTGCCAAAAATAGCTTCATCAAGATCTTCAAGAATATTTGTCTCCTAACCAAGACACCTTGCATGTCAACATGCTTTCAACGCCACCTTGGTTGCCACGTCATCTTGACTAGGTGTCAAATTATACCAACTTAAAGTACTCTTGCACTAACAAGATACATTATAAATTTTTCATTTAAAATATAAAAGTATTCTCAAATTTCGTATTTATATACCGAATGGTTTGTATATTTCCTAGATGACGACTTAAAAAGAAAAAAGTTGACACATAATCTATGAAAAGAAGGTGACAAATAATTTTCAATTTTGAAAGAGTGGAATGTAAAAAAGTCAATCATTAAGCAATCCTGCCAAAAATGATATATGAGCTAGATCACTCCACATAGCTACTAGGCAATGAGCATCATAGCCTATGCGGAAATCATTAGGGATATGCTTGGATTTTTAAGAATATTGTGAAACCTTACCTTACACCCGCGTGAGGATTTAATCCTTCATCACCCATGAGACAAAGGACCCTTGGTGCCAATATAATCACAAGAGAGGTTTTATGATTGATTTCACTGATATTCAATGATACATGAGCAAGATTATTAATAGTTACAAGGGAGAGAAGAATCCCAAGAATCCTGAAAGATATGGTCAATCAATCACTAACAACCAATCCTAGGGATTTGATTGATCAAAGTATGGAAAGATAATACTCACAGAATATTTACGAGATAATACAAGCAATCCTAGAGATTTGATTGACCAAGTATGGAAAGATTATATTCTCTGAATATTTACGAGATAATATCCCCCAGCAAGCTTAAGGGCGAGACTAAAATTGAAGCTTGGACCGTAAAGTGCCGAATGAAGACGAGCTGAGTTGTTTAGTGAAGATGTCGGCCACTTGATCTGCAGAAACAACATGATTAACTTTGAGGAGACCAGCATCAACACATTCGCGTACAAAGTAATAATCTAAGTGGATATGCTTAGAATGAGAGCCAACGACTGGATTAACTGACATGAAAGTAACCCCAAGGTTGTCACACAAAAGGTGTGATGGATGTGATAGAGAGACACCAAATTCAGTCAAAAGCTGCTGGAGCCAGACCAATTCAGCAGTCTTGTAAGCAAAGGTACGAAACTCTGCTTCAGTGCTGCTGCGAGCTACGAAACGTTGCTTGCGAGAGGTCCAACTGATCAAATTAGGACCGGAATAAATGGCGAAGCCGTACTGAGAGTGACAATCATCAGAATCAGACAACCATCCAGCATCAGAGTAGGCACGAAGCTGAGGTTGAGAACACGAATGAAGGAGAAGGCCATGGTCAATGGTGCCTTTGAGGTACCGAAGAATGCGTTTAGCTGCCTTCCAGTGATCTTGTGTGGGAGAGTGCATAAATTGACAAACGCGATTGACAGCGTAGGCAATCTCAGGACGAGTAAGAGTAGCATACTGTAAAGGCCCAACAACCTGACGATAGAGACGAGCATCATCAGCAGGAGTCCCAGCCTTGCAAAGCCGAGAATGGAAGTCAACAGGTGTCTGTGAGGGCTTTACATCAGCATGTTGCAACGGGAAAGAATATCCCTGTATGTACTTGGATTGGGATAGAAATAGACCAGACTCGTGTTTGAGAACTTCAACACCTAGAAAGAAATGTAGTGGTCCCAAATCCTTTAAGGAGAACTTGTTGTTGAGTATCCCAATGAATTAAGAAATGAAGGATGGATCACTGACGATAATAATGAGATCATCAACATAGACAAGTAGATAGATTGTCATTGTGGGCGAGTGATGAACTAATAAGGAAGTGTCAGAATGACAAGCCCGAAAGCCAGTAGAGAGAAGGAAATTTTTGAGCTTATTAAACCATGCATGGGGCGCTTGCTTGAGGCCATATAGAGCTTTCTGAAGTTTGCAGACATGGAGCGGAAAGGTAGAATCAACGAACCCTTTCGGTTGTTCCATAAAGACAGTTTCCTGCAACTCACCATTGAGAAAGGCATTGTTGATATCAAGTTGGTGAATAGACCAACCCTTAGAAAGGGCTAGAAAGAGCACAAGTCGAATTGTTGTGGGCTTGACAATTGGACTAAACATATCAAAATAGTCAACGCCTTCCTCTTGGTGGAGCCCTTTGGCAACAAGTCGAGCTTTATAGCGCTCAATGGAACCATCAGCTCTCATTTTGATCCTGTAAACCCACTTACAACCAACCAGATTAGTATCATGGGGACGTGGTACAAGTGACCAAGTGTTATTACACATTAAAGCACTATATTTAGCCTGCATAATCTGTTGCGAACAAGAGTGTTTGCTGGCTTGGTGATAGGTTGTGGGTTCTAGAAGGGTAGAGTATGTAGGATCAGGTATGATAGGGTAACGGGTGGTATTGAAGGATTTGGGTTTGAGGGTGTGTGTTTGGGCCCTGGTGGTCATGATATGAGAGTTAGTATCCAAGGGCCAAAAATAGGAGGGGGTATTAGGGTAAGGCTGAGGAGGTGTCGGCGGCGGAAGATCATTAAGAAGAGACAAGGGAAGAGGAACATTAGAGTGTGAGAGCTGGTGTTGGTGTGGAGGTGGGGGCTTGACTTGCTCAAGGAGAAAGGATGGTGCAGGGGTGGGTTCGGTGGTCTCAGTTGTGAGAGGCGTTGCAAAAAAGCCAACATGGTTAGCATAGGGAAAAACATCCTCATTAAACACAACATGATGAGCAATATAAAGATGAGAAGAAGGAACATGGAGACAGAGATAACCTTTATGCTTGGAGCTAAAACCGAGAAACACACAAGGAATAGAGCGGAAATCCAGTTTATGTTTAGTGTATGATCGCAAGAGAGGATAGCAAAGGCACCCAAATGTTTTGAGAAATACATAATCTGGAACCTTGGAGAATAGTTTTTGATAAGGAGATTCATAGTTCAGCAAAGCAGTAATAGTACGATTATGGAGAAAGATAGCAGTATGGAAGGCTTATTTCCAGAATTGAAGAGGTAAGGAGGATTGAGCAAGAAGAGTTAAACCCTTGTCAACGATGACTCTATTTCGACATTTGGTAGCCCCATTTTGCTCCTAGGTGTGAGGACAGGAGACACGATGAGAGATGCCATGAATAGATAGAAAGATGGAGACATTGCGAAATTCACCACCCTAATCTATTTGGAGAGATTTGATAGTGCACTCGAATTGTGTTTGAACCATAGCCTTAAAGGTAAAAAAGACAGGAAACACTTGAGATTTGTGAGGGATAAAATAAATCCAAATAAATTTAGTAGCATCATCAATGAAGAACACAAAATAGCGATTACTAGTAAAGGACACAAGCGGGGCAGGACCCCAAACATCCGAGTATACGAGATCGAATGGTTTATTTGAACTAACATGAGAGTGAGGAAGATGAAAACGATGACTCTTTCCTAATTGACAAGCATCATAAACAGTAGGAAAGGTATGTGAACTGACAAGGAAACGAAATTGAGACATAAGACGACGGAGGATGTGTTCATGAGGATGAGCCAAGCGACGATGCCAACCATGTAGAGTCGTGCTGGTGCCAAACAGTGCAGTGGGAGGAGTTCGGGCGGATGATGATGGTGTCTGGAGATGGTAGAGACCGTGATCAATAACCCCTCGAAGGAGGGGTGTGCCCTGTAGAGTCTTAAGAACACAATGGTCAATGTAAAATTCCATAAAAGTAGGGTTATCACGAATAAGTTTGGAAACAATGAGAAGGCTCTTAGTAAGTTTAGGAACAACAAGAATGTCTTTAAGGCAGATAGAATTAGACATAGTAGGTAAAATAGTAGAGCCATAATGCGAAATAAATAATTGGTTACCATTACCAACGAGGAGTTTGTCATCACTACGATACTCATCAGAGTGTCGAAGTACCAGGAAGGATCAACAACAGCAGATGGTGATGCATAGTTAGCTGACCGCTCAGAAGGACGAGACGGAAATTGGCGAGCCGGATAATCATTATAATTGTTATGATTAAAGCAATCAATGGCTGGGTGTCCCATCTTCCCACAAATCTTACACTGAGTGCGACGGCGAGACGTGCCAGAAGGGGCATCAGAGGAGCGGTTGTCATCACGTTGGTGGCTGTTGTTACGGCCACGAGAGTCACCGTGACGAGATGGCAAGTGGTTGTTACTGGAAGAATTATGGATATAAGCAACATTGGCCAAAGAAGTAGTGACCGAGGAGGGTAGTGGCGAGGGCAAGATGGCAGGCTGAGCGTGCCGCCTGGTTTCAAGAGCAAGCGGCTCCTCCTCCTAAAGAAGAAGGTCAATGAGTACATCCACATGAGCATCCTCTGCTTTCATCATGAAGGCAGTGACAAACGGACCATAAGAACTATCAAGGCCATTGAGAATGTGACCAACGAGATCTTCATTGGAAACAGGATGAAGATTTTCAGAGAGATCATCTGCAATACGCCATTTTTGCTCTACATACTCCTGGATAGATAAGGAGCCTTGCATCAGTGACTTTAGTTGATTTTTGAGGGCCATACAGCGAGCCCGCGTTTGAGCTTGGAACGTACGGTCAAGAGTGGACCAGGCCTCGTGCGCAGATGTGGTACGGATAACGAGTGCGAGGGCATGCTTAGTCAACGTGGATTAGAGCTAGAGAAGAACGAACTGATCGCGACGATGTTAGGCAGCAAAGTCCAGGTTAGGCTCCGGAGGCGTGGTGACGGTAGCACCCTGGGGTTGGAACTCGAGTTGAGGATTGTAGTACAGCACTGAGTCTTCCAAGTCAAACGCCTGGAGAGAGGCCAGAACAGTGTTGCGTCAGAGAGAAAAGTTATGGCGGTCAAGCTTGATGGTGATCGACGGGATCTGAAACTGGATCGGAGAAGGCGAGCTAGCGGCCAAGAGAAGCTGGCCGACAGCCTGAATGGCATTAGGGTTGGACATGGCCAAAGAGTTTTGTGTTTTAAGTGGAAAGTAACCCAGCGACTGATACCATATAATCACAAGAGAGGTTTTATGATTGATTTCACTGATATTCAATAATACATGAGTAAGAGTATTAATAGTTACAAGGGAGAGAAGAATCCTAATAATCCCGAAAGATATGGTGAATCAATCACTAACAACCAATCCTAGGGATTTGATTGATCAAAGTATGGAAAGATAATATTCACAAAATATTTACAAGATAATACAAGCAATCCTAGAGATTTGATTGACCAAGTATGGAAAGATAATATTATCCAAATATTTACGAGATAATAGCCAATAAGTCATAAGGCCGTTGGCAATTCAAAAAAAAAAAAAATTCCATGTGAAGTCTTATATTTTAAATAAATAAATAATTTTAACAAGTTTAGTTTGATATAAGATTATTAATTTGAAGAGATGTATTAAAGCTTAAACTAGCAAATACATTACATATCTAGAATTAGCCATTAATTGCATATCTTAGTCGTTGAAACTAAGATAATTCTTAGAAAAAATTAATTACTAGGATTTTTTCATCAAGTTCTGAAACTCACCGAAGACATCACAATATTTTTCTCATTAATAATATATATGATTAATCTTTTACCGTTATTATTATGTTAAACTTATTATATATCCAATAATATGGTTTGAATTTATTTTAGTTTCCTTCTTTTCTCTTAACATGCAGGAAAATTCTAAAATAAATACTAACCACCCTTTAAATGTTGATGAGATTTTTGTTGTGAAGTATTTATGGAAAAGTACATTAAATTATTTTTTATTTTTTGCAGGATCACTTGTCGCCATATTAATAGTTATGAAAAATATAACTTAAGTACTTATTTTAAAATGATCAAAACAAAACTAAAATGAACAAAGAACCAAAAGTAATGAATTAAAAAAATTATAGCAATATTTTACCAACTGCAACATTTATAAATATAATTTACAAAAAAATCATTAAAGTTAAAAGGCAATAATAATATTAAAGGTTGCATATTGCATTTAGCAACATTATTGAAATAAATAATTGTGAAAATTTTTTAGTGAAACTGAAAACACATGAATCACAAGCAATATAAATCAAGAAAACTCCAATATACATTTTAATTACTAGATATGCTGTACCATTTTTTTTAAATTGTAAAAACTCATTTTAAAATACTTAAAACTAAATAGAGACTAATCTTTTCTCGAACTTGTTTTGATTGTCACCTTTCTTTTTTAAATTTAAAGTGATTCTCTTGAATTTAAAATCAAATTGGTTTATTAATTTTTTTTGTTTTTCTTAAATAAAAAAATACATTATTAATATAAACGTAACCATACATTATTAAATTCAATTATGAACACTACAAAGATGGGTGGTGCTAATTTAATTTGATATTATAAGTTCCATAACAAAAAATAAATAGAAATTTCATCGTAATCCTAAATCTCATTAAAGTTGAAATTTTAATTTTTATTAGGATTACTTCGTCTATTTGAGCACATTTTAAAAGAAATCAAAGATCAAATAATAAACATAGAATTTTTATGTACCAAAATCCAAGTGGTCGCTATAATTTTTACAACCCCGATATAATTGAATTGCAAAAATTTTCTTTATAGCCACAATTAATTATAATTTAATTAATTTATAAACTTAAATATTTAACCTTTCTCTATCCCTCTGACCTTCTTTTCTACAGTTAGGTTCATACTAGTGCAGCTGTGCTGCCTTCAGCGAAGCTCATGGAAACTTATTTCATACACCATCAATCTTACACTGATTAAATGGTTCATGCTCTAACTAAAGAAAAAAAAAACTAGGAAAAAAAAAATTAAAACTTGCACTTCATATTTTATGTTGAAGGATTTATTAGAAAAATAAAAAAAATGAAAACATAAAAAAAATTGATTAATAACCACTACTTGGTGTAGTGGAATGTTATAAGAATGGTGAGTAGCTCATTACAAGAAAAACAACAATTAGCTTGGGACAATTCCCTAGCTAAAATGGTAAAATCCCTGGGTAATATTCATTAGCGAGGGTTTTGCTAGGGATTGACATCCCTTGGTAATAGCCTCGTGGGTAATAATTTACCCAGGAATTTTATAATCCTTTCCTAAAGAGCAACGAATTATTCCGTGGGTAAATAATAAATTCCCTTGGTAATTAATGTTAATCAATTCTCAACGACAAGGAATTTGCTTCGAAATATTTCCAAGGCAATCTCTAGGTAATTTAAATTAATTGATTCATCATAGACATGGAATTTGCTTCGAAACCTTTCCTGAGGAATCCCCGAGTAATTTTAGCAAGGTATTTTTCATAGGCAATCCGTTGCTAAATTTTCAAAATTTGAAATGTTAGATCCCTGGGTAATCCCTAGGTAATATTTACTAGGGATTGTTTCTTGGGTAATTCATTAGTATTTCCTAGCTAAATATACTTAGAGATTATTTCCTGTGTAATCCTTGGGTAGTAAAATTTGGAAAATATAATTATTCCTTGGGTAATCCCTTGCTAATATAAACAAAGTTTTAATTATTTATTTTAAAATTATATTATAAATTATAATACAAAAACCTATATTAAATCATTCATTTAGAATCAATAAATTTTAATACAATATGCTAAAAATAATAATTTCAAGCTATCATAATCAAGTATGAATTAAACATTGTCAAAGACATTAACATAAGTGCAAGCACACATAGCTAACATAAGTGGCAAGTACAAAAATTCAAAAAATATCACAAGCAAGCAACAAATACGAGAAATAAGCAACATAAGAACAACAACTACTAATTTGATAGAGTAGGATCAATATCTTCAGCATGACCTCCTTAATTTATTTGAGAAGGTGCTTGATTTTGAGATATAAGTAATTCTAGCATCCTCCTCATTTCAGCCATCTCTTGTCGAGTTTCTTGAAGCTCATGTTGATGTCGCTCATCTTGGACTTGTAGTTGATTACGCACAGATACTAACTCATTTTGTAAATCTTCATTATTTTGCATAGTAGATGTTGCAGTTGCGTTATTGGTATTTGACTTATAAAAGCATCCATAATAGGAAGATGCTTGAGAACCAAGACCATAGACTCTTCTTTTCTTCTCTCCACTAACAGCTTTAATATAAAGGGCCAATTCATCAACTGGAGTAGGTCCTGAGTTTGCTGATCCAAATTCTGTAGAAATTGCATGTTGTTTCAAGGTCAACATCTTATCCTACATTGAAGACAAATGTTAATAATACAGATTTAAAAGAAAAAATGAACAACTTGAATTAAAATGTCATGGGTCTTAGAAATTCTTACATTGATTGTTTTTGACTTGAGATCTGCAAAAGTTTTCGCATCATGTTTTTTAGTATGAGTATGCAAAAAAAGCTCATGTGGAGTGGCTTTCCGACCTAATTTAGATTCTTATAGCAATAACACATATTAAAATTTGTTAGCAACATGTAATACATGAATTTGCAAAATAAAATAAACACATCTCAATTTATTTAAAATCTTATATTTATACTTACAAGCTTCTTCCCATGCTCAACATTAGATATTGATCCTCCTATATGGCAAGATGGCCTAGCAACACTAGGTCGATTTTTAGAATTTATCTCTTGTTTCTTCTTGAATGCAAGCCTATTCTAGAAAGCTTTCCAATGCTTGTACTCTTCCTCACTCAGATACTCCGTCTTTATTGTTGCATCCCTTATATCCGTCAAAAAATCACTATATCACTGTGAGGCTTTCAAAACCCAAACTTCTTTTACTTGTGTCTTTAATGAAGAATCCCAAATAAAGTGTTTCTACATAAGATAAAAAAATATTTCAATGTTCAAAACAAGTAAAAATAAAACAAACAAACAAATAAATTAGAAATGATAATTAATGATACCCGAAATTCTTCAAAATAAAAGTCTCTTATAGGTTGTGTTACTATCTTCCATGTGTATTCTTCAAAGTCAACTTTTTCCTTAAACTTTTTTGTGATTGTCCGTGCACATTTGCTAGATGGTTCTAACCTGCCATAGTTTAAGTAAAAAACAAGCAATACATAATACACATAACAAATACTATGATTATCAAATTGTAAATACTTACAATCCATTCACAACCGTGATACGCAACCTCCCATTAATGGTTGAAGCATCTTGTGTGCTACAATAGTTTGCTTGAGTATCACTAATAGCTACAACATTTTGATTGGATTGTTGAGATTCAATATTATTCACTATTTCCTCAACACTTGGAATATTGGCATTTGAAAATGGTGCACTATTAGCATTGCTTGATCCTTCAATGTTTGAATGAGCATGAGAAGTGCGGCCTCCAATCCTTCCACCTCTTAATTTGGTCCTTTCTTTACCCCTAGTCATATCTATAAAATTATAGAAATATAATTAGTTGATAAGAAAATCAGTTAATATATATAAATAATACATGATATAAATAAACTAAAACAATGTTTTTTTGACAAAAGTAATATACATTAGCAAAAGAAAACTAACAATGTACAATAATCATAACTTGAATAAAATTGCAAATCAACTACTATAATATATAAAACATATTGCAACTGCTCACCAATCTAGCAAGAAAACTAATGATTACAACTCATTATCATCGGATATATATATATATTCATCTTCATCATCTTCTGATTTGTCTTTAGTTTCATAATCTATTTTCAATTTCATCTTCCTGTATGTCATCATGGCTATTGTCAACCTCCATAGAACCTTCATTTGAATAATTTAGAGGTCTCGGTATATCATCGGCATTGTCAATGGAGTGCTCTTCGATTTCATCTTCTTGGAATGCCAAATTTGCTATTGGAGCATCAACAACTTGTCTTGGCTTAATTTTGCATACATCCCACCAATTATCCTTGTCACATTTCATGCTTGGATAAGATGTATAATATACTTGTGTTGCTTGTGTAGATAAAATGGAAGGTTCATCCTTGTTAAAGCTTCTTTTGTGATTGATATCCACCAGATTGTAATCCTTATGTATCTTCATCCCAATATTTAGAGTTGAATCAAACCAATCACACTTGAACAATGCAGTCCTTTTTATTGGAAGTGCTGGACAATCTAATTGTACAATCTCCATCAAATGACCATAATAATCATATGATGTTGCACTGTACTTAGAACTCTTTACAAAGACTCAACTATTAATTGCCATTCTTCTTGAACCATGCTCAATTGTGTGGAATTTATACCCTTTGATGAAATACATTGGATAAGTCATCACAACTTTTAAGGCCCACTTGCGAGATCCTTCTTCATTTGATTTGTCACATTATTATTAGGATCCCATACCTACACAATAAGATGGAATGTTAATATTAATAGGCAAGAAATCAATATATTGGGATTGATAAATAAGAAGACTAAGTAAAGGTTAAGACTTACATAAATCCTAAACCAGTTAGAAAATTTATTTTCCAATTTATCATCAACTTGTGCATTAGTTATATTTGGTGTATTTTCCACCACTTCTTCCACAAATATCCTTCAAAGGCGAAACCACATGGGTTAAAAAAAATGAGGGTAAAGGTTTACGTTCTAATTAAATCGAAATAGAGAAGCATACTTGACATATTGTTGAACCTCATCACAATTTAGTAAGACGTAAGTTTGAGCTTGATGGTACTCTTTATCAATCAAATGCATTGATTTTGCTTGTCCATATGGTCGACCAGGAAAACTGAATTTTGAAAGAAGATATTCAGATGTTTCAACCTCTCCTCCATCATCATTAGGAGGTACTTTTCTTATCTTTGTGTTCACATGAGGCTCAAAGTAATATGAACAAAAAGTTGATGCTTCTTCAACTAAGTACGCATTACAAATTGAACCTTCAACCTTCGCATTGTTAGTTACTTTTTTCTTTAAATGACGTAAGAACCTAAATTATGAATAAGAATAGTTATATCAAATTGGAAAAATGGACGATAAACAAAGTCATATTTGCTGAATTCATATTAAAGTTTACCTCTCAAATGGGTACATCCAACCATATTGCACTGGTTCTGCTATCCTTGCTTCATATGGTAAGTAAATTGGAAGATGTTCCATTGAGTTAAAGAAACCTGGAGGGAATATATGCTCCAACTTGCATAATATTACAGTAATCTCTTCCATAAGTCTATTCATGTCTTCCACTCTAATTGTAGAACAAGTAAGGTCTTTGAAAAATAGGCTTAACTCTGTCAAAACCTTCCATATCGACAATGGTAATAACTCACGAAAGGCTATAGGAATTAACCTTTGCGTGAATACATGGCAATCATGGCTTTTAATTCCATAGATCTTATACTTGCACATATCAACACACCTTGCCATATTTGAAACATACCCATCCGAAAACCGAAGTTGACTTAACCATTTACAAACAACTTTTGTTTCCTTCTTACTTAAGCTATAACAAGCTTTAGGATATTCCCCGCTCGCTTCATTTTTTTCCAATTCTTTACGCTTACAATATATTTTCACATCCTCTCTTGCTTTTGTGTTATCTTTGATTTTGCCTTCCACATCCATCACAATGTCAAACACATTTTTAAAAATATTTTTTTAATATGCATGACATCAAGATTATGACGGATGAGATTAGTACTCCAATAAGGCAAATCCCAAAATATGCTACGCTTATGCCATCCACTTGACTTACAAATAGGAGCATTCCAATATTCAGAACCAACTACTATTATTTTCTTCAATTTTAAGTCTTCGGTTTGTTTCAAAATTTGATGCCCAAAAAAAAAATAGATGGAGATGGAGACTCTTCAATATTGTTCTTTGGGAAGTCATTTTTGTTTCTTCTGAAAGGATGATGTGTAGGTAGGAATTGCCGATGAAAATCAAACTATGAAACTTTACCACCATTAACAAGGTTAAAAGACTTTGATTTATCCATATAGCATGGACAAGCTTTTTTGCCTACTATACTCCATCCTGATAGCATTGCAAAAGCTGGGAAGTCACTAATGGTCCACATGAGTGTAGCTCTCATCTGAAAAATTTTGTTTCTTGGACACATCATATGTCTGTACTCCAACATTCCACAAATATTTTAACTTTTCTATTAATGGTTGCAAGTACACATCTAACTTTTGCTTTGGGTTTTTCGGGCCAGGTATAATAACAGTTAAAAACATATAAGGGTCCTTCATGCACATCCACGGTACAAATTGTATGGTGTGATAATAACATGCCAACAAGAATATTGCTTGCCTGATTGTCCAAATGGTTGAAACCCATCAATAGACAACCCAAGTCTTACATTTCAAGCCTCTGATGAGAAAAAAAAGGATGTATCTGATCAAAATGCTTCCATGCTTCGGCCTCAGAAGGATCGCAAAGCACGCCATCTTTTTTATCATGCTCTTTGTGCCACCTCATATCCTTTGCTGCCACCTTTAAAGCATACAATCTTTGTAGCCTAGGTGTTAGAGAAAAATAATACATCTTCTGATTCGGTGAATTATCTTTGTGATTTCCTATGGCTTTCATCCCACTTTTATATCGAGCGTGGTTACAAACCTCGTAACTTCTTCTATCACTATCCTCACCCTAATATAACATACATCCATGTATGTAATAATGGATTTTCTCACGTGGAAGACCCAAGCCTGCAATAAACTTCTTTGTATTATAGAAGTCATCAACCAACTTATTATTAGCTGGTAATGCCTCTTTTATAAACTCCAATACAACATCATAATACCTCTCTGACATTTGAAAGATTTTATTGTTAATAATATTGCAACGGCAGATAATTGGGTGTGCGATTCACATCCAAACCATAAAGGTTCTTCTGCTGTATGAAGCATGTTATACAATTTTTTAGTTGTGGGGTTTGGTATTTCCTCTTCATTTGCATCATAATACGGATCAATGTTAGGACCAATTACATCAATAATCATGTCCCTGTATGAACTTGATCCTTCCACACCTTGCGATCTCGAAGAGTTGTATTGAGTTTCAATACAATTTGCATATAGTAATGGTTCCCTATGACATGCCCACTGATGATAATCTCGAATAAACCCATTCTTCAAAAGGTACAGCTTCACATTATCAACCACTTCAAACCTTCAATTTTGACACTTACAACAAGGGTATCTTATTTTATCACCATCCATGTGTAAGTCTATCATTCATTCAATCCCAATTAGTCCCCATCTATATTCTGATAACATAAAAGAACAATCAATTTTCTATTAGTAACACGTGCCTATAGAATAAAAATATACTCAAAACACATACAATAAAAATGAAAATTAATTAATTTCCTTGTGACATGTGCATTGGCTAACTAATTCATTATAGGTTTTTTTTTTGCCTTTAAATTGTTGTTGTCGTTTTAAAGGGTCTTCAGTTAATTACTAGTTAGGTTTTGTGTCTTGAATAAGATTGATAAGCCCCAAGTGAGAACTATATTTTGTTTGTCAGATTAAAAGGCATGTTTTAGTGATAATAACAATAATAATAATAATAATAATAATAATAATAATAATAATAATAATAATAATAATAATAATAAGCTTATGAAACTCTCTTGTGGATATGCTTCAACTTATGAGCTTCTATATGTGACTACGTACTCCTATATATACATAGCTATTAATGTATATTGATGAACCGCTCATTTTATTCAAAATATCTTTATGCAAACAGTTTTTTTTTATTGAATATAATCATACTTTTAATATTGTTATATAGTTAGTTATTGTAAATTTTCCACAAATAAATGCATGAGAGTATTAACCTAGATCTATATATACATACTAATATTTATTAATTTAATTACTCGAGATGGAATTACTAGAGGAATGATTTTTTTCTTGAACATTAACAAGAAAGTAAATATTTAATGAATATGGGAACTTGCCAATATTCATAGCTACTGGTCCAAGTAGCTATGAATATTAATCTATATATTAATAAGAAAAGGATCTCATTTTCCATTTATGCATGTGTTAGCCTTGTCAGACTTACTGTCTACCAAACTTATTGGCAACATTTATCGAAGTCACTATACAGGAGGTACGTGATACTTTATTTTCTTTTCCTTCTGGTAAGAGTCCCGGTCCGGACGGTTTTAACGTGGAGTTTTACTGTTTCTACTGGAATGATATTGGCGAAAGTATTTTTGATGTTATCAGGTACTACTTTGTGCACTCAGTTATGCCTAATACTTGGGGTAGGACTTACATCACTTTGATTCCTAAGAAATCTAATCCCAAGTATGCTTCTGATTATAGGCCCATTTCTCTCTGTAATGTGTGTTATAAAATTATTTCGAAAATTCTGGCTAACCGTCTTAGAAGCATTCTCCCTAGTCTGATTGGCCGGGAACAATGTGGCTTTGTGAATGGTCGTACCCCTTTTGATAACATTATTACCCTTCAAGAAGTGGCCCATTCGATGGATAATGATCTTTGTTTCCCCCCTAGGATGTTGATTAAGTTGGATATTGAAAAAGCTTATGATTCTCTGAGTTGGAATGCAATTCTTGCAACCCTTGCTAGAATGAATTTCCTTGGTAGCTGGATCAGTTGGATCAAAGTCTGTATTAGTAAAGTTTCCATTGCTCTTCTGATTAATAAATCCCCCACCAATTGGATTTTTCCTGAGAGGGGTATCCGACAAGGAGACCCTATCTCTCCTTACCTTTTTATCCTTGTTGCCCAAAACCTTACTTCCATCCTGAACTTTGCTAAGAGAAACAACATGATCCCTGGGTTTAATCGCCTTCTTAGTAACAATTTCAACCATTTAATGTATGCTGATGATCTCATCCTTATTTCTCAGGCTTCTAGAAAAATAGCTCATAATGTGAAACTCTGCCTCTCTATTTATAGAAGCTTGACAGGGCAAAAAGTTAATGAGTCTAAATCTGAAGTCATTTTTCCTAGCCGGTTCAATAAAAGGGTTAGTAAAAGTATTTGTAATATTCTTGGTTTCAAAAGTGGGTCTTTTCCGTTTACTTACTTGGGTATCCTCATCTCTCCTAAGAAATTGGCACTCTCTTATTTTTCCAACATGGTAAATAAGATTGAGAAGTCAATCTCTTTTTGGAAGAGGTCTAGGATTTCCCCAGCTGGTAAGGCCATCCTTATTAATTCAGCTATCATGTCTACTCCTCTTTACTACCTGTCAGCCTACCCTGTTCCTGATTCGGTTCTTGATCGTATTGTGAAAGCTGCCAGGGCTTTCTTCTGGTCTAAGGATTGTAATCGAAAAGGCATGAACTCAGTAGGGTGGAATGAGATAACACTTAATCGTTCTGAGGGGGGTCTATCTATTCGTAATCTGGGGCTGTCTAAGACATCCCTTATGGCAAAAAATGTGGTTAGTAACATTAATCAGAAGGATGTTTGGTGGGTTGATATTTTGAAACTCAAATATGGGAAGTTCAATATCTGGGAGAATAAAATTCCTGCTAAATGCTCTTGGTTTTACAGAGGTTTGTGCCGTACTGCTCATATTAAACCCATTCTCTGGATTAAAACATTTAATCCTTCCTGTACTTCCTTTCTGAAAGATCCTTGGTACTTTGAAATTCCCTTAGATTTAAAGCCAACCTTCCTTAACATGGACATTGATTATAACTTGGTCTGTTTTGATGATATTATTAATGGTAGTAACTGGAATTTAGCAGCCTTGCATGATATCTTTGGTCTGTACCTTAATGATACTACTATTTCCACAGTCATTTTGATTATGATTGTGGAAATCAATGGGTCTGGTTTCCTAAATCTAAAGGTTTCAAAGTGTCTACTCTGGTTTACTCTTATTTCAGTCAGATTAATAAGGTTCAAAATTCCTGGGTTGGGTGGGATAACTTGTGGCGTCTCAAAGTGGCTCCTAGAGTTAAACATTTTATGTGGCTCAATTTCCATAATGTTGTGAAAATGCATGAATATCTTTATCGGTTGAACTCGGGCCCTCAATCTTATTGCAGCTTCTGTAATTTACAAGTTGAAACTGTAGAGCATTCGTTTCATACATGTACTAAGACTCAGTGGATCTGGAATATGGTTAGTAGTGGATCAGGAGGCCAGTGAGCTTGGGGAATTCTATTTCTTCAGGTCTCTGGCTTTGTAAAGAATACTCTGGCAACGATCTCTATACTCAATCTATTATTGCCTCAGTTGTTTGGTTCATATGGAAGGCTAGATGCAAAAAAGTTTTTAGTAATGAACCGGTGAATTATCAAAGAATTGCTACCTAAGCTATTCGGCATGTCAGGGAGTTCTTCATCTCTTCTTCTTCTCAGTGTCTGAGAAATACTATGAGAATGAATTTTGCTTATTCTGATAGCCCTATTTTACTTTTTGATGCTGTATTGAATGGTAATATCTTGGTGGCAGGTATTGGTTTTATAATTATTGATCATCAGAATAATTTCTTTGGTGCTGCCACTTGTAGTTTCCCTGCAGAGTCGGTCATGGATGCTCAGGCCAAAGCTTTGGGTTTAGCCATAGAGTGCGGGGCTAGCTGGAAGATGAACATCAGAACCATCCTATCATCAAACGGGGAATTGGTTAAAGTTGTCAAGCAAGGTGCTTCTGCTGAAGCTTGGAGAATGAATGAGTTAATCTCTGGAATCCTTGATCAATCAACCCTGATGGGAAATCCCAGTCTGGTAGAGATCCCCATTGCCTGGAATCAGATAGCGTCCTCAATTGCCTTACATGGGATTTCTCACCATGAGCTTTCCTTGTTTCATCAAGGTATGGATCTGCCTTGTTGGCTCATGAAGGGTCTCAGAAGGTTTGGTATTGTTTTCTAGTTTTTATCTTCTTAGTGTTTTGTTTCTTTTGTTTTTGTAGTGTCTTGTTGTAATTTGTTTCATCTTTCGCTTTTGGGTTGTACTTAAGACTGTGTAAACCTTTTTTATTATTAATAAAATAAGCTCTAAGAGCTCTTCCCCTCAAAAAAAAAAAACATTTATCGAAGCCCAGATATGGGAGATTCAATTGACTTCTGTGTGCATGTTGCCACCCTGGTACAGAAGCTTGCCATCATGAGAGATAGGATAAAGAGGTAAAAGCAATTTATATGAATGTTTTGAACCAAAAGCTCATATGTCTGTGTAAACAATTTGAATAAAAATAATAACATAGATCAATAAAAGCTAACAAGTGCTCTAAGCCTCAACATGTACCTAACAATACAAAGGAAAACACATCAATGCAACAAATAATCATGTTGATACAAAATAACAGAATAATAGCCAAATAAAGTTAATGAAAGCCAAAATCAATGATGCTCACACTAAGTTTGTCAAAATGAAAACTAATAAGAACACATCTTATAGACCATGCAACAAAAACATAACTGTGGCAAATAAAACATGGTAAAACAAGAACACAAAGCAAAACCTAACCAAAGATCTTAGTATGGTTCTTAGAAGAATAAAATAATCATTGAAAAAGAATCAGCATTCAGAGACCAATCTACTCATGCAGCGTCATACATTTATCACCAACATGTATGCATTGATCCAAGTAAAACTTATACAAAGCATATAAAGTATATTAACCATTAAGAGAAATACTAGACTCAAACAAACAAAATAGACTTAAAACTAAAAGGAAGCAATAACAAAACATACATTTCTACCGATTTAAAGTAAAATCCTAGTATATTATGCAAAGACAAGTTAATATTCGTTATACCTGATTCTTTCCAGTGGTTGCTTTAGGCTTGAGATCCTACACAATGGACTTGCTCTCCATGTCCCAGATCTTGACACTGACCTCAGTAGTAGCACAAAGCCAGTATCTGTTAGGGCTGAAACATAGGGAGTGGATGATGGCTCCAGCCTCAAGCAACAAATATAATGTAGAACATAGAAGCATCAACATGAAGGATACCAAGATCAAGAGAAGTAAAGGGTACAGACTGAGATCACTGGAGAGGATAAGGAATGGCGGCGAGATCACCTGCATGAGGCCCACAACCACCCTGACAGTTATCATCAATAGAACACAAGAAATTGGATTCACGATTTGATTCCAAGATATCTACAAGATCAAGTATGAATTATAGGGATCATAAGAGATTTTTACCCTCAATATTTGAAAACCCTAGCTTTGATTCGTAGGAGATTGAAGGAGAAGAGTTGAAGAGATCACCATATGATAGATTGTGGGCATGTGATGGCGGGGTGGCGCTGGCAAAGGTGGCAGAGGGGATGGGAGGCACCGGTGGAGGTTGGGAGAGCTGTGGTGGAGGTTGCAGAAGGAGTGTGGGGTGAAGGTGGCAAAGGTTGCAGAGGGTTCTTTATGACTCAGAGGAAGAGATAGGTTTTGATTAATGGGTTCTTTTTTATATATATTTTTTTATATTAATGGGTCCATGCCTCTTTACTTCAATGATGCCAAGCCAAACAAGCTTTGCTTTTTCATGATTTCATCATTGTTTTTAAGCCAACAAGTATCATGTATGTATGTATGTATACATCTTAAATGAATGGGATTGATTTACGAAATTTATCTTTATTTACTTTTTGTTTATCACTTATGTGAATATTCAACCTGCTTGTTAACAAAATTATAAGAATATACTGGTAATATTATAATATTTTATAAAAGAAAATATAGTGCACTGTAATTTCAATCTATACTCCAGACAATTTTTATAGCAATTTAAATATGTATATTATGTGTATAGATTGGGATTATAATGAACTACAATTAATCATATCAAAAATAAAAATTATAAGATATATATATATATATATATATATATATATATATATATATATATATATATATATATATATATATATATATATATATATATAATGTTTGCTTCTATTAATCATCATCATTTGGTTGGAATGTTGGGCCTCAACCAACAGGACCCTTTTATATTTTTCACAACATTTCCTGGATGCATAAAGCCTACCTTTTTATAATATTTTTCACAATATTTAATGGTTTCATAAACCATCCAATAGAAAAGAAAACCTACATGGAACGGGTGAAAAGGATGAGTCTCCTCCGAGACCTCTGGGGCGGCGCTGGCGGCGGTGCTAGTGGCGGTACGGGCGGTGGAGAGGACTGCGGAGCAGGTGGCGCCTCGGGAGGTGATGGCGAGACTCGTGACGATGGTGGTGACCAGGAAGGAAAGCGTTCTTCCAAACCGGATGGGAGCAGCGCAGCTGGCATGACCTATGCACAAGTTGTTAGCTCCTCATCGTCTGATGATGGTGGAGCCCGGAGAGTGACTGCAGGTTATTATTTCTCGCCGCATCACAGGACAACAAAGCTCGCGGGGACTAAATGGTCGAGATCGCCGAAGGAGAAGCTTTGTGGTCGTTGCTTCCATTCTTTTCATGCTACGGCAGAGTGTAGGCACCAGGTTGTCTGCCTCCGTTGCTTTGGCGTCGGTCATCTTGCTGCTAGGTGCTCGGTCGAGCTGCCGAGGAGTCCTCGCCGGAAACGCAACGTCCGCTCTAAGCTGATGGAATCGGTGAAGGCTTCTCGCGAGCAAGTTCGACCAAGAGATTCTTCAGATGAATTCACTTTTGAAGCAGATGTGCAGCGATCTTGGATGAGTTCAAATAGGAGGGGCCGTCTAGCAGTCTCTCTCCCTCTCTCGCCGGATGTTGTTGCTACCCGTGAGGAGCTGGAGAAAGTTACTGTTCTATCCTTGGTCTCCGGCTAAGTGAACGAATCTAGCATCCTGGACATTGCACCGTCTCTCGTGAACAGGTCACTTGTTGGTCCTATCACTTCGTTTAACAAATGCTCATTTTTTATTCCCCTCGCTAATTGCTCGGAGGTTAAAGAGGTGAGAAAATTGGGCACCTTAGCGGCTAGTACTATAGACGGACCTTGCACGGTAAAATTCACCCCCTGGTCGGCCGAACTAAGGGCAGACAGGAGAGCTTCGGGCACAGGTCAATGGATGAATCTTTGGAATCTGCCTTTCCATGCGTGGTCATGGAATGTCATCGTGGATGTTCTGAAACCAATTAGGGGCCTAGTTGCGCTCTCTCAAGCTACTCAACCTCATAAAAGATTTGTCACGGCGTTGGTGAGAAGACGTTTTGGTATTTCTCTTCCGTTAGAGCTGGATCTTAGCTTGGGGATGCGAAAGTACACCATCATCATCACCGGCGATCATGACGCCTTTCCGGTTTTTCGGCGGGACCTAGGTAAGTAAGTCTTGTCCTTGCTGCAGGCTGGTGTTGCACTGGAGGATAGAGGTCCTACCCTCAATGCTCCTACAGAGAAGAAGAGAGGAAAACAGAAGACGGTGGAAATGCGCGATGGCCCAGCTGGTGATCCGACAGTGGAATGACCTGCCACCCACGATAACCCTGCGAGGGAGATAGGCAAGTAACTTCTGAGTGCTAGAACTTCATCCAGGAGTGTAAGGGATGCGGTGGAGCTTGGCTCCCGCACCACCCGTAACAAGGAGGAAGACGGTGTGGCAGTGATAAAGCCTTGCTCTCACGGCGGTGGTGGAGAGGTTTCTATTGGAAACGGTTTATC
The DNA here is from genome assembly GCA_020875875.1 of Dioscorea alata. NCBI lineage: Eukaryota > Viridiplantae > Streptophyta > Magnoliopsida > Dioscoreales > Dioscoreaceae > Dioscorea > Dioscorea alata. The sequence continues at coordinate 2,585,619 of CM037020.1, forward strand.
GGATCGTACCGACGGTCCAAAGGCTATTCTCGGCGGTCTGATCTAGGTGCTGAGGGGGTGGTTTTGGCTCGGTCTTCCAAGTAGGTCTGCGATGATCGTAAGAGATTAGGTGTGTCACGGGACTCAAGACCTATATCTGTCAATAAGTGGGTGGTTCGGAATTCACAGGGTCTGAGACTTACGAAGGCTGCTGACGTGGCGAGTTTGCATGGCTCTTTTAGATCGTCCGAGGTTGCGTCTGGTGTGATGGTGGCTGGTAATTGCACGAGGGAAAGACATATGGAGAGGGCTGATGTGTGTTGGGCGAAAGTCAATGAGGTCCTGGATCCGATAATGGCCCAAGATCATCACCCATGCAATTTGGATGCACTCCAAGGTGACCCGGTCTTGTTATGTGATGCGGGTCACATAGAGTAAGTTGGGAAGCACTCATTTTTGGGCCAGTTAAACCCGGCTGTGTTAGCTGCGAATGAACCAGAGATGGATCTGATTTTGGATGGCAAGGATGGGCCTTTGTTGAAGCCTGTTATTGAGCATGTTGGTGGGCCGAATCTGTTACCATTGAGGGGGCCTGTTGGTGAGTTAGTGGTCAGCTCTGTTGATGGGCCTTTGAGGGAGCCGGTGGATTGCCTTATTGACGGGCCTATTTTGGCTAAGGTTGGTAGCGTTGGAGGGGCTCATTGAGATGTGGAGCTATTAGGAGAGGTTCTTGGAAATGGGCCGAATATTGCTATTGGGTTATGTTCGGAATCAGTTACAATTCAAGGCCAATTTAAGCAGATGGAGCTTTCGGGGACTGATTTCGCATCAGTTAACTTTGGAGATGGGAATGTGATGCCCAATTGGGCGCCTCTACCTGGCTTCATGTGGTAGTTCTTAGCTGGTATCTGGGCCCTTGCTCCTATGTTGAAGGCTTCTTCCGAAGGCGATGGGGGAATCTCGAAGGTCTCTAATGTGAGGGAGGATTCTGATACTATCTCTATTGTCTAAGGATCAGAGGGGAGTGGCGAAAATTCGAACGATTCGGTGGCTGAGTTCGAACTGAAAATCCGAGAGCTTCTTCCAGACTTAGCCCGGGATAATGACAAGGCCCACGCAGATCAAGCCACTAGGAATAGGCGCAGCGGGAGACCAAAGAAGCCTTCCACTAGGTTTAATGAAGATGCTGGTTTCCTTCCTGAACCACCAAGGTCCTCTAAGAAGAAAATTCAGCAGTGTGAAGCAGCGGAAGGTACTTCTTCCAAACCTCTCTTTTTTTCGGATTGGACTGATGCTCAATTGTCGAATTACTGTGATGCATGTGGCATTTCTTTTACTGATTCTGTTTCTGAATACTTCAATCATTTACACTTGTTAGAGCATTCTCGCTCTGAGTTGGCATTAAAACCGGCGGAGACCTTGGGGGAGGTCCGCGAGAACTAATATTTTTTATAAATATTATTACTTGGAATGTTAGGGGACTAGGGAGACCGGCTAAGCGGTTTCTAGTTAGAAACGTTTTGAATCTGCATTATGCAGACACCTGCTGTTTGCAAGAGTTGAAACTGGATAGTATTTCTTTAACTACTTGGAGAGAAATCGGGGGATCCCGTTTAGACCAATTTACCTTCTTGCCTGCAAAAGGTACTGTGGGAGGGATTATCATTGGTTGGAATAGTGGCAATTTGGTTGGTACGCTTATTAAGACGGGTTCCTTCTCTCTTACTGTGGAATTTTGGTCCAAACGAGACAATTTAATTTGGCGTTGTACCTCAGTTTATGGTCCTAATGTGCGCTCGCTTAAGCCGGCCTTCTTGGATGAACTCCGGGAGATTGAGGGGCCAAGTAACATTCCTTGAGTAATCTGTGGGGATTTTAGTGCCATTTTTTATTGGGAAGACAAAAACTCGGGTGCCCGTCATCTCGAGGATATTCGACGGGCCAATGAATTCAAGAATAATCTGTGTCTTCTTGAGCCTCCAGCTGCAGGCAGAAGATTCACCTGGTCTAACTGTCAAGCGGAACTGATTTGGGTTAAGCTTGACAGATTCTTGATGAACCAAGCTTAGGTGGTGCATTTCCCAAAACTATTGCAGAATTGCATTCCTCGGCTTGGTTCGGATCATGTTCCCATTCGCCTGGAAGTTGGCCACTATGTGAGCAGACCTAGACTGTTCCATTTTGAATAGGTGTGGATGACTACGAAGGGGTTCTCTGAGCTGATTGCTCACTGGTGGTCAGAGGTGACGCCAACTGGCTGTGGGGCATTTGTTTTAGGGAAAAAGCTATCTTTTTTGCGCAACCATTTGTGTGTTTGGGCTAAACACAGTTTTGGATCGATTAAGCTAAAAAAAAACAGGCCTTACTGCTTGATCTCGACGTGCTTGACATTGCCAAAGAAACGAGGACTCTCTTACAGAATGAAGTGCGCGATGAGCAGGACATCTTGGATAGATTAAAGGTAATCTTGGAAGCAAGAGGAAATCTACTGGAAGCAGAGATCTAAGTCTCAATGGCTGAAGAGGGGGGATGAAAATACAAAGTTTTTCCATGCTATGGCCAATGGAAGGAAAAATAGGAACTTTATCCCTGTAATTAACCACAATGGGGTTGTGTGTGAGGACTCACGTGATATTGGTAATGTCTTCCGAGCACTCTTCCAACAACAATTTGGCCAAGTTAGACCTTTGAGGTTTAAAGTTGACCTCCGCAAGCTCCTAGAGCATAAGTGTCCTATTGACCTTGGCCATCTTAACAGACCTTTCACGCCAGAAGAAATCCAGTCTACTATCTTTGACTTAGGTGGGGATAAGGCACCGGGTCCCGATGGCTTCCCTATTGACTTTTTCAAAAATTATTGGGAAGTGGTTAAAGGTGATGTTTTTCAACTCTACAATGACTTTTACAACGGAAGTGCCAACTTAGAGAAAATCAATTGGGCCAGTATTGCCTTAATTCCTAAAGTCGATTCCCCTTCGACAACTTCAGATTATCGGCCAATTAGTCTCATAAATTCCTTACTGGAGATCCTTTCTAAGATCTTGGCCTCTCGATTAAGCAAAGTGATTGGTTCCTTGGTTGACACGGAGCACTCGACTTTCATTAAGGGGAGAAGCATTTTAGATAATATCGCTACTGCAGAGGAACTCATCTTCAACATTCATAAACGGAGGCTGCCGGGCCTTATTCTGAAAGTTGATTTCGCTAAAGCTTTTGATACGGTGGATTGGGACTTCCTCCTCGACTTACTGATAGCTAGAGGCTTTGGACCTAAGTGGGTTAGCTGGATCCGGGCAATCTTAGTGTCCTCGAAGGCCAACATCCTTGTTAATGGATCGCAGGGGTTTGCGACAGGGGTTTGCGACATGGAGACCCACTTTCACCATTATTATTTGTGCTGGTCTCGGATGTGCTAAGTGCAATGTTTAAGCATGCTCTTCTACTCCTGACCACGGGTGATTTGGGCTAAGTGCAATGTTTGCGACAGGGGTTTGCGACATGGAGACCCACTTTCACCATTATTATTTGTGCTATGTGCAAAGTTTTGATCGGGGTGCCTTTGGGTGATTTGGGCAGTAGATGCAACCTTCATTACGCGGATGATCTTCTACTCCTGACCACAGGTGGGATTGAGGACCTTAGGATTGTTAAACTAATACTTTACATCTTTGAAGGTATGTCGGGCTTGGAGATTAATTTTGCAAAGACTTGCCTTTATTCGACTAACTCGGGAATGTACCCACCTGCGGATACGGCTACAACTCTGAACTGGCAAGTGGGTCTGCTCCCGATCACTTACCTAGGTATCCCTATTGCGGTGAAGAGGCCTCGGAAACAGGATTGGGAAGGTCTAATTCAAAAAGTGCGGGGGCGACTCTCATCTTGGAAAGCTAAGCAGCTTTCTTTGGGTGGTCGTCTTACCCTAGTCAACGCCGTTTTATCTGTAGTGCCGACTTACTGGATGTCCATTTTCAAACTACCGTGTTGGGTAATCAAAAACCTGGATCGCATCCGTCGGGACTTTTGGTGGTCTGGCCCAGACATTGATCATCCCAAATGTAGGCTGGTTGGATGGAAATCCTTATGCAGACCTAGAGATTAGGGGGCTGGGGAATCCTGGACCTGAACAATTTCAACTTGGCGCTGTTGGGTAAATGGTGGTGGAAGTTTGCCTTGGATTCTGACTGGGGCGTTGCGAGCATTGTGCAATTCAACTATGGTATATCTAGGTGGAATCTTTCACCCAAGATAACGGGCAGGATCTCCTTTTTTTTGGAAGGGAGTCTCTGGTTGTCTTCCGGCTTTCAGGAGCTGTATTCTTCACAACGTTCACTCTGGCGCTTCAACTCTCTTTTGGAAAGATCGCTGGGTCAATGGTGTGGCCCCTATGTACTTGTGGCCGGAGTTGTTTCATTCCAACCCTCATCAAGATGGTACGGTGCATGACCTCACTTATATTTTAGATAGTCATCCCTTTGCGTCTCAGGTGGACAATCATATAGCCAGAAACCTTCTAAGTTCTTCTAACCCTGCTAGAGATGATACGAAGATGTGGTATTTAAATAGAAATGGTACTTTCACTGTCAAATCATTCTACATTTTCCTTAACGATGGTGGAATCCGTTGTCCGGTGGCGAAGTTCTTCTGGCGAAGCCCTTGCCCGCGAAAAATTAGCCTCTTCAACTGGCTTGTTTGGAAGAACAAGATTCTTTCTTTGGAGAACCTTGCTATTAGAAGATGTAACAGACTCCCTACTGCAACTTGTGTTCTATGTCATTCAGGGATTGAAACGGTGGACCATCTCTTTCTAAGTTGCCCGGTTGCCAGGCGCGTTTGGGAACATTTTGTTTGTATTGTTCAGATCCCTGATCCAGCTAGCCTAATTTGCAATACCTGGGAGACTTGGAGATCAGGGGTGTATCCGACCCATCGTGCTTTCTGTGATTTATTTGTGAAAGCTCTTGTGTGGAATGTGTGGCTTGTTAGAAATGATATCATTTTCAATGCTAAAATTATCCCTGTACAAGCCATTATTATGAGTATTGACCGTATGCTTCTGTCCTGGTACTCAAATTGTGCAGATGGCATCAAGACTCACATGGAGGAGCCCATGAAGAGCATTAGAAGGAGTATGGAATTCTTTGGTGCCCGTTCTGCGAGTGAGCTAGAGATATCCGCCGAGGAGGCACCGCTTACATCAACGGAGTAGCTTGCAGTTTTTTATCGGCTCTGAGGAAGCCTGTTCCTCATGTTCTTCTGCTGTTCTTTGACTTTTGCTTGAGCAGTGTGCACCACATCTAGTGGTTAACTTCTCTTTTGATGTACTGGTCTTTGTTCCTTTTTTCAATTTTTTAATTTAGTGATTTATCCACCTTTTCAAAACAAAAAAAAAACCTACACGGAAATATATAAAGAAAGAGATTCTTTTATAAATGCAATAAATATCAGTTAATTTGGATCTCAATTATATTAAAAAAATATTGAAAAATCAGAGATATATTTTAAATAAATTAAAGTAGATAATGAGATTATATTTCAATGCATACGGATATAATTTAAATAAAATAAAGTAGATAATCAGTGATATTCTTTTACGATTTGAAGTCCTAGTTTATTATAAATATAATAAATAATAATTTTGTATGTTTTGTTGTTGAATTTGGAATTTCTATATATTTTATATTTCACAAGTCTTGCTAGATTTAAATATGATTAATTATTAGTTAACTTTAAAAAATTATCATATTATTATTAATATATATATATATCATTATAAGTCTATATAAAAGATGGTGCTCAATATATCTTTTAGAAAACAAAGGTGAATCCCGAACTCGAAAAATCCCTGTGGGGATGAAGACGGAGAAACAAATTCCCCTTATTTGGGTATGGGGTTGGGGTCAGGAATGGGATTAGAAATTCAGGGACGGGGATAGGGAATGTATCCCCGGGTGAATCCCCACGGCGTTGACATCTCTACTTCTCCGCTGAATTGGCGATGAACACTCAAGAAACTTCAACAAATGCCACCAGGAGCTCTACTCAAAAGCTTCCTTGATGTCATAAAACCTTGACACCCTTGGTTCCTCCTTGGTTTGGTAAATATAGGCTCTCCTTAGCTTCCTTCTCTTTCCTCCCTTGCCTGGTGGCCAAAAGTCCCCTCAAAAACACCTTAGATGCTCTCTTTATACCATTTTCCTTATGGAGTCTTCTTATGAGTGTAACCACAGCTTGTATAGAGTTGGATTTGAAGATTCTCGAGCCTTGCAAGTAGCTAGAGAGCAACTTTTGGGGGTAAATCAACTTGCATGAGCTTATATCTTCATTTTATAATCTTGCTTACAAGCGTAAGCCCTAGATCATAAGTACTTTTGTTTGGTACTAGTGACCAGGCTTACGGACATAAGCCTAGCCCATAGACTCTGTGACCAAATTCTTACAACCATGCTAACAAATGTATGTCTTGCTTGTAAGCTCTTCTCTTTAGGACTTATGGGTATGAGCCTAGCCGTAAGTTGGTCATAAAGTATTAGTTTGTGCTCAAGTACCTTGTCCTACTGTCAAGGGCCCTTCTCTTCATCCTTATGGGTGTAAGAAACCCGTATGACAACCTATAATGCTTGAATTGATCCAGAATTACCTGAGTCTGTTCCTTTGTGTTCCATGCACTCTATTTGTGTCCTAAAATCAACAAAACAACAAATTAAGCACTAGTTTGTCCATAATTCATTGAACAATCATGCCAAGCATAGATAGTAATAACAACAAAATAAGCACACTTAATAATTTACCATATATCAATTTTAATTTAATGATAGAAGGGTAAGTAATGTCAGAAATTTTGGAGATAAAATATTCTACTCATTATTTTCCAAAGAGGTGTACCACTACATGCATATGGCTCTAACAAATTAAATAGTGTAACTCCTAAAATATCATTAACTACCCAAATTCTAATTTACAAAATATCTCTATACTCTTTCTCAAGTTGGCACATGCAAATCAAAAATGCCCAAACTTGATGAGAAGATACTAGAATTGCTGACGTCCGAAAGCCTTTGTAAAGTTGTTTAATTGCTAGAACCACGACTTCATACGTGATGTAACAGTAGTTGCTACTTGAATTTGCTCAAGAATATAGTGACAATTAATCTCTATGTGTTTGATGTGCACATGAAATACTGTCCAATGTAAATAGCTAATTGATTATCATAGAAAAATGTCATAGGTTGATGAACCATTAAGCAAGGAAGCTAGTAACGACTTCAACCAAATCATCTCACTAATAACCATTGGCATGAATCAGTACTCTCTCTTTTCTTTTTATGAGACTTAGTGATCGCCCAAGCATCATAAAATAGCTCAAATTGTTATCTCCCAAATATTTATAAATAAAAATTAAATTATATATAAGTGTGTGCTGTCAATTTTAATATCCTGATGTAAGGGTATGCAGTGCTCCATCAAAATATTTAAAAATTTAATAATAAATAAAAAATTAAGGTAAAAGCTCAATTTATAAATTATAAAGCAATAAGTTTGAAATTTATAACATATTTTAAAGTTTATATTAGCTTTGTTTGATCAAGAAGTCAATAACATTCAATCTAATAACATCTAATTAAATAAGAAAAAATTAATATTTCAGTAAAATTACTAAACTTTCTTTCTTTTTATACATGCAAATAGAAACTATATATTTAATAATAAATAAATCTTAGTTAAAAAACATTTAGCCCAATAATTATTTATATTATGCTCTGATAAATCCTATGTATTAGGATATAAAAATTTCAATCGCACTCGTAAAACTAATGACATATAACTCATTGATTTTTTTTTAAATCACCATTTAATTTCTTCAACATTGTCAATCCTTTCTTAATCCTTATTTTTCGAAAACTTTTTGGTAAAATCTCTAATATAAAATCCAAGATATACCATTTTCTTCCTTATATTTTTAACTAGATCATTTTTCCATTCATTCATTATATTGTATAGTCAAAACAATAATAAATAAATGTGTTGGAGAATTTGTTGAAGCAAATAAATTGGCTGCTCGATACAAACTTGGAAGTGCCTGAGTTCATCACAAGTTTCCATGAATTTATTTACTAGGCTTTTTCTTCCATGAATTTATTATTGAGGCTTTTTCTTGCTCTCTAATTTAGGCATAACCATTTTTATTAAAAAATTTACATTATTATTTATTTCAATGATTTTTCTACATTTAACCTCAAACCTTTTCCAATTATTTATTTATTTATTAACATTTGATCTCTTATTTTCGTAATGATTGATTTTTCAAATTACTCTTGTAGATTCTATACTTGATCAAAGTTAATAATTATTATGTTATATTATGACCCTTGATACAAAACAAAATAAGAAATCTAAAAACTACAAATTTGTAATGAAGAAACCAATCGATCTTACCTGAGAACTTGGGTTGGTGATGGCATGAGTGAAAAGGAAGTAGTCGTCCGCGCTCAAAAAGTTGTTCAGGATGAGCTTTAAACCAAGAGGATCGGAAAGGTTGTTGGAAAACTCACGAACATGGGCAATTGTTTGACTCACAATGGCAGAAGGATTTGGGCTAATGTTTTTAAAAATTGCAAGCGCCAGCAGTAATCATCGCCAGAGTGTGTTGCGAATATCTGTATTCAGTGATCCAATTGCCAGAGGAAAAACCTGCAGAAAATGAAATAGACAAATTCTCTGTGTAGTTGATTATATCCCAGACCCTCTAAGACATAATACAATGGCATAACAAATGATCTATAGTTTCACTATGTATCCCACAGAGAATACAGGGATTATCAGGACCAAGATGAATGTAATGAAGAAATGTAGAAGTGGATAAACGTCTATGGACACAAATACAGATGAAATATTTCAATCTGGGAGGCACCTGAATTCGCCAAAGAAGCCGCCACCCACCTGAATTAAAATAATGCTTTTTTTTTTTAAATATTTACCAAATTACGCATTTCCGTAATTATTTACGGAAATGCGCACATTAGATTTTTTTAATAATTTTCTTAAACTAAATGGGCCCATTAATTATTTTAATATTTCAATTTCAATTTAAAAACAAAATCAAAGGGCCCGGCCATATATTAATGTTATTATTATTATTTTTTTTAACTGGCGGGTCCCATGGGTTTTAAATTAAAACAAATTTGCATTTAAGTCCTTCTAAATTTTAGTAATTTTTTTATAACTTATTTATTGGAGGTTGTTGGGATGAATTATTGGTGTGGTGTGACACCTACCCCATTCATGAGAGCCGTTGGATGAAATTGATCCTAACCATTCATTTGTTAGGTGGAGGCCTATATAAACCCTCAAAATCTCTTTTCTAAAACACACAAGTATTTTTGTAAGAAAAAAGGTATTAATAGAAAGAGAAGTTCTTTTTTAAAATTTTTGTTATTGTAGTTTTTTTATTTTCTTGCAAAATTATTTTATTTTATTTTTTTACATTAAATCTAGCAAAAATTTATATTCTTGTTATACTGAACGAAGGAGACAACCTTGATCGAGAGGAACACCGACCAAGGCCCGCAAGGACTCTTGACGAAAGAACAAGCTTCCACTACGATTGCTAGTTACTCAGTTTTGATAAATGGACTCAGGTATGTTTTTTTATCCTTTTTGACCAGTTGTCTTTCATATAAGCTCTTATGTTTTTTTTTTTTTTTGGCTAATTTATTAAAATATTGTTTTTTAATTATTTACTGAATTACGTATTTCCGTAATTATTTATATTTTTTAGTTAATTATGCTTTTATCTAATATTTAAATATTATTTTTTTTAAAACAGAGGATAGAAAAACCTCATTTTATTTTTATATACATATTTACTTTCAGTAAACTCACATGTTTTTCATTTTCTACAGCGGCAGAAAAATCATTTGCTTTGGTTTGCTATAATGGTTCAATCACTACAAGTGAGGAGACGGCAATATTTTCATCGGATGATCATTCTTGTTTTTATATAAAAAATGATATCTCTTTAGCCAATTTAAAGAGAACCATTAAAGAAAATATAGAAATTACAGATGATCAAATAATTACACACATCAAATACCGTATGCCTATTTCCTCAAGTCAAGGTAAGATCTATTATCGGGCTTTCAAGTTACATAATGACCGAGATGTTCAAATGATGTTCAGTTGCCATCAAGCATTTCATGATGTTCAAGTTATAGAATTGTATGTGGAGCTTGGTGTTGTGACTTCCACTGGTGATTTTTCTCAACACGAAATTAATAGAGATGACAACATTCCACAAGAAAGGCTTTCAACAGAATGGAGGGCGTGGGATAATCTACAACACAATTTTAATTTCAATTTCACTACTTCACAACAACCACCAAGCACATCAACACACCATAGAACCGATAACATTACTAGTCATGAAAATGAATTTGGTGAATATGGGAGTTCAAGCGGAGATGACCAAGATGAGGATAACTATTCAGAAAATAGCGAAGCAATCTTAGAAGATTACAATGCGGAAGATGCTAGCAGACAGAGACAGAGTGTAGAAATGACGATGCCACCATATGAGCCTCCGACACATATGAGGGCACTTGATTTAGAAGCAATGTCTACACCAGAATTTCCTGAATACCCTTCATTGTACGTCAACACATTAAGAGGGGCAATGGTAGATGGAGAATTGCATATAGGTATGCAGTTTCAAAACAAAAATGATGTTGTAACAACAATTAAGAATTATTGCTTGCAGAAGTCCGTGGAATATAAAGTAATCGAGTCGGATCCAACTCGCTATTTGGGAAGATGCAAGTCATATGGTGATGGATGTAGTTGGAGAGTTCGTGCATCCTATAGCAAGAGGAAGCAGATTTGGGAGATTACAAAATACAACGGCCCACACACTTGTACAATAGCAATGGTCTCCCAAGATCATTCAAAGCTTGATTCAAACATGATTTCCCATTGTATACAGGCACTAGTCAAGGAGAAGCCATCTATCAATGTCTCTATTTTGATAGCGGAGATCAGGAGCCGATATGGGTATACACCGACATATAGAAAGGTATGGATTGCAAAACAGAAGGCGATTGAATCTGCATTTGGTAACTGGGAGGAGTCATACAATGAGTTACCAAAATGGCTAGCAGCATTACAACAATTTGTCCCTGGGACAATAATCGATCTCCAAACTCAACCAGCATATCATGGAAATTACCCGGTACGTGATACTAATGTTTTCCATAGGCTCTTTTGGACTTTTCCTTCATGTGTAGAGGCTTTCAAATATTGTAAGCCGGTAGTACAGATTGATGGTACACATCTTTATGGAAAATATAAAGGGACTTTGTTGATGGCAATTGCACAAGATGGCAATAAAAATATTCTTCCAATAGCATTTGCCATTGTGGAAGGAGAGACACTAGATGCATGGCGTTTCTTCTTAGAGCATCTACGAGCAGACGTGACACCACAAGAAGGCATATGTTTTATTTCTGACCGCCACCAATCTATCAAAGGAGCATTCAGAGCAATTGGCCGTCAGATGAATCCTCCTCATGCCTATCATGTTTATTGTATTAGACATATATCTGCGAACTTCATGCGTCGTTTCAAAAATAAAGAAATGCAACGAATAGTTGTTAACATTGGTAAGTTGTAAATTTAAATTTTTATAATTCAGTCTCTCATTGTTATTATTCTTTTCTTAAGAGTTTTTTTTTTTTTTTTTTGGCTATTAATGTAGGTTACTCGAAGACATCTCATGATTTTAATTATTGGTATGGTGTACTTCGAGACTTTGATATAGAGGCAACGAGGTGGTTAGATAACATACCGCGGGAGAAGTGGGCTCAATCATTTGACATAGAAGGTCGAAGGTATGGTCATATGACCACCAACCTAGCTGAATGTGTTAACTCAGTGTTAAAAGGAACAAGGAACCTTCCTATAACAGCCTTAGTTAAGTCAACTTACTTTTGACTTGCTGAGTTATTTGTAAGGAAAGGTGTACATGCGCAAGCTCAAATTGCATCAGGTCAAATATTCTCGGAAGTGCTAATGAAGACAATTCAGGAAAATCAACAAACAGCATGTAGCATTTATGTTCGTCAATTTGATCGTGATGAAAATTCTTTTATGGTAGATGAAATGGCACCACCTCAATACGGTGGTATAGCTGGCAGTTACCGTATTGATTTGAGAAGACGATGGTGTGATTGCGGTGAGTTTCAAACACTTCATTTTCCTTGTCGCCATGTTCTTGCCGCATGTGCATACATTCATCTACATTGGCAGGCATATGTAGATAATGTTTATAGGCTTGAGACAATTTTTAATGTATACCATAAAGAGTTTCAGCCAATGTCAAATGAGAGATACTGGAACCCTTATAATGGTCCGCGTTTATGTCCTGATCTGACAATGCGAAGACCACTTTCAGGACGTCCAAAATCCACTAGAATTCATAATGAAATGGATATAAGGGAAGGCGGTCAACCAAAGCGTTGTGGTTTATGCCGCAATGAAGGTCACAATCGTCGAAATTGTTCGAATGCCGCTGGTCCAAGCCGTATGACATAATGCTAAATATTGTATTTGTTTAAGTATTTAATAATATATGTAATTGTTTTAGTTTATTGAAAATATCAAATGAGTTTGGTTTAGTTGTGTGAGTAATTTTTACATGTTAAATTTTTTTAATATTTAATATTTTGTTATTATAAAAAAATATTCTAATTATTTATTTAAATTATTAATAGTCGGTTAAAATTAATAAAATTAAAAATAACATAGTAGAAGTGAAGAAAAAATAAGTTATAAAAAAATTACTAAAAATTAGAAGGACTTAAATGCAAATTTGTTTTAATTTAAAACCCATGGGACCCGCCAGTTAAAAAAAATAATAATAATAACATTAATATATGGCCGGGCCCTTTGATTTTGTTTTTAAATTGAAATTGAAATATTAAAATAATTAATGGGGCCCATTTAGTTTAAAAAAATTATTAAAAAAATATAATGTGCATATTTCCGTAAATAATTACGGAAATACGCAATTTGGTAAATATTAAAAAGAAAGCATTATTTTAAAAAATTAGCCATAGGTACACACTGTATAACTCTGACATCATTAATTCAAAAGTCATAATATATATATAGTTTCTGTGCTCACCTTTATACTACTTACTATAATAATGATAATAATACCAATATTATTCCCATAAATTTGCCACCTCTCAAATATGCACTTGTTTATGGATTCCACGTTTCATCATTAATATTGAATTATATGTATAGAAACCAGAGTTTCAAGAAAAGAGGTTAATTATATTCACCGACATAACCCTAATTTTGTTTGGCTGTTTTTTATTGCAGGCAAGTGATTATTCGGGCGAGGAATCTGAAATCTGGCGTGAATTTTATCCCATCGAAGTCTTTCCAGGCCCGCAGAGTTTATTTCACTAACAAGGTATTTTTCTGAGATATGAAATTGTGACAAGTTACTGAGAATTGATTCGAAATAGCTTCATCTTTTGTCATTCCATGTTCAGATTGTGAAGTTTGATCTCGGGTGAGTTGTGTGCGAGATAGGAATATTAGTCCCCTCTCTTCATATTATTTGGAATTTTGACTAATTACTTTTTTGAGATATGAAATATTGATGAATTACTGAGATTTTATTTGGAATAGTGGAATAGCTTCATCTTTTTCATTATATCTTAAGGTTGTGAAGTTTGATCCCCAGTTAGTTCTGCTCACCAGTTTTGGAATTTCATATTGTGTTCAATATTGCAAGAATTTTCTTTTGAAGTGAACACTGATAGACTAATTTGTTGATTTTTATGATTCTATGAAAAAAAATGAAGACTTGAGAGAGCATTATCATCATCATCATTAATCATAAGTAGATGCATGGTTGATCTTTCTTGTCAAATGGTGGTTGTTGTTTTCCTTAATGCAAACTAAAGAAAAATCGGGGAAAAAAAAAACCAATTAGATTCACAAAGAGAACAACGCTGACTTTTTACAGCAGTGAGTTTTCTCGATCATTATGTTTTGAAGTTTCACGGTGGCGACCGACAAAGATCACACGAGATGTAGGGTCCACCAAAGGACGTATATTATTATTATGTTTTGGAAAATTTCGGAGAGACAGACAGATCATGCAACACTGTTTTCAACTATTTGCATCCTTTATTGTGTCTTTATGTTTTAGCACTTGATTGGTTTCCACTGTGATACTTAGTTTTTAGTTGAGTGGTTAGTATAATAGCTAGTTAAAAGTGAATATATATGAAGAATTAGATGCATCATTGCATTCGGTCTAATTATGCATGCATTGATTAGTGTTCCATGTGGCATCTTGTTAAGGAGTGAATATTCATGTAGCTAGAGTTAATGTCTAAGAGCAACTCCAAGGGGCTCTTTAAAAACTCCTGTTAGCTACTTTAGCTAGCTTTTTATAAGAAATACAGCTCCAAAGAGCTAGTTACTCCACTCGCTAAAATAACTATACCCAATTTCACTCGCCACTTCTGGCGAGCCAATTCGCCCTAGCTATTTGTGGTTGTTGCGCCCCTCCCTCTTCCCGCCGTCAACCCTTCTTTCATCGTCTTTGAGCTTTTTGAGCTCTTTTAAAGAAGACGAGGTTCTACTTTTGCAAAAGTTTGGATTTTTCTAGCGTATTCGGAATCGAAGCATTCTATATTTTCGGATTGGGATTGAGTTTGGATTTGGTTTTTTGATGGTTTTTGCGGTGATGTTTCTGGAGAAATTCCCATGTGAATGTGAAAATTTGAGTTTGGGTTTGCTTCTGTGAATCTGACAAGAAGGAATAGGCGGCTCTGTAGTGTTTTGATGGTAGCCATTTGAGTGTTTGGGAGAAGATTTTGTCAAAAAGTTGTCATCTTTGGTATCTTTCAGGGGAGCAATCTCATCAATAGGTATGCTCTTTTATCTTTGATTCTTCTACTATTCTTCAGTCCGCCAGTTTTAGTTTATTTTCTGAGATTTGATTTAATTCGGATTGTTTTGGAGCTCGCCGGGGCCATTCTTCTCTTTTTGTTCGTTTCATATGAAAAAAAACCTATATTTTTATGTCTTTTTTTCTCAATCTAGAAGATGGTTTAGAAACTATATTCTTTGATGAACTGAACTATATTTTCCTTGTGTTTTTTCTTCTTCTCAATTTGGATAGATAGATACCCTTTGGAAACCAGAGAGATATATTAATCTATGTGACATATTTCAAGTGCTAAGGATCAGTTTCACATCCAATCAGCCATGACATTCTTCTTTTTGGAAGATCAGTTCTTAGATATTCTATGTTCCAAATCCAGTCTTTTCTTTCACCGAATTCAGGATTTAGTTTGATAATAATGTAATGTGCGAGTTTTGAGATGGCCACTCAAGCTTGTTCCTGGGATAGAGAATGTATGAGTGTGAATACTTCTAATGACATGATATTGAGTTTTGTTGTAACTTTTTTCAGATTCGTGATGCCAAGAACTTGTACAAGGAACTACATAACTCTTCTTTTCAGTATGAACATTGTTGGAATGAGTTAAGATATCAACCAAAATGGATGGAAGATTCTCAAGCAAAGAAGCAAAAAAACAAAATATAATGCTACTCCTGGCAGCTCCGTGCCTTCTACAGCGGATTCCATAAATTTAGGAGATGACGGTGGGTCCTATGAATCCTTAGACAGGCCACCTGGAAGGAAAGCTGAGAAAGCGCGACTACGAAAATCAAAGAGCAAAGAAGGTGGAGGTGATGCAGAAACTTCTGCACTTCTTCAACTGTTAGCAGAGATGAAGGAAGAGAAAAAGGTAGTGAATGAGAAGAAATTTGAAATGATGGAAAAATGTTATTTGCAAGAACAACAACGTCTAATGCAAGAAAAAGAGAAAATGCAAATTGAGCAACTAAAAGAGGAAGATCGAATAATGTCGATGGACTTGGGTGGCATGTCTTCGGTGCAAACTGAATATTATCGGCGCCGCCAAATGGAAATTTTGGAGAAGAAGATGTAGTTCTTTTGTTTGTCTCTAATACAATGTAGTGCCTAGTAGTTTCCATGCATATTCCACTGATGCTCGACTAGATCAGCTTGGAGTTTGGAATGACTTTCTTTGTCTCTAATACAATGTTGAGTATTGATAAATTGCAGCAGTTCTGAACTTTGATCATGTGTGATTATGGCAGTGGGATTATCATCCATTGTATCATAGGTAAAGTCCCACTCATTAGCATTCCACTCATCTTCTACAATCATGTTATGTAATATTATGCATGCCTTCATAATATCCTTAAGCACTTCAAGTGTCCAGAAACGTGCGGGTCCACGCACTATAGCAAATCGGGCTTGTAGCACTCCAAATGCACGCTCAACATCCTTTCTTGCTGACTCTTGAGATTTTGCAAAATGTATTTGCTTATTGCCTCTTGGAGATGGAATTGTTTTGACAAATGTTGCCCATTTTGGATATATACCATCAGCAAGGTAATATCCCATTGTATAATCGTTGCCGTTTACTGAGAAATTGACTGGAGGAGCCAGACCTTCTGAAAGGAGAGCAAAAACAGAAGAGCTTTCTAGTACGTTGATATCGTTATGAGATCCAGGTAACCCAAAAAAGGCATGCCAAATCCAGAGATCATATGAAGCTACCGCCTCCAAAATAATTGTTGGTTCATGGACGTGACCAGAATACATACCTTTCCATGCTGTTGGACAATTCTTCCATTTCCAATGCATACAATCAATGCTACCCAACATCCCAGGAAACCCACGGTTGACACCCATTGCTAATAATCTAGCAATGTCATCATTGTTTGGTGACCTGAGGTATTCATCAGAAAAAATTGCTACTATCGCCCTCACAAATTTTTTCAAACTTTCTATTGCAGTGCTTTCGCCAATCCTCACATAATCATCAACAGCATCTGCTGCAACTCCATATGCAAGCATCCTTATGGCAGCTGTCATCTTTTGAAGAGAAGACAAACCAGTAATTCCAGCGGCATCTTTTTTTTGAACAAAATATGGATCATAATTTTCCACCATTGATAAAATACGAAGGAAAAGTGTTCGATTCATTCGAAACCTTCTTCGAAATAAATTTGGGGGATAGATAGGTGTGTCAGCAAAATAATCACGATACAGTCTCTCGTGGCCTTGAACTCGATTGCGAAAAATAACTGAATGACCTCGGATCGAACCACGACGTACACCAACGCTTTCTTCGCTATTGCGTTTGTTCGCTTCAATAGCACAAATTGTTACCATCTCCAATTCGTCATCGGAATCAGAATCGTTAAGAATCATCTTCATTACAGGATGACGAGCCATAATATAAACACAAAGAATAGTGCAATGTTAAGAAATAGATTTTAGGTGTATGACAATGAGAGATGTAAGATCTTATTTATACATATCAAAAAATATGACCGTTGTAATATGACCGTTGAAAATGTGACCGTTGTAATATGACCGTTGTAAATATGACGGTTGTAATATGACCGTTGAAAAATTCAAATTTTAAATTTTTTAATTAAGAGTTAGTTGAAGTTAGTTGAAGTAGATAGCTAAAATAGATAGCGTTGTTGGAGTGAGTTTGAAAAAGTGGATAGCTAAAATAGATAATGGAATAAAATATAATATTTTGGCTAGCTAAACTAGCTAGCATCCTTGGAGTTGCTCTAAGCATTTGTTTTCCTACAATACCCTGGGTCTACTCCTATGAAAGGTTCATCTCATAAATGATAAGAATGCCCCTAGCTAGCTTCATAAATAGTAAACACACACCAGGCTTTTGACTCCTGGGTCTATTATTTATTGGTATGTCATGTATCTTAAATATTTGAACAAGTGGATTCCACTAAGCAGCCATCACATAAATTGTGGGACCCAATTTATTTATTGATCTATATATAATTCATTTATATATAACACATTATACATCTTCACATAAATTGAAATCCTGATAATTGCATTGATGGAGTGGCATGAAATGATGAATTTGAATATGATTTTATAAAATGGGATTAACAAGCTTGACTTGAGATGTGAATGTAGTATATTTATGGAAATGTGAATGTACTGGATCCCACATTAAGCCACTTTATGCTTTTCTTTTAATACATATTATTATTTTTATTTTTTTTTCATTCTTTGTTTAATACAATGTCACTTTCTACTTTAATGCAATAACTTATTTAATATTTTGTTATTTTGTTATTAAAGGTAAGCATACAATTGTGATTTATTTGGAATTTCTTATCAATTATATTTTGCTAATTACTATTACCTATAAATATATGTAATGCCCATGAAATTCTATTCTTTTGTAAACAGTCAAAAGTGATGAGTAATAGAAATAGAGAATGGATGGCTCTTCCAAGAGCTAGTGGGGCATATATTAGTGTAGTTGATGGTTTTCTAGATATGGCATTTTAAAGGACTGCGCAAGGACAAGAAATACTTTGCCCGTGCAAAAAGTGTTTGAACCGTTATTGGTATTATAGAGCAACAGTCAGAGAGCACTTGATAGTCTATGGTTTTGTAGAAGGCTATACTGAGTGGGTATTCCATGGAGAAGGATTGTCAATGTATTCTGAAGGATTGCCGTCACATAGTCATGAAGGACTTGATCCTCTTGATGACATGGATGGCATGTTGCAAGATATGTATTGAGATGTAGCAATTGGAGAGCAAGACCTCCCAAGGATTTGTGAAGGTCCAAATACGGAGGCAAAGAAATTTTACAAGTTAATGGAGGAAGGCCGACAGGAGCTTTATCCAGGGTGTAAGAGTTTCTCAAGGCTTTCTTTCATTGTTCGATTATATCTTTTCAAGTGTCTCCATGGGCTAAGTAATGTGGCATTTGGTGACCTTCTGGATTATTAAAAGAAGCCTTTCCTGATGCTACAATTCCGAGTTCTTTTAATGAAGCTAAGAAGACAGTGAGAGATTTGGGTCTTGATTACAAAAAAATACATGCATGCCCAAATGATTGTATGTTGTTTTGGGATGAGCATGAAGAAGCAAATAATTGTCATGTATGTGGTGCTTCTAGGTGGAAATTGGAGGACAAATTTGCAGAAGATAATGCTAAAGCCTCCACTATACCTGCTAAGGTTTTACGATACTTTCCTCTTACTCCTAGGCTACAGAGGTTGTTCATGTGTGAAGAGACAGCTACTGCAATGAGATGGCATGCAACAGATCGTCCGAATGATGGAAATTTGAGGCATCCAGCTGATGCCAAAGCTTGGAAAGATTTTGATGATTTGCATCCCGAGTTTGCTCAAGACCCTCGCAATGTGCGGTTGGGGCTTGCAAGTGATGGGTTCAATCCATTTCGAACGATGAGCATTTCACATAGCACATGGCCCGTTGTGTTAATCAATTACAATTTATCACCATTGGTGTTTATGAAGTCTGAATATATTTTCTTGTCTATGATTATTCCGGGTCCTAGATCACCTAGTAAAGACATTGACATCTACTTACAGCCTTTGATTAAAGAGTTGAAGCACTTATGGGAAATTGGTGTTGAAACATATGATGCCACAAGCAAACAAATATTTCTCATGCGGGTGACATTATTATGGACAATTAGCGACTTCCCAGCTTATGCTATGTTATCAGGATGGAGCACTAAAGCAATGTTAGCATGCCCTTATTGTAATTATGAGACATGTTCCAAATATTTGAAGCATAGTCGAAAGATATGTTATATAGGTCATCGGAGATTTTTAGCTAAAAATCATCCTTGGCGTCATAACAAGACATTGTTTGATGGTACTGTAGAGTTGAGAGATACCCCGATTCATTTGTCAAGTTTGGATGTTGCAGAAAAGTTATCAAATCATTTGAATGTTTTTGGCAAGACACAAAAAAAGAAGGCACATGACAAGAATAATCCATGGAGGAAAAAGTCTATTTTTTTTGAGTTGCCATATTGGGAGAAACATACTTTGCGCCATAATTTGGATGTCATGCACATTCAAAAAAATGTTTGGGACAATTTGTTGGGGACATTATTAAATTTGGTTGGGAAAACAAAAGATCATTTGAAAGCACGCCTTGACCTTGAAGAAATGGGTATAAGGAAAGAGCTTCAACCTACTCGATTAGATGGATGCAACAAGATTCAATATGCTAAAGCTTGTTATTCTATGAGCCCACATGAGAAAACTCTTTTTTGTAAAGTTTTCAAGAATGCAAAATTGCCACAAGGGTTTGCATCAAATATTTCTAGATGTGTGCAATTGGATGATAAGAAGATTCTAGGCTATAAAAGCCATGATGCTCATGTTAATAGTTACAAGGGAGAGAAGAATCCTAATAATCCGGAAAGATATGGTGAATCAATCACTAACAACCAATCCTAGGGATTTGATTGATCAAAGTATGGAAAGATAATATTCACAAAATATTTACAAGATAATACAAGCAATCCTAGAGATTTGATTGACCAAGTATGGAAAGATAATATTATCCAAATATTTACGAGATAATAGCCAATAAGTCATAAGGCCGTTGGCAATTCAAAAAAAAAAAAAAAAAAATTCCATGTGAAGTCTTATATTTTAAATAAATAAATAATTTTAACAAGTTTGATATAAGATTATTAATTTGAAGAGATGTATTAAAGCTTAAACTAGCAAATACATTACATAGCTAGAATTAGCCATTAATTGCATATCTTAGTCGTTGAAACTAAGATAATTCTTAGAAAAAATTAATTACTAGGATTTTTTCATCAAGTTCTGAAACTCACCGAAGACATCACAATATTTTTCTCATTAATAATATATATGATTTATCTTTTCCGTTATTATTATGTTAAACTTATTATATATCCAATAATATGGTTTGAATTTATTTTAGTTTCCTTCTTTTCTCTTAACATGCAGGAAAATTCTAAAATAAATACTAACCATCCTTTAAATGTTGATGAGATTTTTGTTGTGAAGTATTTATGGAAAAGTACATTAAATTATTTTTTATTTTTTGCAGGATCACTTGTCGCCATATTAATAGTTATGAAAAATATAACTTAAGTACTTATTTTAAAATGATCAAAACAAAACTAAAATGAACAAAGAACCAAAAGTAATGAATTAAAAAAATTATAGCAATATTTTACCAACTGCAACATTTATAAATATAATTTACAAAAAAATCATTAAAGTTAAAAGGCAATAAATAAATATTAAAGGTTGCATATTGCATTTAGCAACATTATTGAAATAAATAATTGTGAAAATTTTTTTAGTGAAACTGAAAACACATGAATCACAAGCAATATAAATCAAGAAAACTCCAATATACATTTTAATTACTAGATATGCTGTACCATTTTTTTTAAAATTGTAAAAACTCATTTTAAAATACTTAAAACTAAATAGAGACTAATCTTTTCTCGAACTTGTTTTGATTGTCACCTTTCTTTTTTAAATTTAAAGTGATTCTCTTAAATTTAAAATCAAATTGGTTTATTAATTTTTTTTGTTTTTCTTAAATAAAAAAATACATTATTAATATAAACGTAACCATACATTATTAAATTCAATTATGAACACTACAAAGATGGGTGGTGCTAATTTAATTTGATATTATAAGTTCCATAACAAAAAATAAATAGAAATTTCATCGTAATCCTAAATCTCATTAAAGTTGAAACTTTAATTTTTATTAGGATTACTTTGTCTATTTGAGCACATTTTAAAAGAAATCAAAGATCAAATAATAAACATAGAATTTTTATGTACCAAAATCCAAGTGGTCGCTATAATTTTTACAACCCCGATATAATTGAATTGCAAAAATTTTCTTTATAGCCACAATTAATTATAATTTAATTAATTTATAAACTTAAATATTTAACCTTTCTCTATCCCTCTGACCTTCTTTTCTACAGTTAGGTTCATACTAGTGCAGCTGTGCTGCCTTCAGCCAAGCTCATGGAAACTTATTTCATACACCATCAATCTTACACTGATTAAATGGTTCATGCTCTAACTAAAGAAAAAAAAACTAGGAAAAAAAAAAATTAAAACTTGCACTTCATATTTTATGTTGAAGGATTTATTAGAAAAATAAAAAAAATGAAAACATAAAAAAATTTGATTAATAACCACTACTTGGTGTAGTGGAATGTTATAAGAATGGTGAGTAGCTCATTACAAGAAAAACAACAATTAGCTTGGGACAATTCCCTAGCTAAAATGGTAAAATCCCTGGGTAATATTCATTAGCGAGGGTTTTGCTAGGGATTGACATCCCTTGATAATAGCCTCGTGGGTAATAATTTACCCAGGAATTTTATAATCCTTTCCTAAAGAGCAACGAATTATTCCGTGGGTAAATAATAAATTCCCTTGGTAATTAATGTTAATCAATTCTCAACGACAAGGAATTTGCTTTGAAATATTTCCAAGGCAATCTCTAGGTAATTTAAATTAATTGATTCATCATAGACATGGAATTTGCTTCGAAACCTTTCCTGAGAAATCCCCGAGTAATTTTAGCAAGGTATTTTTCATAGGCAATCCGTTGCTAAATTTTCAAAAATTGAAATGTTAGATCCCTGGGTAATCCCTAGGTAATATTTACTAGGGATTGTTTCTTGGGTAATTCATTAGTATTTCCTGGCTAAATATACTTAGAGATTATTTCCTGGGTAATCCTTGGGTAGTAAAATTTGGAAAATATAATTATTCCTTGGGTAATCCCTTGCTAATATAAACAAAGTTTTAATTATTTATTTTAAAATTATATTATAAATTATAATACAAAAACCTATATTAAATCATTCATTTAGAATCAATAAATTTTAATACAATATGCTAAAAATAATAATTTCAAGCTATCATAATCAAGTATGAATTAAACATTGTTAAAGACATTAACATAAGTGCAAGCACACATAGCTAACATAAGTGGCAAGTACAAAAATTCAAAAAATATCACAAGCAAGCAACAAATACGAGAAATAAGCAACATAAGAACAACAACTACTAATTTGATAGAGTAGGATCAAAATCTTCATCATGACCTCCTTAATTTATTTGAGAAGGTGCTTGATTTTGAGATATAAGTAATTGTAGCATCCTCCTCATTTCATCCATCTCTTGTCGAGTTTCTTGAAGCTCATGTTGATGTCGCTCATCTTGGACTTGTAGTTGATTACGCACAGATACTAACTCATTTTGTAAATCTTCATTATTTTGCATAGTAGATGTTGCAGTTGCGTTATTGGTATTTGACTTATAAAAGCATCCATAATAGGAAGATGCTTGAGAACCAAGACCATAGACTCTTCTTTTCTTCTCTCCACTAACAGCTTTAATATAAAGGGCCAATTCATCAACTGGAGTAGGTCCTGAGTTTGTTGATCCAAATTCTGTAGAAATTGCATGTTGTTTCAAGGTCAACATCTTATCCTACATTGAAGACAAATGTTAATAATACAGATTTAAAAGAAAAAAAATGAACAACTTGAATTAAAATGTCGTGGGTCTTAGAAATTCTTACATTGATTGTTTTTGACTTGAGATCTGCAAAAGTTTTCGCATCATGTTTTTTAGTATGAGTATGCAAAAAAAGCTCATGTGGAGTGGCTTTCCGACCTAATTTAGATTCTTATAGCAATAACACATATTAAAATTTGTTAGCAACATGTAATACATGAATTTGCAAAATAAAATAAACACATCTCAATTTATTTAAAATCTTATATTTATACTTACAAGCTTCTTCCCATGCTCAACATTAGATATTGATCCTCCTATATGGCAAGATGGCCTAGCAACACTACGTCGATTTTTAGAATTTATCTCTTGTTTCTTCTTGAATGCAAGCCTATTCTAGAAAGCTTTCCAATGCTTGTACTCTTCCTCACTCAGATACTCCGTCTTTATTGTTGCATCCCTTATATCCGTCAAAAAATCACTATATCACTGTGAGGCTTTCAAAACCCAAACTTCTTTTACTTGTGTCTTTAATGAAGAATCCCAAATAAAGTGTTTCTACAGAAGATAAAAAAAATATTTCAATGTTCAAAACAAGTAAAAATAAAACAAACAAACAAATAAATTAGAAATGATAATTAATGATACCCGAAATTCTTCAAAATAAAAGTCTCTTATAGGTTGTGTTACTATCTTCCATGTGTATTATTCAAAGTCAACTTTTTCCTTAAACTTTTTTGTGATTGTCCGTGCATATTTGCTAGATGGTTCTAACCTGCCATAGTTTAAGTAAAAAACAAGCAATACATAATACACATAACAAATACTATGATTATCAAATTGTAAATACTTACAATCCATTCACAACCGTGATACGCAACCTCCCATTAATGGTTGAAGCATCTTGTGTGCTACCATAGTTTGCTTGAGTATCACTAATAGCTACAACATTTTGATTGGGTTGTTGAGATTCAATATTATTCACTATTTCCTCAACACTTGGAATATTGGCATTTGAAAATGGTGCACTATTAGCATTGCTTGATCCTTCAATGTTTGAATGAGCATGAGAAGTGCGGCCTCCAATCCTTCCACCTCTTAATCTGGTCCTTTCTTTACCCCTAGCCATATCTATAAAATTATAGAAATATAATTAGTTGATAAGAAAATCAGTTAACATATATAAATAATACATGATATAAATAAACTAAAACAATGTTTTTTGACAAAAGTAATATACATTAGCAAAAGAAAACTAACAATGTACAATAATGATAACTTGAATAAAATTGCAAATCAACTACTATAATATATAAAACATATTGCAACTGTTCACCAATCTAGCAAGAAAACTAATGATTACAACTCATTATCATCGGATATATATATATATATTCATCTTCATCATCTTCTGATTTATCTTTAGTTTCATAATCTATTTTCAATTTCATCTTCCTGTATATCATCATGGCTATTGTCAACCTCCATAGAACCTTCATTTGAATAATTTAGAGGTCTCGGTATATCATCGGCATTGTCAATGGAGTGCTCTTCGATTTCATCTTCTTGGAATGCCAAATTTGCTATTGGAGCATCAACAACTTGTCTTGGCTTAATTTTGCATACATCCCACCAATTATCCTTGTCACATTTCATGCTTGGATAAGATGTATAATATACTTGTGTTGCTTGTGTAGATAAAATGAAAGGTTCATCCTTGTTAAAGCTTCTTTTGTGATTGATATCCACAAGACTGTAATCCTTATGTATCTTCATCCCAATATTTAGAGTTGGATCAAACCAATCACACTTGAACAATGCAGTCCTTTTTATTGGAAGTGCTGGACAATCTAATTGTACAATCTCCATCAAATGACCATAATAATCATATGATGTTGCACTGTAATTAGAACTCTTTACAAACACTCAACTATTAATTGCCATTCTTCTTGAACCATGCTCAATTGTGTGGAATTTATACCCTTTGATGAAATACATTGGATAAGTCATCACAACTTTTAAGGCCCACTTGCGAGATCCTTCATCATTTGATTTGTCACATTATTATTAGGATCCCATACCTACACAATAAGATGGAATGTTAATATTAATAGGCAAGAAATCAATATATTGGGATTGATAAATAAGAAGACTAAGTAAAGGTTAAGACTTACATAAATCCTAAACCAGTTAGAAAATTTATTTTCCAATTTATCATCAACTTGTGCATTAGTTATATTTGGTGTATTTTCCACCACCTCTTCCACAAATATCCTTCAAAGGCGAAACCACATGGGTTAAAAAAAAAATGAGGGTAAAGGTTTACGTTCTAATTAAATCGAAATAGAGAAGCATACTTGACATATTGTTGAACCTCATCGCAATTTAGTAAGACGTAAGTTTGAGCTTGATGGTACTCTTTATCAATCAAATGCATTGATTTTGCTTGTCCATATGGTCGACCAGGAAAACTGAATTTTGAAACAAGATATTCAGATGTTTCAACCTCTCCTCCATCATCATTAGGAGGTATTTTTCTTATCTTTGTGTTCACATGAGGCTCAAAGTAATATGAACAAAAAGTTGATGCTTCTTCAACTAAGTACGCATTACAAATTGAACCTTCAACCTTCGCTTTGTTAGTTACTTTTTTCTTTAAATGACGTAAGAACCTAAATTATGAATAAGAATAGTTATATCAAATTGGAAAAATGGACGATAAACAAAGTCATATTTGCTGAATTCATATTAAAGTTTACCTCTCAAATGGGTACATCCAACCATATTGCACTGGTTCTGCTATCCTTGCTTTATATGGTAAGTAAATTGGAAGATGTTCCATTGAGTTAAAGAAACCTGGAGGGAATATATGCTCCAACTTGCATAATATTACAGTAATCTCTTCCATAAGTCTATTCATGTCTTCCACTCTAATTGTAGAACAAGTAAGGTCTTTGAAAAATAGGCTTAACTCTGTCAAAGCCTTCCATATCGACAATGGTAATAATTCACGAAAGGCTATAGGAATTAACCTTTGCGTGAATACATGGCAATCATGGCTTTTCATTCCATAGATCTTATACTTGCACATATCAACACACCTTGCCATATTTGAAACATACCCATCCGAAAACCGAAGTTGACTTAACCATTCACAAACAACTTTTGTTTCCTTCTTACTTAAGCTATAACAAGCTTTAGGATATTCCCCGCTCGCTTCATTTTTTTCCAATTCTTTACGCTTACAATATATTTTCACATCCTCTCTTGCTTTTGTGTTATCTTTGATTTTGCCTTCCACATCCATCACAATGTCAAACACATTTTTAAAAATATTTTTTTAATATGCATGACATCAAGATTATGACGGATGAGATTAGTACTCCAATAAGGCAAATCCCAAAATATGCTACGCTTATGCCATCCACTTGACTTACAAATAGGAGCATTCCAATATTCAGAACCAACTACTATTATTTTCTTCAATTTTAAGTCTTCGGTTTGTTTCAAAATTTGATGCCCAAAAAAAAATAGATGGAGATGGAGACTCTTCAATATTGTTCTTTGGGAAGTCATTTTTGTTTCTTCTGAAAGGATGATGTGTAGGTAGGAATTGCCGATGAAAATCAAACTATGAAACTTTACCACCATTAACAAGGTTAAAAGACTTTGATTTATCCATATAGCATGGACAAGCTTTTTTGCCTACTATACTCCATCCTGATAGCATTGCAAAAGCTGGGAAGTCACTAATGGTCCACATGAGTGTAGCTCTCATCTGAAAAATTTTGTTTCTTGGACACATCATATGTGTGTACTCCAACATTCCACAAATATTTTAACTTTGCTATTAATGGTTGCAAGTACACATCTAACTTTTGCTTTGGGTTTTTCGGGCCAGGTACAATAACAGTTAAAAACATATAAGGGTCCTTCATGCACATCCACGGTGCAAATTGTATGGTGTGATAATAACATGCCAACAAGAATATTGCTTGCCTGATTGTCCAAATGGTTGAAACCCATCAATAGACAACCCAAGTCTTACATTTCAAGCCTCTGATGAGAAAAAAAGGATGTATCTGATCAAAATGCTTCCATGCTTCGGCCTCAGAAGGATCGCAAATCACGCCATATTTTTTATCATGCTCTTTGTGCCACCTCATATCCTTTGCTGCCACCTTTAAAGCATACAATCTTTGTAGCCTAGGTGTTAGAGAAAAATAATACATCTTCTGATTCGGTGAATTATCTTTGTGATTTCCTATGGCTTTCATCCCACTTTTATATCGAGCGTGGTTACAAACCTCGTAACTTCTTCTATCACTATCCTCACCCTAATATAACATACATCCATGTATGTAATAATGGATTTTCTCACGTGGAAGACCCAAGCCTGCAATAAACTTCTTTGTATTATAGAAGTCATCAACCAACTTATTATTAGCTGGTAATGCCTCTTTTATAAACTCCAATACAACATCATAATACCTCTCTGACATTTGAAAGATTTTATTGTTAATAATCTTGCAACGGCAGATAATTGGGTGTGTGCTTCACATCCAAGCCATAAAGGTTCTTCTACTGTATGAAGCATGTTATACAATTTTTTAGTTGTGGGGTTTGGTATTTCCTCTTCATTTGCATCATAATACGGATCAATGTTAGGACCAATTACATCAATAATCATGTCCCTTTATGAACTTGATCCTTCCACACCTTGCGATCTCGAAGAGTTGTATTGAGTTTCAATACAATTTGCATATAGTAATGGTTCCCTATGACATGCCCACTGATGATAATCTCGAATAAACCCATTCTTCAAAAGGTACAGCTTCACATTATCAACCACTTCAAACCTTCAATTTTGACACTTACAACAAGGGTATCTTATTTTATCACCTTCCATGTGTAAGTCTATCATTCATTCAATCCCAATTAGTCCCCATCTATATTCTGATAACATAAAAGAACAATCAATTTTCTATTAGTAACACGTGCCTATAGAATAAAAATATACTCAAAACACATACAATAAAAATGAAAATTAATTAATTTCCTTGTGACATGTGCATTGGCTAACTAATTCATTATAGGTTTTTTTTTGCCTTTAAATTGTTGTTGTTGTTTTAAAGGGTCTTCAGTTAATTACTAGTTAGGTTTTGTGTCTTGAATAAGATTGATAAGCCCCAAGTGAGAACTATATTTTGTTTGTCAGATTAAAAGGCATGTTTTAGTGATAATAATAATAATAATAAGCTTATGAAACTCTCTTGTGGATATGCTTCAACTTATGAGCTTCTATATGTGACTACGTACTCCTATATATACATAGCTATTAATGTATATTGATGAACCACTCATTTTATTCAAAATATCTTTATGCAAACAGTTTTTTTTTTATTGAATATAATCATACTTTTAATATTGTTATATAGTTAGTTATTGTAAATTTTCCACAAATAAATGCATGAGAGTATTAACCTAGATCTATATATACATACTAATATTTATTAATTTAATTACTCGAGATGGAATTACTAGAGGAATGATTTTTTGCTTGAACATTAACAAGAAAGTAAATATTTAATGAATATGGGAACTTGCCAATATTCATAGCTACTGGTACAAGTAGCTATGAATAATCTATATATTAATAAGAAAAGGATCTCATTTTCCATTTATGCATGTGTTAGCCTTGTCAGACTTACTGTCTACCAAACTTATTGGCAACATTTATCGAAGTCACTATACAGGAGGTACGTGATACTTTATTTTCTTTTCCTTCTGGTAAGAGTCCCGGTCCGGACGGTTTTAACGTGGAGTTTTACCGTTTCTACTGGAATGATATTGACGAAAGTATTTTTGAAGTTATCAGGTACTACTTTGTGCACTCAGTTATGCCTAATACCTGGGGTAGGACTTACATCACTTTGATTCCTAAGAAATCTAATCCCAAGTATGCTTCTGATTATAGGCCCATTTCTCTCTGTAATGTGTGTTATAAAATTATTTCAAAAATTCTGGCTAACCGTCTTCGAAGCATTCTCCCTAGTCTGATTGGCCGGGAACAATGTGGCTTTGTGAATGGTCGTACTCCTTTTGATAACATTATTACCCTTCAAGAAGTGGCCCATTCGATGGATAATGATCTTAGTTTCCCCCCTAGGATGTTGATTAAGTTGGATATTGAAAAAGCTTATGATTCTCTGAGTTGGAATGCAATTCTTGCAACCCTTGCTAGAATGAATTTCCCTGGTAGCTGGATCAGTTGGATCAGAGTCTATATTAGTAAAGTTTCCATTGCTCTTCTGGTTAATAAATCCCCCACCAACTGGATTTTTCCTGAGAGGGAAACCCTATCTCTCCTTACCTTTTTATCCTTGTTGCCCAAAACCTTACTTCCATCCTGAACTTTGCTAAGAGAAACAACATGATCCCTGGGTTTAATCACCTTCTTAGTAACAATTTCAACCATTTAATGTATGCTGATGATCTCATCCTCATTTCTCAGGCTTCTAGAAAAATAGCTCATAATATGAAACTCTGCCTCTCTATTTATAGAAGCTTGACAGGGCAAAAAGTTAATGAGTCTAAATCTGAAGTCATTTTTCCTAGCCGGTTCAATAAAAGGGTTAGTAAAAGTATTTGTAATATTCTTGGTTTCAAAAGTGGGTCTTTTCCGTTTACTTACTTGGGTATCCTCATCTCTCCTAAGAAATTGGCACTCTCTTATTTTTCCAACATGGTAAATAAGATTGAGAAGTCAATCTCTTTTTGGAAGAGGTCTAGGATTTCCCCAGCTGGTAAGACCATCCTTATTAATTCAGCTATCATGTCTACTCCTCTTTACTACCTGTCAGCCTACCCTGTTCCTGATTCGGTTCTTGATCGTATTCTGAAAGCTGCCAGGGCTTTCTTCTGGTCTAAGGATTGTAATCGAAAAGGCATGAACTCAGTAGGGTGGAATGAGATAACACTTAATCGTTCTGAGGGGGGTCTATCTATTCGTAATCTGGGGTTGTCTAAGACATCCCTTATGGCAAAAAATGTGGTTAGTAACCTTAATCAGAAGGATGTTTGGTGGGTTGATATTTTGAAACTCAAATATGGGAAGTTCAATATCTGGGAGAATAAAATTCCTGCTAAATGCTCTTGGTTTTACAGAGGTTTGTGCCGTACTGCTCATATTAAACCCATGCTCTGGATTAAAACATTTAATCCTTCCTGTACTTCCTTTCTGAAAGATCCTTGGTACTTTGAAATTCCCTTAGATTTAAAGCCAACCTTCCTTAACATGGACATTGATTATAACTTGGTCTGTTTTGATGATATTATTAATGGTAGTAACTGGAATTTAGCAGCCTTGCATGATATCTTTGGTCTGTACCTTAATGATACTACTATTTTCCACAATCGTTTTGATTATGATTATGGAAATCAATGGGTCTGGTTTCCTAAATCTAAAGGTTTCAAAGTGTCTACTCTGGTTTACTCTTATTTCAGTCAGATTAATAAGGTTCAAAATTCCTGGGTTGGGTGGGATAACTTGTGGCGTCTCAAAGTGGCTCCTAGAGTTAAACATTTTATGTGGCTCAATTTCCATAATGTTGTGAAAATGCATGAATATCTTTATCGGTTGAACTCGGACCCTCAATCTTATTGCAGCTTCTGTAATTTACAAGTTGAAACTGTAGAGCATTCATTTCATACATGTACTAAGACTCAGTGGATCTGGAATATGGTTAGTAGTGAGATCAGGAGGCCAGTGAGCTTGGGGAATTCTGTTTCTTCAGGTCTCTGGCTTTGTAAAGAATACTCTGGCAACGATCTCTATACTCAATCTATTATTGCCTCAGTTGTTTGGTTCATATGGAAGGCTAGATGCAAAAAAGTGTTTAGTAATGAACCGGTGAATTATCAAAGAATTGCTACCCAAGCTATTCGGCATGTCAGGGAGTTCTTCATCTCTTCTTCTTCTCAGTGTCTGAGAAATACTATGAGAATGAATTTTGCTTATTCTGATAGCCCTATTTTACTTTTTGATGCTGTATTGAATGGTAATATCTTGGTGGCAGGTATTGGTTTTATAATTATTGATCATCAGAATAATTTCTTTGGTGCTGCCACTTGTAGTTTCCCTGCAGAGTCGGTCATGGATGCTCAGGCCAAAGCTTTGGGTTTAGCCATAGAGTGCGGGGCTAGCTGGAAGATGAACATCAGAACCATCCT
Organism: Dioscorea alata; assembly: GCA_020875875.1. Classification (NCBI taxonomy): domain Eukaryota; kingdom Viridiplantae; phylum Streptophyta; class Magnoliopsida; order Dioscoreales; family Dioscoreaceae; genus Dioscorea; species Dioscorea alata. Next base: position 2,617,320 of record CM037020.1, read on the forward strand.
ATCATCAAACGGGGAATTGGTTAAAGTTGTCAAGCAAGGTGCTTCTGCTGAAGCTTGGAGAATGAATGAGTTAATCTCTGGAATCCTTGATCAATTAACCCTGATGGGAAATCCCAGTCTGGTAGAGATCCCCATTGCCTGGAATCAGATAGCGTCCTCAATTGCCTTACATGGGCTTTCTCACCACGAGCTTTCCTTGTTTCATCAAGGTATGGATCTGCCTTGTTGGCTCATGAAGGGTCTCAGAAGGTTTGGTATTGTTTTCTAGTTTTTATCTTCTTAGTGTTTTGTTTCTTTTGTTTTTGTAGTGTCTTGTTGTAATTTGTTTCATCTTTCGCTTTTGGGTTGTACTTAAGACTGTGTAAACCTTTTTTATTATTAATAAAATAAGCTCTAAGAGCTCTTCCCCTCAAAAAAAAAAAAAACATTTATCGAAGCCCAGATATGGGAGATTCAATTGACTTCTGTGTGCATGTTGCCACCCTGGTACAGAAGCTTGCCATCATGAGAGATAGGATAAAGAGGTAAAAGCAATTTATATGAATGTTTTGAACCAAAAGCTCATATGTCTGTGTAAACAATTTGAATAAAAATAATAACATAGATCAATAAAAGCTACCAAGTGCTCTAAGCCTCAACATGTACCTAACAATACAAAGGAAAACACATCAATGCAACAAATAATCATGTTGATACAAAATAACAGAATCATAGCCAAATAAAGTTAATGAAAGCCAAAATCAATGATGCTCACACTAAGTTTGTCAAAATGAAAACTAATAAGAACACATCTTATAGACCATGCAACAAAAACATAACTGTGGCAAATAAAACATGGTAAAACAAGAACACAAAGCAAAACCTAACCAAAGATCTTAGTATGGTTCTTAGAAGAATAAAATAATCATTGACAAAGAATCAGCATTCAGAGACCAATCTACTCATGCAGCGTCATACATTTATCACCAACATGTATGCATTGATCCAAGTAAAACTTATACAAAGCATATAAAGTATATTAACCATTAAGAGAAATATTAGACTCAAACAAACAAAATAGACTTAAAACTAAAAGGAAGCAATAACAAAACATACATTTCTACCGATTTAAAGTAAAATCCTAGTATATTATGCAAAGACAAGTTAATATTCGTTATACCTGATTCTTTCCAGTGGTTGCTTTAGGCTTGAGATCCTACACAATGGACTTGCTCTCCATGTCCCAGATCTTGACACTGACCTCAGTAGTAGCACAAAGCTAGTATCTGTTAGGGCTGAAACATAGGGAGTGGATGATGGCTCCAGCCTCAAGCAATAAATATAATGTAAAACATAGAAGCATCAACATGAAGGATACCAAGATCAAGAGAAGTAAAGGGTACAGACTGAGATCACTGGAGAGGATAAGGAACGGCGGCGAGATCACCGGCATGAGGCCCACAACCACCCTAACAGTTATCATCAATAGAACACAAGAAATTGGATTCACGATTTGATTCCAAGATATCTACAAGATCAAGTATGAATTATAGGGATCATAAGAGATTTTTACCCTCAATATTTGAAAACCCTAGCTTTGATTCACAGGAGATTGAAGGAGAAGAGTTGAAGAGATCACCATATGATAGATTGTGGGCATGTGATGGCGGGGTGGCGCTGGCAAAGGTGGCAGAGGGGATGGGAGGCACCGGTGGAGGTTGGGAGAGCTGTGGTGGAGGTTGCAGAAGGAGTGCGGGGTGAAGGCGGCAAAGGTTGCAGAAGGGTTCTTTTATGACTCAGAGGAAGAGATAGGTTTTGATTAATGGGTTTTTTTTTTATATATATTTTTTTATATTAATGGGTCCATGCCTCTTTACTTCAATGATGCCAAGCCAAACAAGCTTTGCTTTTCATGATTTCATCATTGTTTTTAAGCCAACAAGTATCATGTATGTATGTATGTATACATCTTAAATGAATGGGATTGATTTACAAAATTTATCTTTATTTACTTTTTGTTTATCACTTATGTGAATATTCAACCTGCTTGTTAACAAAATTATAAGAATATACTGGTAATATTATAATATTTTATAAAAAAAAATATAGTGCACTGTAATTTCAATCTATACTCCAGATAATTTTTATAGCAATTTAAATATGTATATTATGTGTATAGATTGGGATTATAATTAACTACAATTAATCATATCAAAAATAAAAATTATAAGATATATATAATGTTTGCTTCTATTAATCATCATCATTTGGTTGGAATGTTGGGCCTCAACCAACAAGACCCTTTTATATTTTTCACAACATTTCCTGGATGCATAAAGCCTACCTTTTTATATTATGATTAGTATTGTTTGGTTACCTTGACCATAACTATTATGTGTAATACTACTCTTTTTATTGAAACTCGAAAAAGACAACCAAACAAGACTTACAAGGAGTCCTTTGATGATACTAGCGAGAAGATTGTAAGGATTTCCTTTTATTTATATGCTTTTAAAATATGATTTTGGAATATGATATTTTGTCTTACACTATAGCATCAAAAATAAATTTTTACTAAACCTTTTTCTATTATAGTCTCAAATGCAAGTTGTCCAGTCACAACAAAGTAGTGAGAACCAATCTGTTGATGCATTTTCTATGGTGATGGGAGGGACACGACCGGGTCGTGCTATGTTGTATGGGAGGTGTGTTACACCAACAGATTTGAAAGGAAAAGGAGTTAGTGATGGATCTTCTATAAAAATTTCTCAAAATTTTATTGAAGGCATGAAGGAACAGATGAGAGAAGAAATAAGAGAAGAAATGAAAAAACAAATGGAAGAACAAATGGCAACTTACAAATCATCTTTGCAATCATCTGTGCAGCAACAATTTCTTTCTATGATGTCACAACTCCAGGGCTTGGTTCCAGCAATGAACATCAACCAAGTTCCTGCATTTAATTTGAATTTTGGTTCCTCTGAAGATGCTAATAGTGCACAACAAACTCAAGCAATACGTGCACGCAATGTATCCTCTGCTAGTAGCTATGAACCTCAGGTATTCTTTTATAATAATTATCATTTTAGTTGATGTCATTATGTTGGAATATAGTTTATAGTAATACTTTCTTTTTAACAAATTTTATTTATATTAAGTAATATAAATTGTATGTATGGTACAAGTTTCCTCTTATTATTTTTACTAACTAATTTTTTATAATTACAGGGACAATGATATTATACTTTTGGTTTCATTCCAAAACAATGAAGATGACTTGTTTTGTATTAACTTCAAATTTGTTTTGTATTAACTAGTTCTCCCTTTAAATTTTTATGTTATTGAATATTTTTGTCAATTTTAATGTGATGTTGGATCTAAGTGTTTATTACATTTTTGGATGATGTTTTATAATGTTATTATTTTATTGAATTGAATTATTAAAATTATTATTTGTAAAATGGTACAGGATTACAAACCACTATAATGGATTTTAACTGTTGCAGGAAATATTGTAAACCGCTGCAATAGATTAGATGAAATCATTATAATAATTTGTACACAACCGCTGCTATAGCTATTTCCAAACCGCTACAATATACATTCCAAAACCGCTGCAATACATATTTCAAAACTGCTGCAATATATATTAACAAACCGCTGCTATAGCTATTCTCAAACCGCTGCAATATATATTCCAAAACCGCTGCAATATATATTACAAAAACGCTGCAATATATATTAACAAACCGCTGCAGTAGGTATAGTGAAACCGCTGTATTATATAAAATAACTATTGCAAACTAAACCGTTGCAGTATTTGAAGCAACCGGTACATAATTACAACCGCTGCAAAAACTAGTGTCAATTGGAACTATTTATGCAACAGTGTAAAACCGTTGCAATAGGATGTATAGAACCGTTGCAATAGCCTATTGTAGCGGAAGCAGATGCAGCGGTTGCCAAACTGCTGCAATAGAGCTTATGCAGCGGTTTTAAAGCCTTTTGTAGCGGTTTATGACCGCTGCATAAGTGCAGTTATGTAGTAGTGCTAATTAAAAAATTGTTGTCTATTAGACAACTTGATGATCTTGGTTACAAAATCGAAGTCCAAAATAAGATCATGAAAATAATTCAAGGAGCGCTTGCATGTATGAAGAGAGATAAAATAACTGTAAATTTATACATGTTGAAGAGAGAAACTTTGCAAGAAGGAGAAGCTTCAGTTGCCACAAGTAGTCCAAGTAAAAGATGCACAATGACATGACACTGGAAACTTGGACACATATCGGCGCAAGGAATGAAGATTCTTGCCGAAAGAAATCTACTTCAAGGTCTCACAAAGGTAACACTATTCTTTTGTGAGCATTGCATTGTGAGCAAGCAGCATTGACTAAAGTTCAACACGTCTAATTCTAGAAGCAAAGCAATTCTAGAATTGATTCACTCTGATGTATGGCAAGCACCAATTACATCCCTAGGAGGAGCAAATTACTTTGTGTCATTTATTGATGACTATTTCAGAAGATGTTGGGTGTATCCTATCAAAAGAAAGGCAAATGTGTTTCAAGTCTTTAAATTTTACAAATCTCTGGTGGAACTTAAATCTGGTGAGAAGATCAAGTGCTTAAGGACTAATAATGGAGGAGAATACACTGACAAAGAATTTGATAAATTCTGCAAGCAAGAAGGCATCAAAAGATAATTCACTACAGTATACACTCCTCAACAAAATGGAGTGACAGAAAGGATGAATAGGACTCTGTTAGCAAGAACAAGAGCTATGATGGGAGCTACAGGACTAGACAAGAAGTTTTGGGTAAAAGCAGTCAGCATTGCCTGTTATGTAATGAATCGAGCTTCATCAACTATAATCGAGTTGAAGACACCGATGGAGATGTGGACTAGTAAGCCAGTTGATTATTCTAACCTTTATATATTTGGAAATTCTATCTATGTAATGTATAATATACAAGAAACTACAAAGCTGGATCGAAAATCCAGAAAATTTATATTTTTAGGTTATACTGATGGAGTTAAGGGTTACCGCCTGTAGGATTGCACTACCCACAAGGTTGTAATCAGTAGGGATGTTATCTTCATAGAAGATAAAGAACAAGAGTAAGAACATAGTGAAAGCACTACAAAAGAAAGCATAGAGACTACAACATTACAGGTAGAAAAAGAAGCTGAAGCTGAACTAGAGCATGAGGTACAAGAGCTAGTTGAATTTGAAGTTCCAGAAGTTCGGCGGTTAACTCGTACGAGAAAGACACCAAGTTGGCATTGTGACTATATTATGGAGCGTAACATTGCATATTGTCTTCTAATTGAGGATGGAGAGCCATCAACTCTACAAAAACCATAGAACAATTCAGATGTATCTCAGTGGATGGCAGCAATGCAAGAAGAAATTGAAGCTCTTCATAAAATAGGACATGGGAACTGGTGTCACTACCACAAGGGTGAAAGCCCATTGGTAGCAAATGGGTCTACAAGATCAAGCGTAATAGTGATGATCAAGTAGATCGTTATCGTGCTAGATTGGTGGTGAAAGGATATGCTCAGAAAGAAGGAATTGATTTTAACGAAATATTTTCACTTGTGGTTCGACTCACAACAGTTCGAGTAGTCCTGGCGATGTGTGTTACATTTAACTTGTAGCTTGAGCTATTAGATGTCAAAACTGCATTTCTTCATGGAGATCTTGTAGAAGAAATTTATATGCTCCAACCAGAAGGATTTGAAGAAAAAGGTAAAGAGAACTTGGTTTGCAGGTTGAATAAATATTTGTATGGTCTAAAACAGACGCTAAGATGTTGGTACAAGAGATTTGATTCCTTTATCATGAGCCTTGGATACAGCAGATTCAATACAGACCCTTGTGTATGTTGACGACATGTTGGAGCAAGCCCCAACAATGATCGTATCAAGCAATTTAAGGCACAATTTCCTAGGAAATTTGAAATAAAGGACTTAGGACCGGCAAACAAGATTCTAGAGATGCAAATTTATTGAGACAGAGATAATAGGAAGATTTGGCTTTCTCAAAAGAATTATCTAAAGAAGATCATGCGGTGCTTCAACATGCAAGACTGTAAGCCAATTTTTACCCCACTTCCTATTAATATCAAGTTATCCTCAAGTATGTGTCCTAGTAGTGAAGAAGAGAGTATGGAGATGTCTCAATACCGTATGCATCAGCAGTGAGAAGCCTAATGTTCGCCATGATCTGTACAAGACCAAGCATTGCACATGCAGTGGGAATGGTAAGTCAGTACATTGTGAATCCTGGTCGAGAGCATTGGAAAGCTATCAAGAGGATTCTCAGATATGTAAAGAGAATCTCAAATGTTTCATTATGTTATGAGGGATCAAAGTTTATTGTCAAAGGATATGTTGATGCTGATTATGTAGGTGATCTTGATAAAAGAAAATCCACCACAGGATATATGTTCACACTAGTAGGAGGAGATATGAGCTAGGATTCAAAACTGCAATCAGTGGTTGGCTACATCAACGATAGAAGCAGAATACCTAGTAGCTACACAAGCTAGTAAAGAAGCAGGGTGGTTGAAGATAGTGCTGGAAGAACTTGGGCACAAGTGAGAAAATATTTCTTTATATTGTGACAATTAGAGTGCTTTGCATCTTGCAAGAAATCCAGCATTTCATTCAAAGATAAAATATATCAGAGTTCAATACTACTTCGTCCGAGAGAAAGTGGAAGAATGAACAGTGGATATGCAAAAAAAATTCATACAAAGAATAACCTAGCAGATTTCCTACCAAAAGCAATCAACACTGACAAATTTATATGGTGTCGATCCTCATGTGGCCTGGTAGAGATGTAAGCAACATTAAATGGCAAGGTAGAAAGAACGGTGTGAAGACTTGATTGACTTTCAATCAAATCTTCAAGTGGGAGAAATGTTAAAATATGATCATGGGCTGCACATGTGAAATATATGCATATAAATACATATTCTCACCTAATCAAAAGATTAGGTGAGTTAATCCTCATTCTTCTTTGCTATAAATAGAGGGAATGAGGGACATTTTCTTTGCACCATCTCAGAGAAGAAGAGTGAGGGTGAGAGAGAAAGTAGGAAGAAATATTGGAGTGTTTGTGTTACTTCTATTGCAGAAGAGAATAAGTTGTTCTTTTTGTTAATAGAAAGCTTGTAGCTTCTATTCTTCACTATAGTAAATTCTTCTACCTTGTTCGTGGTTTTTTACCCTAATTTATTTTTAGGGTTTTCCAAGTAAAATCTGTGTTCCTCATCTTTATTTTTATTATTTTCAAGTACTATTGTTGTGACCCTACTCTACCCAGTTCCATAATTTCACAACAATGTTTTCGCCTTCGTTAAGCGATCCGCCTTTGAATGCCATAAAGCAATCGAGACGGCCGTGGAGGAACACGATGCCGCACCTTCCAGATCGCATCTTGGACACGTTGCTGTTGCTGTGGATACTGATGAAGATGATCAAATGATAGCTCTAGGAAGGGGTGGAAGGAGATTAGATTTGTGGAGGATAAGGAGAAGGTCAAGCTGAAGAAGCCAAAGAAACCCATATTCTCTGCACCAAAGACCATGCTAGAAGAACCGTGGGTATTCTTTGGTGTCACAAGTGCGAGCTTGTCCACGCTGGCCTTAATATCAATCGTCAGCAAGGCTCGCTGAATTCTACATCAAAGGTCCTGCAGATTATTATTCGAGTCACTGATCAAAAGCTCGTTGGCAAGATCCATCTCAATGTGTTACAGGTGCTGAAAAGTTGGTCAATTTATGAGATATTTTTGTTATTCAAAGAGACAAAGAGAAAGCACTTGAAGATGAGAACAAGAGAAGATCAAAGAAAATGTATGCATGGGAAGCAAATTCACGTGATTTGTATGTGAAGAAAGAAGCCCATGCATAAGTTACATCAAAATCTTCATCCGCTGTAGCAGCCGCTGTCATGCTCCAGAAGGTCATGTGGGCAGTCTCCGAAGGCACTTCCTCTTATGCAGTGATATTGTATTGATGCTCTACTAGGCGTACATAAAGAAATCCATTGAGGCCTATGTATCCTTAATCGTTGGTAAATAATGAGGTTGAAAAAGAAGATGACAGTGATCAAGACACCTCAAGAAAGTGAGGATGATGACAGAGACATTAGAGGTATTTTGGAGAAAAGTTCAATAAATAATGGTACATTGGCTTGCATCCAGACTTTGTGGATTGTTCTTATCCTACTGGAATTGCCACAAAACAATTTCTAGGATGTTTAATAGTGAATACTACAAGCTCCCAAAGGAGGCTCCTTGAAGATGTTGATTCTGAAGATGCTCAAGAGAGAGATTATGATTCTCGTGATAATATTGATAATGTGGCTCATGCTGCAACTGTGGAGAATAATGAGGCTTTGGAAGATGATGCAGAAGACCTTCCTGATGAATATAGCTATGACTATGATGATCATGTTGATGAACCAATGTGGGGTGATGAAGATTGGACTAAAGAAAAGCATGAGAAATTGGAAAGTTATATTAACGTGGATACTTATATTCTTTGCACTCCATTTATTGTAGATATAGACAATGGTGTTTGTTGCCATGTCTTACTTTGAATATAGATCAAGAAAAAAATTTTATATATATATATATATAGGGACCACCACTGTTGGTTTCATGAAAAAAAAATCTTTTCCAGGATAAAAAGTTTTATCTATGGTTAGATGTCATGTGAACTTTAAAATAATTGCGCTACAAACACAAAAGCACTAGTGCTAATCTGAAATACGGTGCTAATCTGACCACTAATGCTTTTTGTGTGTGTTTTTAAAATAATTGCATTAAAATAATTTGCCACTTGTACTGGCCACTGGTGCTTTTGTGTGGTTTATAAAATAATTGCGCTTTTATGTGTTTGTACTGACCACTAGTGTTTTTGTGTGCTTTTTAAAATAATTGTGCTTTTGTGTGTTTGTAGTGTTTTTGTGTGTTTTTTTAAATAATTGCGCTTTTGTGGGTTTGTACTCACCACTACTTTTGTGTTTTTAAAAGTAATTGCGCTTTTGTAACGTTTTTGTGTGTTTTTAAAATAAATTTGCCACTTGCACTGCCACCAGTGCTTTTGTATATTTTTTAAAATAATTGGGCTTTTATGTGTTTTTTAAAATAATTACATATTTCATGCAAGGTTATGGCCATGGCATGAACAAATCACAGGCAATTAGTGATCTTTGGTGACTTCAATGGCTGTTTGTTTTTTATTATTGTACAACTATGGGACTGATGGAAAAGAAATGTGAGAGAGATTATAATAGCAATTAATTTAGTGTGATTTTCGTCAGCTTTGCCACTCGCTAACGATGGTGCATTAATTGGGCAAATCAATGAATTGGAATAAATTATACTTATATAATAGTCTTTTCTTGCATGGTTAGAGAAAGAAATGTGAGAGAGATTATAATAGTCCTTTCTTCTGATTTTTTAGCCCTTTACTGTCCTCAGACACATAGGTTTCATGTTCTTGCATTTCATGGCCTACCCCTTTTTCATGCTCTTTCTTCTTGTGCATGACATGACCTGTGTGTTATCGATCATTAACGTTGGATATATACGAAGAATTATTTATATTATGTGTGTTGAGCTATACATATAAATGCATATGTGTCACAATAGCAACCTCCAGAGAATAAAGGCTTTACAGGTAAATGGTTTTGGATGTGTCAGCTACAGTGGATATGAGCGACAAGGCACAGTAGGCAAGTCCGTGAGATCACTGAGATAAGAGACAAGAGAGGGAAATGGTGGATTTTTTTTAAAAAAAATAATAATAATAAGAGATGAAACTTTCTTGGACGCAATGATTAGTTTTAATTTTAAATATGGTGTTTACAAAAATATAAATATAAATAAAATAAACGGAATTGAACTTTTTCGTTTCCGCCAAAAAATAAAGGTGTATATATATATTTGAATAAAAGGGGTATGTATATGTTAAGGAAGTCAAAGAATTTTTTTGGGTCTTCAATTTTCATAAAAACAAAAGATAATTTATTGGACGGAAAATGATATCAATCCCTATGCTATTGTAATTTTAGATTATTTTAAAACAATCTTCTAAAACTTTTGAGTTTTTTTACAATGATCTAATAAATATTTGATATTTAACATTTAAAATGGCCGGGAAATTTCAATAAATCTTTTGATAAATGAAATAATAAAAAATAATATATTATCTACATTATTTACTACTAAATAATAAAATTATTGGTTTTTATTTTTATATAAATTCTCTTTAATTTATTTTTTTCCTTTTCTATATACTTTGGGTGGTATATTTTTTTATTTTTATTATTATCATTTGATGAATATAGTTTTAAGTGTATTATTTATTTCAAAAACAATTTCGTAGTTTTAATAAAATAAATGTTATTTATTTTAACTAAACAAATAAATTGTTCATTTGGAGATATTTCTCAAAATTTAGTCTTTTATTTGACAAAGAAGTGTAATATTCTCGTAACATTACTTAAGCTTTTTGTGAATTAATGGAATCTTTTTCATATATATATAAGTCTTACAAAATTATAATTTCTTGTCATCTTTATCTTTTAAAAAAGATCTTCTAATATGAATGCTAAAACTAAGAAAACTAAGCTTTATCCAAATGTTTTAATCATTAAATTTTAATTATGATGTCTAATGTTACTTTTTATCGTCAATATTAATTTTGCTTTGTAAAAAATACTTTTAATAAAAAAAACAAAAAAATTAAGATACAATAACTTAATCAGTTGAAATGATTAACAAGTTCATATTAGTTAATTGGTTAACCGATCTAATTACTTCGGTTGACATGATTCACGGTCTACTAAAAGTGGATGGCAATTTATTTTGATAGGGATATGCTTGTACAAAATTACTAGTTGGCAACTAACGAGGGAAAAACTCTAGATGTAAAAAACATCCATTCACCCTACCAACTCTACGAAGTCAACCATCTAATATTCATTTCTATTTTGAAATTCTTAATTGATTTATATTAATTAATATTTTTTTATTTTTTTTATTTAAAATATTACATATATTATTTTTTTCCAAGTTTTGAAATAAAAATAAATATATTCAAATTTTAATTAAATTAACTTAAATGTTTATTATTTATACAATCCCACAATTTAAAAAAAATGTTATTAAAATATAAAATATTATTTGAAATTAGAATTATTATTATTAATTATTAAAATGAAAATTATTTTAAATTATTTTTTTAATATTTTGATTATTATTAGAGTGGTGATTACTGAAGTATAAATTATTTAAAAAATTTTAATTATTATTCAAAAAATATTATTAATTATTATAGTGGAAATTATTTTAAATTATTTTGTTGACGATTTCATTATTATTAAAAAAAGAAATTATTTATATTATTTTATTAGTATTATTATTATTATTATTATTATTATTATTATTATTATTATTATGATGGTGGGAATTATTTTAAATTATTTTATTGATGATTTCATTATTATCAAAGTGTGAATTATTTTAAATTACTATTATCATTATTATTGCCATCGGAATCATTTCACATTATTATCATTACTTCAACTATAAATATCTTCCTCTAACCCAAAACCCTCATAAGCTTGAGAGTCTCTCTATTTTGATTGCTACCAACACTCCAATTTAATCTTCCATAGGGTCAAGGTTATTCACGACTTGAATTGAGAAAAACAGCATAAATAACTTGTGATCTATTCTTATATAACCCAAACTGTTATATTTTGATTCTTACTCTACCCACTTTGTTCAAATTCGAACTCTACAATATATTCCTCTTATTCCAAAATAGCCTCATAGCAGAGATATGAGCCCATTTTTTAGTAGAACCACAACATGTTATACACACATGGAAATATATATATATGTGTGTATATTGAGAATAACTGCTTATTGTATAAATATTTTTTCTTTAAACAGTAGATATGAAGGACATGATATGGATGATCTTTGCTATGAGGGTGTTGAGTAAGAATAAAAGTTGTGGTATGAGATTATAATAATACTTTTAATTTCAGATAATATTTTCTATTTTAATAATAAAATATTTTTAAAAAATTGGGTTAAAAAATTCACAAATAAATTATTTAAATAATTACAATAAGAGACGAGGGATTAAAATAAAAAAAATTAAAAACATTAAAATTTTTATAGTTTTAAGTGGATTTAAGGCAAAAACAGTGAAAATCACCATTTTGCCTAAATCTTTTTTTTTTAATTACTCATTTTTGTAATTAAAATAACAATATGTAATATTTTAAAAAAAGCCAGCAAAATAATTAAAATACTTTAAAAAATATTTAGTTAAATAATTAAATATTTAAGAGATTAGTATAAAATAAGCTCACTACACTTTTTATAAAGTGAACATCACGATCTGATGAAATGAGCTAACAAACAAGCCCCAAAAAGTGCATAGTTATTTTTTTTTTCCATCGAACTAAATACACAATTGCAGTTTTTCGTCTAATATTTAATCTTAAATTCTAATAATATTTTGTTTGCAACCCCATGTTTCAGTGCATCATATTGTTCGGTTACTTTTCCATTAATTTCATTATTGTACACTCATCAAATGCAAAACATCTCCTGTAATAATTAGAGAAAATATTAATGTGCTTTTATAGATAATTGTCAAAGCTGCTAATTGGCATGTAAATAATAATTTAAAGAGTTGAAATACCTAAAATAACCTTGATATTTCCCTAGCTGCATCTCTCACTTCTGCGTAATCTACAAAATGTATATATATATATATATATATATATATATATATATATTAGATTTATGGAAAGATATGTATATATGTATATTTCCAGACAAACAGATTTTCAAATTTTGAGGGTATGCATGCAAACGTATCTGTTCTTTTTAGATCATCCACCTTCAACAATTAATTCAATAAAATATTTAAATATGTCCCATGTCTAATGCATTACTTTCCTATCTATACCCTTTTGGTATTTCTCCAATCTTCTCTTATCCCTTCTTTCAAAACATCATATATACCCACCATTCATCTCCATGCATGGACCACCCTTTTGCTATTTCAGTATTTCTCCTTTGCCATCTCTTATCCCTGTCAAGCAATACATCATATATTCCCACTATTCCTCTCCTTCCTTGAACCTTGAACCACTCAGTGAAAGAGAGAACAAATATATAGACATATAGTTTTCATAGAAACACGCATACATGGCTGAGATGGAGTTCACTGCTGCTGAACTGGTGGAGGCCCATGCACAAGTCTGTAACCTCTCGTTTGGCTACTTGAAATCCATGTGTCTCAAGTGTTCACTGGAGCTCGGCATCGCTGATGCTCTCAAGAAACATGGCAAGCCAATGGAGGTCTCCGAGCTGACCTCGGCTCTCTCAATCCCACAATCAAAGTTTGAACCTTTCAATCGCTTCATGACTACTCTAGTTCACCTAGAGTTATTCGCCAAAAAACAAGATGATTCAGGTGCCACAAAGTATATGCTTACACCGGCATCCCATCTCTTGGTTAAAGATGAAGCCTTGAACATCACACCTTTAGTTATCTTGAACCTAGATCCTATCATTTGTGACTCTTCACAAGTCTTGGGTCCATGGTTCAGGAGCCCTAAGGAGTCTCCGTTTGAGCTTTATTTTGGAAAAGGTTTTGGGATGTAGCTGGTGAGAAGCAGGAGTTTAACAAGATGTTCAATGAAGGGATGGCTAGTGATTCAAGACTTGTTTGTGATGTGGTTATGACGACCTGCAGAGATGTGTTCAAGGGGTTGAAGTCAGTGGTGGATGTTGGTGGTGGCACTGGAACTATGGCTAGAGCTATAGCTCATGCTTTCCCAGGGATTAAGTGCATTTTGTTTGACCTCCCTCATGTGATTGATACCTTGGAAGAGCAACAAGCTGGTGTGGAGTATGTTGGGGGTGACATGTTTGCGTCTGTCCCACGTGCAAATGCTGTTTTATTGAAGGTATTTATCCTTGCATCTCTTTGGTTTTGTTAAAGCAAAGTTTTATCGAATATGCATATTAATATCCAGGATTGCAATTTACTGATTTAGCCCGTCCTGTAAGGTCGACCTATCTGAATTCAACCTGAAAGTTGGGGTTTGCTTTAGACTTTTTTTTTTTGCCAAGTTGAGTGGCCTAGTCGCTAAGACAAGGGCGTGCATAAGCCTCAGTGGAGCAGGTGGGAGCGGGGCCCGCGCATACATGGGCGCAGGGACCACCTGCACACAACCACTACTCACACTCCCAGAAATGTGCCCTCACCCAAGATTCGAACTCTCACCACTTGTGAAAGGTTCTATTGGGGACCCGGCTACCAATAGACCACTTGATCGTTGGTGGTTTGCTTTGGATTTATGACAGGGACACGTGAGTGGCTCTTAGTCCTAATCCCTTTCTCGGTAGTTGTATATATATTATACATAGAATAAATAATTATAAAGATAGTGCAGGAATAGGAAAAAATTATTGCATAAATAGAAGCACCTTATAATTATTTATTCTATGTATAATGTATATACAACTACGCTATGTATGGATGATGAAAAAATTGTTGAAAACTGAATTATTTGGTGAACAATCTTCATAATATTAAAATTAACTGCCGACACAAAATAACAAGATAAGATAAATATATTTTAACTTGGATCATAAAAGAAATTATGTAAAATTGCTAATAATCTAAGTAATGTCTTTGTTTTGATCACAGATAACTTTGCATACTTCCATAGGTATTAGCCATATATAAATTTTGATAGAAAAACCGTAATAAAAATAAATAGATGTTACTCAAAGAAAAGATAAGTGCTCAGACATTCATATTTTGTCCAGATAAATTTATTATTTATTTATTATTAATGCATGTTTTAATTATATTTATTACAGTGGATTTTACATGACTGGAACAATAAAGAGTGTGTCAAAATATTGCAACGTTGCA